>VXAZ01003030.1:991318-1052039 GCA_013399875.1 Gymnorhina tibicen
TGATTGGCGGCCGGCTCCTGCAGCCGGGAGCGGCAGAGGCGCGGTGGGCGGGGTTTCCCGGCGGGGGGAAGGGGAAGGGGCGGGATGGCGGGCGGGCCGCGCGCCGGCCAATCCCGCGGCGGAGAGGGAAGCGGCGCAGCGGGCACGGCGTGTCCCGTGCCGCGGCGTTCCGCGCCCTGCGGAGCGTACGCGGGGATGTTTCTTACAGGGACACCGCCAAAATGGTGTTTGACCGGGAGCGCCGGGAGTCGCGGCAGCGCGTGGATGCGCTCCCAAGCGCATCTCCGTGCCATCTCCCGAGTGCTCCCGACTTTTTTTTTTTTGCCCACCCTCCCGACACCTCAGCACTTCATGTCTTCCTTCCGTCTCCGCACGGACTCGGGTGTTTGACGATCAGCGTTGCCGCGGTGTTTCCTTTCTCGCGCCGAGCCGCGGGCTCGTGTTGCGGGCTGGAGGCACAGCCCTGCCTGAGCTGAGCACGTGCTGGGCTTCCAAGGATGGATGTGTAGGGAGACACTGATCCTGCTGCTTTGTGCGGGGTCTGTGGTTCAGGCTGAAGCCTGGCCGTGAGAAAGGAGAATTGTGACTGCCGCAGCACGCAAAAGCCATGACCGTGCGTGCGCTTCGGGGCTGCATTAAAGTCTCACTTGCGCTGTCCCATTTCCATGGACAATTCCCCCCTCCCCCGTTCTGAACTGCAGACACGTGGGATGCCTTACCTTGTAGCCATTCACGTAGAGCCAAGTTTTATGCACATCAGCACATTTCTTTTTACTATATAGTTTTAGATACCAATTCAGCAAGTGTTTGTAGTATTTTAAGCACACACTCAAGTTTCAGTAGCTGTGGTAGGGCATAAATACAGTAAGATCACCATAAATGTTTGTCAAATGCCTCCATGAGTTGGACTTTAATCTTTGTGTGTATAAACCATAAATCAAAAGCCAAATGATTATAGCTTTATGTGAACATAAAAGGCTAAGACTGTGGAAGCCTGTTCAGTAGAAACTCTCAGTTTCCTTCTGTCTCTTTTCTTTTTCCTTTCCTCTGTCAACACAGTCTCTAACTTGTGCGCTTCCCATCTTTTTTGCTTTTGGCGAAATAATCTTTAGTAGAGAGAGGGATGGGCCATGCATTTAAGAATTGGACTCAGTGATCCTTGTGAGTCCCTTCCAACTCAGAATATCCTGTAACTCCTATCTGCTGAGCTGAGCTCAGAGAATCCTTTTCTGTACACTTCAGATTCAATTCTGGACACAACATACCTAGAAATTATACGGTACCAGTGTAATAGACTTTTATCTTTCTTGCAGGTGTGTAGACTTTTCATTTAATTTTTAAAAAATACATTACAAAATCCATTTTACATACAACGTAGCAGTCTTTAAGCAGTTGTCCTTTAAACTGCCAGCTCCTATTTTGACTGCAGTAAAGGAAATCCTTTCATTCCTTACCTGGTTAATTCACATTTCACTTCAAGGCCCACAGCTCCTGTTGAGAGATCACTGGGGCCAAGCCCCTGTATCGGTGTATTCCTCTGTTCCTGCCTGCCCTCCAACAGCTGTCATTTTCTTCTGCACCCATTTTTAGAAACTGACACTGCCCAGCATGTCCTGTGTACTGTTTATTGGCAACTCAAGCCTTGCTGCCAGTTCCCAGTGTAAAAGAGTCTACCTTAGTTTCATCAATATTTCAGAGTTTGTTAAGAAAGCCTTATGCAAGTTCTAGGTGATGTAAAAATGTTTTTCTGAGGTTTAAAATATTTTCTCCAAGGTCACTTAGGCTTAGAAATGCTATTTGAAACTGTGCTGTAAAAATCTATTGGCAGTCAAAATCCATGACACAAAGATCTCCATAAATAATAGGTAGTCTTGCAAAGATGGGATTTTCATACTGACTGCACTGAAAGATATTTTCAGACTGTATCTTCATGTATCATTTGTAAAAGAAACATTGGTGAAATCTGAGTCAGCCACACAAAATGAAACTTCTATTCTCTCAAACAAATGAGAAGCATTTTTAGCCACTGAGTTTTCTTTTGCCTTTTTAATATAACTCTTCTGTTTCAGAGAAGAATGAGCAGCATCTCTGGAGTCCACCTACCATTTCCCAAACTGAAATGGTAACATTTGCATTAAGTTACACTTGAAGTCAGTGGAATTCCATGGGTGTATGAAACCATTGGAACATACAGGCTTGTGGGACTGGGGTATTTGGAGATAAAAAATGAAAGCGAGAGCTGTGAGTTGCAGTCTGAAATAACTGTGTTAGAGAAGGCTGGAGATTGCCCTTCCCCGCTTTCTGCACATACTGCTTCCTACACAGCTGTTGGAGCTGCTCTGAGTCAGCTTCTGAAGCCCCTGGTTTTCAGAGTGTATTTAAAGGCACACAGGGACGATGCCAGGTTACAAGCTGCTGGCTCCAGATTCAATTCATCGAAGTCCACAGTGTCCACAGAGAATGTTGTGAATAGTAATTTTATGCCAAGTTATTCCCACTTCTATTCAAATCAGGGCCCTCGATATGCACTGAAGCCTTGATTCTGCAAAACCTCTCACATGTCTCTAACTTGGAAGAAGGCTCATTATCATTCATGATCATTATTCAGAACAGAGAAGCAACATTCTGGAGCAGATTTTACTGGAAGTCACATTTACAGTTCTTTTCATTTAGTCACAGAGGATTATTTCCTGCACTTTCTTAGCATCTTTTTACCCAGAAGAGAAACCTTTGGAAAGGGGAACAAGAACATGACACATCATTAACTTGCAGAATCCTGACCAAGCTGGCTTGCGAGCGTGGTGCTTCAAGTACCAGGTTGCTGCTGGGTTTTTGCTGTAGGGAGTTGCCTGGCTGCCAGCACATGAGGAGTTAAATATAGCTCTGCTTTCCCATTCTTCTATACAGATGCTTGGAGGCCAAGCTGCCAGAAATCTAGCTCTTCTCAGAGACAGTGGGAGGAATATTTTAGTAAAGAGGATGCCCGAAGTGGGTGAACTCTCAGCCAAGAAGGTTTGTGGAGAAAATTTTATTTCCCTCTCAAAATGAAAATGAAAATGAAAAACCCTGTTGACTGCAACTGTGCTTATATTTACTACTGCACAACCCCAGGAATTTTTCAGGGTATTTCATAGAATCATAGAATGTCCTGAGTTGAAAGGGACATTCTCCTTCCAAAAAGATCATCTCCTTCCAAACCCCTTCCCATGGGCAGAGACACCTTCCACTAGACCAGGTTGCTCAAAGCCCCATCCAGCCTGGCCTTGAACTCTTCCAGGGATGAGGCATCCACAGCTTCTCTGGGCAACCTGTTCCAGTGCCTCACCACTTCTTCGTATGTGATCAAAATCTACCCTTTTTCAGTTTAAAACCATTGTCCCTTGTCCTGTCACTACATGCCCTTCCAGTAAGTCCCTCTCCAGCTCTCTTGTAGACTGCCTTTAGATACAGGAAGTGCTCTCACATTTCTCTGGAATCCTCTCTTTTCCAGGCTGAACAACTCCAACTCACTCAGCCTGTCTGAAAAGGAGAGGTGCTCAGTCCTAGCTTAAAATACTTCCTGGACTAATGCCCCAGTAAAAGCAAGTGAGATATTCACCTAGTTCAGGTTAAATTGTATGTTTACATGTTCTGTAGTCCATGTTGGGTAGTTGCTGTCTAGCATAAGTGTTCCCAAGTCTTCTGCTTGATAAATCCTTAAATAATACAGCATTAGTTATCTCAGGGCCATCTGTCACTTTCCTCCCAGAGCAGAACTTGAAATTCAGGGATTGGAATTCAGTGATTAGTTGGCAAGATCGTCTTTGTAAGGGTCCTGAGCTTGACTTCCTTCAGCATACCTATGAATACCTCATTACAGTCTTTCCAGGCAAAACTGTGTATATGGGTAAGTGCAGGCAGTGGATTGTTAAAACTAGCTCTGATTCTTGTTGTTATTTTAAAAACCTTTAAATTGAATCTTCTGTCAGACAATCCAGTGTGATTGTGTTGCAAACAAAAACTGTATTTTAAGAATTTTGTATGCACAGGCACAAATACACTGATTATTGTAACTGATAGTCCAATGAAAATGTATCCCAATTTAACTCCTTAATTCTGCCTGTGTCTTGAACCATCATTTTGGGTGTAAACAGTGCTGTCTGAGAATTCAACAGCAATCTTTCTGGCTCAGTAAGATTCAAAGCATCCCTTAGGGATATAGGTTTACAACTAAGCTTTCAAAGTCAGTTAGCATCTTTGCCATAATGACATTTCCTTAGCGAGAATCTACAGAACATGAGCATATGTGTATTTATTAATCTGTTCTCTGTGCTGAAGGTATGTTTGCATTTTATATATAGAAAATGAGTAAAGATCTTCAGCAAGAGGAGTGGATTCATAGTATTTTTAAATGTAACAAACGGTACCCGTATTCACTAAAATGCAAAAATGTCATCAAGCCCCACCAACTGCCACTACCAACAACAAAAAACACTGTAGCCTTTCCACTACCACTTTCTAAATACTTTTGTCTGTGGCAAGTCAGACCTCTGTAAATGCCCATGAGCACTATCTTCAGCTTTACAGTCTTCTATAAAGATTGTTCAACACAGCATTAAGGAAATAAGAGGGAACTACATCTGGTATGAAATGTTTGCATGTGAAAAAGAACACCTGGAAGCCCGAGTTCTTTCAGAAATAATTCCTAATGCTCAGTGAAGGGAATTAAACAAACAGCAAGGTTTATTCTGTCAGCTTCTTAGCAGGCTAACAAGAATTACTGTGTGCTAAGAATCAGCTGCTCTTGGAAACTTAATGAATGTGGCAGCCAGAAAAGTACAAAACGTGGCCAAGAGTTGCAAATCAGACATATATAGGCTGTAGTGAAGAAAAACGAAGAGGATAGGTGAAAATCCCTCCCTAAATCCAAGGTGGAAAGGCTTTGCTGTATCAGGGTTTCCAAGCACTCTGATGATGTAAAATACTTTCTGTAAGGAATTGGGTCTGCATCTAGAATTGTAGTTCTATTCCCTTGTAGTTCTATTCTCCTCGGAAAATAATAGCAGGAAAGTATTTTTATATTTCCATGTGTCTCTGCTGTGATTTAGCAACTGGAAACAAAGAGCCAAGTCAGCTGAGCAGCCAGTTCTCCACGGCCCGCTGGTGACTGGGCTGGCACACATTGCCTGCAAATTTACCCTCAAACCAGGCTCAGATCCCAAAAATACCTATTCAGCAGCATTGTTTAACCTCATTTTGCAAAACCAGAATGAGTGATACTAGAAAGGAAGAGTCCTAAATATTGATTTAATTAAAATCAATCCTTCCACTCCCCGGTTAATGAATGAAATGAAGTCACATGCCCTTGTGGATACTACTGATTTGTTGTATGGGCTACAAAGTTTTTGTTTCACATTTTCAAGTGTTTTCAGAGCTGCAGGACACTTAAAACAGACAGCTGTGGCTTTTATGGAATAACATGATTTCCAGAGCTGGATCTTTGAGGAAAAAAATTTAAAAGTAAGACTGGAAATAGAGTCGTAAGTGTGGGTAAGCACACAGAAGAGATTGAAATGAGCTTTAGAGAAATGTAAATAATGTTTACAGTAATTTAGTCATTTGTCCTTTTGTCTGTAACATCCAAAAATATCTATTTTTGCAAGCAGATGCACTAAATGGTCTCGCTGGTATTTCAGAAGCCTGTGTCTCCATGTTAGGACTTGTCTACCTCAGGGAAATGTGCTGCCCTTCCTACAGCACCAGAGCCGCGGTGGTTGAATTAAAGCAGTGCAGTAATGCCCGTGATTTTTCCTTATGGAGATGTGCTCTGAGTCACGAGGGTAAAAGCAGCGGAGCTCGTTTCTGCCCCGGTGAAACGTGACAATACAGCAAAAGCTTTCCCTCACAAGTCACCGTCTGGAGCAGGATCCTGGCGTTTCCTGGCTTTTGCTGAAGGATGGAGCACCTTCGTGACCCGACTTGCTCTCCTTGCAGCGGATCTGACACCACAGTCACTAAGCACAGACCGTGCAGCAAGCTCACTTAATCCTACCCAGCGAACACATGAGCCGCAGTTTGCCTTTCAGTCTGTAAATTGTTCTTTTGTTTTGCAGGCTTTACTGAACACAGTTTTATTTCATGTGACTGTGCTATTTATGGAGGAGTAAATATTGCCGGGGGTCTATTTAAAAAGGCCAATGACCTGGATTTTTTTTCCATTTGAATTATCTCCAAGAGTCAGACATGTTTAACAACTGATTTTTTTTCCCCTTGTTTCTGTAGGCTGCAATCATTTCTAACATCTTAGATCAACACCAACTAAAAAGACAAAGATTTTGAGTGAAATAAAACTGCATGTAGTATGAATGTGATCAGGCAGTATGCAACCTTGCCATTTTTGGAAGAGCTGAATTCCATCCTGATTTACCAGTTAACAACACTGCATGCTTTTAACCTCTGAATATTAGCCTTTTTGTACTGTTGTAGTAATTTGAGTTCATAACACTGGTTTGTTCCTTTTATTATTGTTTTTACAAAACCAATTATCAACTGTGTTTTCACAAATTGTAAGTAAATAAATAAACAACCCATGTTTTCAGAAAGGGAAGATTTGAACAGGCAAATGTTCTTCTTGCTGTTCCTGCAATCTAAATAGCAGTATTCCTTTGCTATTTAAGAAAGAGAAAGTCAAACATTGCAGAGGAAATAGTGCTATATTTTCACTTTCAAGAAAGAGCTTTGTGAATGCAAACAGGTAGCCAAATATCTGAAATATTAAATAGATTTGAGTATTCTTAGAAGTTGAGCCAACCATATCTTTTTAAATATATGTATTTTCTTAACAGTGTACAGTGAGTTGATCACAGCAAGTATAATGGGCTTCAACCTGAAATTTTGCTGTAGACATATTTATCTTTACCCAGTCCTGTGAAAGCATGGAAAGATAGAATTTTTAGGCTGAATGCCATTCCGTAGATGTTCTGAAGTCTGTGGTGTTTACCATGTCATTAAAAGGCACCCTGGCTTCAGAAGTCACAACCCACTTTTCCCCTGGAGAGGTGGAGCAGGTGGGCAGGGATGGATTCCCTCAGGCTGGTCTTACTACCATCACACCTGATTGCATTTCTTCAAAATTTCATCTTTCCTGGGGAAGGAGCATACAGGACAACACTCAGATAATTCAGTGCTCTGATGGTGTAACTGATGAGCACATCTTTGGTATTGTTCTGGCTTAAACCACACCACACCAGGGAGTAGCCATGCTGTACAAGCTGCCCCATGATATGTACACATTTGTATATACATATGTTTACATATACGAGTTCTACCAGTCCTGCTTAACCCTTTGGGAAAATGCTAAGAAGCGATGGCAAATCTTCTTGCCCTGCTGATGTTCTAGGAGAGACAGTTAGTTCAAGGTGTTGGGAAAAATATTGCACGCAGCTAGTCAAACTTTAATTTTATATATCTTCAAATGAAACAAAGCTGATTCCTTGGAAAAGATACTTTACAGACAAAAAAGCCTTTTCTAAAAGGTTTTCCTCTTAAGCCCACTGCTTTTGACTTCAACATTCTAATTTTTAGTGGCCATTTTCAAACACTGGAGTTTACCAGCAGGTTATTTCACACTTTAAAAAGATGTTGTCTTCCTTCAGTAAAAATTGTTGCTGTGAAATGAACTGCAGTCAGTGACACCTACAGTCTCCACTAACATGAGAAGTACGAGTGCTGTTTCATTCTCAGTCGTAACATGTCTTCAGTTCTTGTTTGTATTACCTAACAAGAGTTCTCAGATTCTAACTGAAACCATCTTTCAAAAATAAATTAGCTAAAGCCTTAATTAGCCAGCACTGGTCAGAACAGATCACAGTGACTGTGTATGTTACTCAGTCTTGCTAAAAAGTGGACGACTTATAAGAAAAGAAAAAATTCCAACTATTTTCTGCTTTAATAGACCTCAGAACTGTCTGAGGTGAAGCAGAATAATTAGAGTATAACCGAGCACCTACTCTTAATTCCTTTCCAGATTATTGAATTATATGCATGCTCTCATACAGGGGTATCTCAGATTCCCCTTCCATTTTTCCTTTCCTTTAAAAACTGGTGGCCTGATTATTCTCTACTCTAGTTTTTGGAGACCACAGAACCACCAAAGTCATCAGATTTACATTGACGTAAAATGTACTCATTCATATCATTAAGGACAAACTCCTCAAATGAGCCCGAAGGTCAGATTTTGTAATTAAAACCAGAAGTTTCCATTTTCTGAAATTAAATTTTTTTTTGAAACATTAAGTTTTCCATAAAAAAATAACATTAAAGTGGGTTTCTGGAAAGTAAAGCCATGGTAGGCAGTGGAAGTATGAGCTGATGTGTAAGTAAAGCTCAGTGCTGTTATAAAAGGATCAGTTCTAAACTGATTTCTATAGTTTCTATAGTTAAAAGATGTCTTCCAGTTTTATTCAGTGCAGGCATAGTCAACTGTCTTTTTCTAGATCATTCTAATGGATAGAAGATGGCATCTCTTCTTATGATAACTTTTACTAATATTCTCCACATTTCCAAAGTAATGCGGACAAATTCATACACTAACTGTATATATTTGATTTCTCTGGCTCATGTCTCTGAATATATGTCCTAGATAAAAAATTGTTTTCTGTCTTCCACAATTTTTACCACAGAGGTTTCAGAGGATGAATAAGTTCTTGGCTTTTTGAGATAGAAATGTCTTTGCTGTAGTCCAGTGTTGAATGTACTGCTGTCTACACACATAATTACTAAACACTACAAAACTATTGTGACTGAAATGTCTTTAGTATTTGTTTTCCCTATCCAACAGGGCAGTGGGGATTTCAAACACTTTTGTTTCTGCAGCTTTATTATTTTTTGTAGGGAAAAAAGGGAAAAATTCAAAATCATTGTTACCCAAGTCTTACTTAAATATCTGTGTTAGTTGACTTGGCTGGTCACTGCTGTTTATGAGGTTAAAGTAGGCTCAGCCCTGCACTCTGTCTTAGAAAAAAAGCATAAAATATCTCTTTTAAATGACATTTAAAATCTATTTGATACCTGACATATGGGGTGGCCTGCATGTTCTACTCATATGATGGATGTTGGACAATGTTATTGTAAGTGTTGTGTTTTTAATGTGGAGCAGGCGGTTTGCTGCTGGGTCTATACCACATGTTTGTCAGAGTGATGGAGAGGCATCAACTTTAATGGCCGTACCAGATAAAGTGGAAAGTCCTTAAAAAGGAAGAAGGAACATGAATTAAAAGAATACCAGTTCCAGAGGGTCTCACAGAGGGAGAAAAGGGGAAGATTTATGAGTCTTTCAAAGGTTTTGTATTGGAAAGAAAGACAATTTTTTGAAGCAGGAGAAAAGGGGATTTAACTATGAGACACTACAATGACAGAAGAAAGGCACTCTGATTTTGAGGAGACGAGATGCAGGAAGATTGTGGATACTCTACAGGAGATCTGACCTATTGCCAAACAATACCGTGGAGAGAACACCTACAAAGCTGGAGCTATACCAAAGGATAAACGAAAAATCCTTATTCCAAACCACAAGACCTGTATGCACTTTTCTGCTCTTTGTCCAGCTGCTCTCCCTTTGGGAAGGGATGCTTCCCTCTTTGTTCCTCACACTTTAGAAAGCGGTTGCCACAGCCCAGCCACTTTATGCTTTTCAGGATTATTTTTAAAGGTCTGAAGAGACTTGGAAGCCTGCAGATCACGAGAAGAGACTGCCAGCAGTACTTGGGAGAGTGGGGTTATTTGCTTTATAAGTAGAATGTAAGAATGTTCTGTTCATCTGATTAATAATAAGCACATTATTTAAAGTATTTTTTCTTGTGCTAGATAATGCAAAGTGAAAATAGTTTGCTTTGGGCCACTCTTTTTAGCTCCATTACATTAAGGAAGTTAATCACCTTCACCAAAGATATACTGATTGACATTAGTTGAGGATCTGGCAATTTCTTCAGTCTTTTCTTAAGAAGTTTCTTTTTTTTCTGCCCCCAAGCCATATTTAGTTTTTTACATTTGCTGTTTTCACTGACCACTGCACTCTTTTAACTGCAAACACTCTGTCACTGTAAGAACTGTGGTGCTGTGTGATTTAGTGTTGCTTTTAGCTCTGCAGACCAGAGTTGAAATTCTTTGTAATACTTCCATAGGCCAAGTCATGCTGGGTGCCTTTAATCAAGAGTGCATGCTGCTATCGTTTGGCTACATCTGAACACTAATTAGGCATTTTGAGGAGTAAATAGTTTTAATACATTTAGGTAAATGTTAATAACCTGGTAAGAAAAGGATCGTTTATGGACTAGGTAACCAAAACAGTAGGAGCTACTTTCCAATGTGCAAGTATATGCAGGTAAAAAGGTTTCACTGAGTACAATTTGGTAAATTTTTATGGTTCTGTGAGGAGGGGCAGAAAAAACAGAAAGTGAGACAGGACAGTAAGAACGGGATCACTGCAGCCACAAAAGCACCAATACTCTGGCAGTGTTAGAAAAAATTGAAGAAGAGAACCTTTGGCCAGATTGCTATAAGGGGGATTTGATTTGTAAGCAAAGCCTGCCTCTTCTGCTGCTCAATTCCTTTTGGTTTCAAGGACACAGGATGTTTTTCCTTCTTTATAAATAAACAGAACTGAACAAAGTAATGCTGGTTCCAATATCTTCTTCTACAGAAAGTAAATTATACATTACCAATTTTAGTTAGGAAATGGTTAAAAGAAGCAGCATGCTATTCTCATGGTTGCTGTCCAAAATCAGAAGTTTTCTGATTCCTCCTCAGCCAGCCAATTGGTGATTCTGGACTTTCCCAAAGGCGCAGACCACATCCTCCTGTGGTTGGTACTGTAAGGTGTGATGCTTTCCAGGACATTAGGGTAGCTCTCTCCAGAAAATAGTGGTGGGTATAGAGAAGGCAAGGAAATACACATTTTTATGATGCTTTCAAAGTTAGAAAATGTTACTGTCAACTGAGTACAAACTGGTGCTAATGTACTTATCAGATTTCCCTTACTGCTCCCTTCAGTGCTAGGGATTAATGGTTTCCGAAGATGCATGTTCATCTCCACAAGAGAAAACATTGGAAAAATGCTTAAGTTCTTTAGTTTTCATTCATTGCTGCATGTGAGTTGTGGGCCTAAAGGTCTCGTTCAACATAAAATTCCAAATAATAATAGTAATAAGGCAGTAGAATTCTTTTTTAAAATGTGTCTCAGAATGGTAATCTCCAGATTATGTAGCATCAGAAGTTATATTAGAACAGCGTAATGTTTCCATGCTATGTCAGTGTGATGCACTTGAAACTGTCAGACATTAAAATACTGGCTTCTTGACAATAACTTCTTGCAAACTTATCTGTGTTGCTGTGACCTTTAACTGGGATTTTTCTTCTGTAGATTAATACAAAGAAGGGAACAACAAGCTGTGCAGCAGAACCAAAGGGGCCTGATTTCCTGTGGTAGGTGCCCGAGGTCCTGCAGCACCTCACTAACCACAGATTATTGTGGTTAGTGAGGTGACTCCCTATGACCTCCCTGGTGCCCCCGTGCTCCTGGGGCAGGACACAGGCAGTGCCAGGCCTGGCTCCAGGCTCTGCTGCACACTGAGCAGAAGAAACCCCTGTGTAAGAGCTGTAGAGCTCTTATATCAGTTCTCTCATGCTGGAGCAGCTGCTGTGGTGCCCCCACCACAACCCAGATTTGCAAGACATTCAGAAGTTGCTGTTATCTTTCAGATCCCTGCCCCTCTGTGGTTAAACTTGGCCAACAGGCTCAGGATTTGTTGTAGGGGTGCGTCTAACGGGCAGGACGACAGACAGTGTGATTGCACAAGAACCACTTCCTTGAGAAAGCAGGAAAAGAGGCAGCTGCCACCAGGTTTTGGTGTGAGGAATAGCACGACCTGCATTTTACACACTGGCACATCGGTCCGGGTGGGACTGGAGGCGGCAGCCGGGGAGACCTTGGGCAGTGCCGTGCTGGGGCGTGGCTGGGCACCACCACCCCGTTCAGGCCCACAGAGCCCTACACCTGCAGCCTGACCCCGTGTCTGCTCAGCCCTGGCAGGAGCCGTGCCCCACCCTTGGCCTCCCCTGCCACCACGGCGGTCCTTGTGCCGGGTGACACCATGGGGCCTGTCCCTCAGCTTGCGTAAGGTCTGTCCCCATGGATCCCTGGCAACTCTGGGGTCACATATGAGGCAGGTCCCAGCTCTGCTGCTTCTGTAACCCTCCTTGTCTACCTGCCCAAACTCCTCCATGGGAGCCAGGAAAGGTCCTTAGTCTGTGGTTAATCCTTACTGTGTTCCCAAGAGATAATGACTTTCAGCACTAATAATATCCTGACTCTCAGATTTGTCCCAGACTGGGTCACCCCCTCTGTGGAACACAATGACCCTCTATTCCAAGACAGGATAGGGACATGATTTTCAAAATGAAAGGGCTTTACCAATGGTGGTCACGATTTGGCTGCTTTGCTGTAACGCTGCTTCTGGTCTGAGGACAGAGAAAATGAGTATGAGACAAAACCAATGCATGATGTAGGGGAAAAATTGTAGTATTGTTTGGAAAATAAGCTTACAAAACTTGCTCCTCTGTTTACATAGTTAATTTAGTCTATCAGTGAACAAATTGATTTTTCAAATTTGCCTCTACAGCTCTTTCAGTCGTTACAAATTCCTATGCCTCTTTATCAGATAAATTGTTCAACTAATAATGAACATAATTTTACTAGCACCATGAGTTTTGCAGAAGTCTTCTCTAGCATGATTTGGTTTTTTAATGAGGTAGTAGGGACTTTTAAGTTTCATAAGCAAAAAATTTTGAAAATATAATTGTACTTTTTTCTTGTCAAGATGAAGTTGCCAGCTAAATGGAATTATATCTTTCACACAAGATATGAGGCAGCACGCCTCTGAAAAAGCTTGTTTCACTTTCAAGGAGAGTGTGCTTTTAAGTCAGACCTGCTGGTTATTTTAAACAAATGCAACTGATTTAGGAAGATACATATGCTGGATACTGGGGATATCCCTATTTTATGGAGTTGCTTTATTTCCACTATCTGAATTGCCAAATGTGTTGCAAGATTAGCAGTGTTTGGGTGAAGTTTCTAAATGATGAAGTGACATGACCATGTGAGAATCATTATAATTTTCCATGCTTGACTTGTGGAACATGGATGCTTGAATTTGGTTTTATGCATGACAAAGCCCTCAATTTCATATTGTAAGGGGTTCATCTACATGTGTTGTAGGAAATTCTTCAATTTAATCAGCTTTGGCTGCATGGTATTAGACAGCTGCCTATGCAAAACTAGATACAGCCACTTATCAGTTTATCTTTGGGTGATATTTCTGTTAAATCAGACTTCCAGTGTGGGAAACTTTATATCTTTTAGAGAAGCCATGATATATGTGGTAATTCTGATGTTAAAATCCACCCTTTTTTAATTTTCTCTTGCTTTATCTCTGTGGGCAGCAAGAAGATAACATCTTTCAGAGCTTGCTACTGCCAGTGCCATTCAGAACCAAACATAGGCAGTAGCAGTGTTCCCACAGTCTTACAGCGAGAGACAGAAGTCAGTCTTACAAAATAATTTTAAGGAAGGAAAATTGCAAGGTAATTAACGTCTAGATTCCTGTCATCATGTCCAGGCAACACAGAAGTTAAGAACTGATAGCTCAGAGAAATGTCTGCTTGCATATCTGTCCACGCCAATCAGTCAGGGCTTGCATCACATTTTCTCTTTTGAAGAGAGAAGGGACTGGTACCTTCACAGCAAACCATCGCTGTGAACTGTTAGGATTGGCAGAGATAGGATTTTAGAAATGGGAACTAGACTGTATTTTTAGCTATTAGGTCAGTTTGTCCAAAGTCCAGAAAATTTAAATGCAGATAGAAACTCACTATGATTCATTGTGTGCAGCCAGCATTAGTTCCTCATGTTCTAACAAGGAGCTGCAATGTTTAATATTAGATCCATTTTTATAAGAGAAGAATAAAGCAGCTGGACTAGTGCTGTTGTGTAGTTTCCACTGAATACTGCTGCCCTTATTTGAGTATTTTTGTGGCTTGAAAGAGTGGTGTGAGCTCTTGTACTTTTTTCTGCTTGCTTTTTTGTTTGCTTGTGCTACCGCCTTGCACTGTTTTTATTTTGCTTTTACAGTGGCCCATTTTTCTTTGTAATTTATTTTGTTTTATGATATATCTCTCTCTGATAATCAGCTGGCCTCACTTCTGTGATATGTCATCCCAGAGTGTTGCTTCAGCAGTTGAAAAGAAGTGTGAATTTCAACACCTCATGGCTGCAAGCAGGTTTTAAACAAACAAAACAAAATCCTTGGGCTGTGCTGGCTGTCCTACTTTACGATAACAACACAGAAAAAAAATCAGGTGTGACTCCAGGGCCCAGAAATACAGAAGAAGGTAGTGCTCCTACCCATGGTGGTGAAAAGACTCTATCATGCTGAATATTGACATCCTCTCATTATTGGTGATGGGGTGTAGAGAACAAGGGCTCTTATCAAGTACTCACTTGTTTGCTCAGGTAGGAGAATTTAGGATCCAAAGCCACACCTTTTAAAGACCTGGTGTATTTGTTTTCCATGAAGCCTGCATCTGATGGTGGGGTTCTGAGATGCAGAACCCACCTGAGTCTGCCAAGCACCCCTTGCTCAGGGCAGTTTTCCTACAAGGGCTTGAGACTTTGCACTTCTACACAAACCATGCAACTTCTGCACACTGTTAATTTTATCTGTATTCCAGAACAGCTGCAGATCCCTTCTCCTGGGTGCTGGATAAGCCCACAGAAATACAATCATTATTAAATAACATGTGTATTTCAGATGGATTCATATAAACTAATCTCGGGCACAAAAGGAGCCTGAATTGAGGATCTACGCTCCCTCTACAGTCAGTGGAGATGCAGTTGATAGATGTGCTGAAGTTGCATTCTTGCAAATTCTCAGTGTGGGGATGATGAGGCATTGATATTTAAGAGGCTCAACCAACTTTTGTAGTGAAACTGAGTTAAAGTTTCCACCTCTGAAAGATGCAGTAAAAGGAGAGGGAGAAAGGAAACTGTGTCACCTTGGATGAAAAGCTAATTTGCTTGCATTGTGCAGGCTGTGTATGCACAGTCATGCTAGTGCAAACCAGGAATTTCACCGGAAAACTCAGAGATAAGCAATACAGGTAGGACAAATGGGCACACAATTGTATGACAGACCTGCTGGAGTCATGGTCAGAGGAAGGCAAAGAAAAAGACAATATGTCAGAGAAAGATGTGGTCTGGGTTGTTCAGCCAGTGTCATGTCCGAGGTAAGAATTGTGGTTTTCTTGCTGCTACTTCCTGGGTTTGAGAGGTGATAACTGGAAAGTGGTTGAAGGGCAGCTAAGTAATGGATGGGGAATACAGTCTGTGGAAGGACTGATGGGGGATGGCCAGTTTGAGAAAATGTATAAAGATAAAAAGCAGGTCTCAGTTCTGAAGCTGGGGTGAGGACATGAGGATGGGAGGCCTCCCAGTTCTGCTTGTGCTGAGACTACTGGGGCAACTGACAAGTCTAAAAACCTGTACAGGCACTGCACCTTGGCCCATTTGTGAGGTTGATGGGGCAGGTGAGCAGCTCTAGAGCACAATCAGAGAGGCCAACAGGACCTTGACGTGTCTTTATTTCTGCTGCAAATGCAGACAAGTACATACTGTGCCTGTTTTGAATTACCAGAGTATCTAAAATGATTGCAAAGGCCTTGTTAATAATTGTAGTAACTCAAAATAACACACTTGATAATTGCTGAAATTGTAGGCAAACCATATGTTTTGGTTATGGTTTTGGTACAGTTTGTTCTGCTCAAATTTGAAAGGATGTTATTTTTCATAAACTCTTGAGAACAAGTGAGCACTATAAGAATACAAAAAATCAATAACAGACCTGAGTAGCAGAAGTTTACTTCCAAATCTATGAATCAGTTCCTTCATTCTTATGTTCACAAATATTTATTTGTTTTATCTGGGCTTCTCTGCTGTGTGTGTTGAAGTCCACTGCAGCTGAGTGATTTATGGGGTCCAACGGCTTTGCACAGACGATCATCAATGGCTGAAGTTTCTGAAAGCTCAGATTCTTTGGGTCTTTCACCAGCCTTTATGGATAATGTAGACTCTCTCCATTTTTTATATTCCTTAATTTGAAACTGTGAATGATGTTCTCTGAGTCTCATTTCTGAGCAGTCATTTATTTGGGTGACTTGGGACTACAATGACATTCTGTTGGACATTCAAATTACATTCAGATGAAGTCGTTTTCTTACCTGATTCAACACTTTATCTCTTGGCCTCCTAAATCCAGACTGCAAGTTTTCAAGGTGAGATGAATTGTTTCTGTACCGTATATTTACTCTTGTAACAAATTTCTGAGGCTGCAACCAAGGTAAGTCTTCCCTCTAGAATGCCAGATTAGGTTAAATATTCTAATAAAATTTCTCCTGTGCAGAGATGAACATAGACTATATATAGCACTTATGTACTACTCACCGTCAAAATTAGGGGTCTTTGCATCTTAAGGGATACGTAAGATTTGCAAAGTGTGGTGGATTTAGTTCCCAAATCCTTGAGAGCCATTTGTGAACTGACCTGTTTGCAAAGAAAAGCAGGCTGGTGTCAGCAGCAGCCGGTAGAGACCAGCCATCTTCACTCATGAACATAAGCAGGGTTCTCTTTGTGGTTTCTTCTAATTCAGATTCTAATTACCCTTTAAAGCTCAGCTTCTTGCAGCAAGGAAATTTGGAGTTAAAGCGCATCCTGATCCATCTGACTGCTATCATAGATTACAGCCCAAACTACTGGTGACCTGCAGCTGGGAAAGTAAGAAGAGCCCAGGCACAGAGAGCCCCGTGGTGCCAACAGCTCAGGAAGGTGCACTGCAGACCCCTGCCCATCCACTGTGCTCTAAGGTGTGCTATTAAGCACTGTACTTTAAGGTACAGCCTTTAATATAACTAAGTGCAGGTTCCTCCATAAACTGCCTTGGCAAGACACTGTTGCAAGGCCCGGGCACTGCGTAATTTTCTCCTTTTATGTACAATAAAAAGACAAGATGAAACCCCTCAAAGATGAAGCCTTTTGCTCTGTGACTTGCTAATTTCAGTCTCCAGGCATCTCTGAGTTAGGAAATGAGTCATCTGGTTATTATTTACTCATCAGCTCTGCAGTTTCTGGTGTCTTAATCATTTTGGTTGTAACTGAGAGTGTTACCGTCTTCAAAATAAAGGCTTGAAAGATGAGCAACTAATTGCAGTCTTCACTCCTTTGATTACAAAACAGCAGTATGCACAGGGCTGGCAGCCATGTTAATGCCTAGGATGAGGTACTTTCCTGCAGTGTTTAGAGGGATCTCTCGAGTAATTAGTCCGTAAGGAGATTTAGAAGAGATGCAGACAGTAATACAGGGATATCCAACTACAAAGCCATAGCCCAAGGCTTTCCAGTGCCCCTGTGCCTGGGTGGACTCCGAGCCCTGCCACCTGCTATGTTCATGGGGTCAGAGGTGCCAGAACTGGTCCACAAAAGTGCTTCAAAACTGCCATCCTGTCTCCCAAGAGTTAGATGGCCTGGCTGTGATACATTGCTTTCTGTGGTTTGTCTCTTCCTAAACAAAAGTGAAAAACAATCCACTTTTCTGGTCCTTTATGGCCTCTAATTTTGACAAGCAGTCTATCTCACTGCTTGACATCCCTTGCAGTCTAGTCCCACTCACGTGAAAATGGAACAAGAGTTTCACAGTGTCAGCTCTCTACGAAACACTTTCTGAGCCTGAGTACACCTGTGGCAGCCACTGCTGTGGTGTCTGGATACCTCAAACACCACTGCCACAAGCTGCAACTGCTGCTGCTTGCCTAGACACAGGTTTAAGGAGTGTGGTATATTTCAGGGCTATCTGCAGTTTGAAGTGGCCCACAACAATGTCTGGCTTGCGTTATCTTCCTTCTTGGTGCAGCTGTTGGGGAGCTCAGGGTCTCGTTTGCTTTTGCTGGCAAAGCAGTGTGGTAGAGGCACGGGCTTTTCTACAGAGATTTCACATTCACCCACGGCTGCTGGTGCTGTAATTGTTCCCTTGCTAACAAGAGCTGTTAGTGCCTTATTTGCCATCTCTGTCACTGCCACAGAGCTGTACTAGATGTCACTTATCCATGGATTACTGCCCTTTTCAAGTAATCATTAGACTTTCTCACTGCACATCCCTGTAGGATTTTTCACTTTACTTCTTTCATGGAAGCACCTACGGGCGCTCCCAGTGAAATATAAGACCTGTGGTTTGAATCCTGTGTGCAAATCCATAAAAATAAGTTGTCCCTGCCCCAGTTAAACAGCTTACAGGGTAAATAAATTTTAAAAAATAGCCACTGGTTGGAGGAAGTTAAGCCATTTCTGTACTACTGCATTTCTGACATTTAGCATCCCTCTCAGAATTGTTGGCAGGATCAAGACGCTCTGAGAGTGTGAGTGCTGGTTCCAGAGAGGCTGAGAAAGAGGGGGAAAAAAAAATTCATCAGTTAGCCAAAGAGTTCCTCTTTACTGCAAAATGCACACAAACCATAACCCAAGTATCACACCGTCATTAAGTCCTATCCACTTACCTACTTCATTACTTCAGGGATTGTGTTGCTTTTAATCTTTGTGATCTGGGTCATCGCAGGATTCAGGCTGATGTTTGAGTCAATACAGGGCTTCAGTTTCCTACTCCTAACACTGTGTGTTTTGCAGTGTGTCTGTTCTCACTCAAGTGGAGTAAATATGAAGGAAATCACATTTTGAACCTTGGCTTTTTTTCTTTAATAGTCACATCAGTTAGGTTCTTTCCTTGTTTTGTCCCTAGGTTGTTTAAATTACTGACATGAAGTAATCAGGGGTCAAACACACCGACCACACTGAGCACTATGCAGCCCTTTGCTTCCCCAGCTCCTGGAGAAAAAAGCTTGAAAGTGTTTCAGGTGAAAGTGAATTTTCTTGTCTGGAGTTGCAGATTAGTTCCCTGAGTGATGTTTTACCTTACCCCATCTGCAAGGAGGACATCAGTGAAGTGCAGGCAGCTCTCCAATGTCATTCCCATGCTTCCCTTTCAAAAATACAACTGCTTCTGCAGCTGACACAACCCGCAGAGACATCATCCATAAGTTTACAAGTCCAAAGAGTTGTGGGACTTCTCCCTGGACAGTCAGGCTGTAGTTAACATAAACAGACAGTTCTCCATACTAATTGTAATAGATGAGCCTGGGCCCTCAGACTTCTCATCAAACTACCAGTGCCAGCTGTGGCATGAAGACGTGTCCAGAGCTAGTGGCTGTCTTTGCTTCAGATGGAAGATTCTCTCCCTTTTTGCCTCCAGCTTGTGGCTGCCTCAGAGAAGGACAAGTTGATGTGTGCACAGGGGCTTGAGGGGATGCTGACTCCCTTCAGGAGGCAGGGAGGAGTTATTCCAGTAGTGATCTCCTGTTGTCAGGACTAATTATGTCACTGCTACTAGAGGAGTAGGGAAGATAGATGTACGTAGGTTTATGGGGTGGCTGTTAATTTCTGATTCAAATGTCTGATAAATCTGAATGTGCAAGAGCCTCAGAGAGAACTTACATGGGGAAAAACAAGATCTGCACTTGGGGAAACCTCTTTGCAATGGAAAATAGGCTGGTGAGGCAGTCTGATGGTAAGAAGAAAACAACCTCTCTCAAACTGTATTCCTTCCCTACCTTTCTATTTGAAAATGCAGGAATAAGCAGGTAACAGTATTGCTTAACATCCACCTGTCCTGCTGGAATAACCGGGCTCATGCTGGCCTTCTGCTCCAGCTGGTTTGTTAACCCAGCTCACAGGAAAGAAGAGGAAGTGAATGTTGTCAGGAAAAAGGGAATTTAGGTGATCATACATGTAGGTTTGATCTGAAAACGTTGCAAGAGAACTGGGAGGAGACAAGCCTGAAGTCAAACCTGGAGAGAGGTTTGGCAGCTGCAGCAGCACACACGAAAGTGCAGCAGGGAAGGCAAAGGTGGCTCGTAATAAAGAGATCCCCAAAGAAAACCCCAGAAGAACTGATAGAGGAATAAGCAAGTTCAAGTAAAGGTGAATTTAGTTGGGACTTATACCTAATTGACACAGAGGTTTTATTAACAAGCATATGATTTTTCTTTTGAGAGATATATATAGATAGATAGATACATATACATTTAACCAGTAAAATCTGCACTCTGCATAGGAAGGTATAAAAAAATATGCCAGGATACCCTGCTTCAATGTGTGTAACTGGACTAAACCGCACCAGTATACTTGCTGCTGTGCCAGAAAGGCATTATGCTGCTCTGTGTTAGCATAATTAAAGTAGCAGAACTGGTGAGCATAGATGAATCCTTGAAGACCTTGGAATGTTGCTTGGAGTCACGTGGAGCTGCTGGCTTCATTTGTACTGCATTGCTTTTTAAAAATGTTTTTCTGTTTTGGTGTTTTACCCAAAAATATTTCCTTATTGCCATATAATCCCACTGAGAGTACTGTACGCACTTAACAGCGTATGCTGGTTTGGTTCTGAAAGGTTTCTTTTTCAATGTGCAGGGCTGCTGAAGCTTTGAAGAGAAGTCCTGAATCACTTTTTTAATGAGGTGTGGAAAGCGAACTGTGGGAATAAGTGGACTTGGCTGGACTGCAACTTCCCTAGATCCCCTGGGAGTTTTGAGTGTCTGAGAGATGCGAGAGTCCAATGTTAAGAATATCTCAGAAACATGAAGTTCCTGAAGGAAATACTAATCATCATCACATGCATTCTAAACCTAGCAGCTCCTGAGTTTTGAAGCATTTACCCTGTACCTGCTGCTTCAAAGGAAGTATGCCTGAAGGGAGTTGTTAGTAGTTAGAAGGGAGTAGTAGCATTCACAATAAAGTCCATAAATATTATAAGACAGTACAAATATGTTCTAAAACAATTAGCAATATTAACAGTAATAACCTGTCTCAAATACTGTTCAACGAAATGTATGCGGGAAGATTCTGACCTCCCTCATCCTTTGCAAAAGGCAGAAGCACCATTCTAAATACCAGGGAGAAGAACAGAGAAGGATTGTGATGCCTCGGCCCTTGGGAAAGATAAGCCAGATTCAGAAGGTATGAGAGACATTTCTACACACGTCAGTGAAGAGAGGGGATATTTCTCTGAAGCACTTGAAATATTTATCTGTTTAGGAGAAATTATAGCAATGGTAATCAATGAGATACTGGCTAAGAAACTTGTGAAGTACTCTGGAGGATTTTAGATGGAGACAAAATATCCTTGGGGGCCTGGAGGTGTACATGCAACCATCTTTCTTTGAAGAGAATGAGAAATGGCTTTTTTTTCTGTGGTTCAAACAGTGCTGAAAGCAAATGGATCTTGTCTTTGCTCCAACTAAAAGGATCTTGCTTCTCTAAGCAGGAATATTTGGATTCTGCCTGGGAGACTGGCACAGCTTTGCGTGCTCCGTGTCTGCTGAGTGCGCAGCTGGATACCTGCGAAATGCTGGGTGACCACAGACTCATTTCCACGTATACTACAGCATTCCTGCGGGAGGAGAGGCTCTTAATAAGCCTGTTCATAATGGACGTGTAAGCATGCAAGCTTTATTACCTGCCCCTGCCAACTCACCAGGAAAGTATGCCATTCCTGCACCAACGGATGTGTAACCAGGGCTGTCTAATTATCATGTGCTGCGCTGCCAGAAGCACTGGCTTGCTCCGTCCTTGGGCTTTTCACTGATATACACAAAGCAGGAGCCTCTTGCTCGCTCCTCTGAATTACCACTGGTGTTATTGCAGCTGCTGGAAAAAGGCAAGGACATACCAGGAAAAAGTTGGGCTCACTGCTTTATGAAGAAAATTGAGGCGACGCCGATGTCAGTGCAAATCCTTGACTTAAAAAGTCTGTGCCTGCAGCGTGTATGACATTTGAGATACTCTTAAAAAAGTATATATTTAAAGGACTTTCTGCAAACATCGTCCATTACAGTAGTTTAAATGGCAGGATTTAGACACAGAGGGTTTTTCTCTGCCTCTTCCAATGCTTGCAAACTAATGCTCTGAGACAGACCTGCAGTGTTGCCTTTTCAGAAACTGTGCAGAAGAAGTCTGATTACAGAAACACTATAAGGAGCTTGAGAAGCAAAAATAAAATACAGCAAAAGAAAGTTGAGGGATTAAGAAGAAAAAGAGAGTATAAACTCCAGCCAAACCAAAGCCACAGGAAATGGAGTCCGAATGTAAGAGCAGGATCTAGACAGAAAGGGATTTGGCAGGAGAGAAATTGTTGCAAATAGTTCAAGGAGAAATGTAAGACCCGGTCCTGTAAAACTGTGCTTGTGATGAATTTTTGTCTCTGCAAATGGACCCGTTTGCATGACACCACTATTATTTGTAGGTCTAGGATCTCAGAAAAATATCATCTGTTACAAAAGGGTAGCAACACTGAAAAGATGATGGGGCAAGAAGAGGGCAATGTATAAGGTAGAAGGATTGCTTGCTTAAAACTCCCTTTGGCTGGGAAGCAAGGATCATATCCACAGAGACAGGTAGTGGCTGTTCTTTACCAGATGGATAGGGTGTTTGTTGGGAAAACAGTGCCTCTGGTTGTGACAAAAAGGGGTACGTTTCACATATGCTTATTTGCCAGTTCTTCTGTTTCTGTCAGGATACTCTTTGTGATGCTGGATTCCTTCCCAGCCTCTTGTAGATTTTGGAAAGTCTCCCATTCAGCTGCCATGTAGAAGGCTTTGAACTTAAAATGAGAACAGCCGAAACGCACCCAGTGCTGGGGGGACCCTTATAATCCTTGTTCCATTTCTTTCTTCCTCATTGGGACCACCAGGAAGGTGGCAGGCATCATCCTGGGACTAGCACTGTTGGCAGCGAGGAAAAGTGGGGATTGCAGCACAAGGTGAAAACTTTTGAAGATGGAGGCTTGGATGTTTAATTGTGGGCTAGTGCCTGATCAGTTTTTAGGATGAAATTAAATCTTTTTGTGGAAAGGGAGGCACTTGCCCACAACTGGGTTCTAGCTGTGCAGGGTCTGTTGAAGGGACACATATTTCATAGCTGTAAGGGCGTGTGTAAAGGCTGAAGAGAGAGGTATTCCCTTACTGTGGAAAAACAGGTATCATGAGAAATTTTTTGTAGACAAATCATCAGACTACCTTCCTTTCAAGAAACAGACACTGCTGAAGAAAATGCCATTTGTGCATCAACTCCCCTCTGACAAGAAATGTGTCTGAGGTCAGGAGAAACAGAACCACAAACTATGTAGCTGATAAGGACAAGCTATTAATTTAGCTGTGGTGTGCAGTAGGTAGGTTTTACAGCAGTGAAAGTTGTGTGCAGTTAATCTGGCTCATAAAACAAACATAACTCTGGGCAGCTACTTGGCAAAGTCCGATCCTGCTTCATCCCCTTTGGAAGCACAGTCATGGCACTGATATGTAACATATTCGTTCGTTGATATGTCTGATGTTTGCATATAGGGTCTGAACTGGAAAGACAAAGAGATACCCTGAGATGTGATTAATACTGCCCTCAATATCCTTGATACACCCAGAGCTTTGTTTACCTCTCACAGCACATTTGAGATCCCCTTCTCACCAGCTCGAGGAGCTCCGGAAAGTTGTTCATGGGAGTGAGACAGCACAACAACCCACTTTCTTCACTTCCTTCCTCACACTCTTGCGTAAAGCTGTGGTCACCAGCACAGGAGTAAAAATAATGCACACTTTTTTTGGTCCTTCTTTTTAAAGGCTTTATCAGGTTTGTTGCCCGATGCAACAGAATTAGGCTTCAGTCCGTTGCAGGGGCCCTCATGGTTGCAGAGGGTGGTGCGAAGTGCTGCGCCTCACATGGGGAGGTGTAGCCAGCCCATATGTGCCTCTGTCGGCTTGCCTTGGGATGGAGCTTAGAACAGATTTCAGCAGTGACGTAAAAAGTGTCCCACCATCTCACAGGGATTTCTTGCAACGTTAAAACTGGCTGGTTTGTGATAAAGGGTATCTCACTAAGGAGGGGTTTGAGCCACACAGGAAATTTGGACATCACACGGATGAGTAGTCCATTGTTGTTGGGTTTGTGGAATTTAAACATCACAGATAAGAGCTTTGTTCCTTTACAAAATATAGATGGAGGGGGAGGAGGATTTTACACAAATACAGCTACCCACCTTTTTTTTCCTTCGGCGCATTTGAAAAAAAAATTCTTTTAGTTTTGTTTAAAAATCAGGTTGGTTGTCCTGGTCAGAAAAAAGCCTTGTTACTAAAATTGTATCACTTGCAAGATATAGATACCTTGCCCTGAGATAATGGGCTAATTTACAGATGGGAGGTACTGATCTTTAAAAATTCATCCTTCAGGATATATCAAGTTTACTGATCCAAGCCTATCTTAAGGAAATATGCTCTAATCTGTCTTTTCTTTCAATAATGTGGAAAAATTAGTAGATTTTAGACTTGAAATGTTCTACTGTTTTGCTTGATAACACCTGTCCAGTATCTGGGTGAGGGAAGTATATTGCTTGACTTGGCCAGTCCTAGTGTGTTGTCCTATCTCCCATCAGTTCATAGATGTTCCTGAAAGAGCACGCACACTCCTGGCCAGAAGATGCAACATTGGGGTGACAAACACAAAGCTATCCAGAGGATTTGTGGACTCCTCTCTTACTGTGCATCCTGAGGATGCATTTCACTCCATATCCTTTAGGAAATATTTAGGTGCTCTACCTCACCCACCCAAGAGAAGCAATTTTGGTACAGTGCAGGGATGCTAAAGCAACTTGGGAAAGGAATATCACCTTCACTAACATAATCAAATTCAGCAGATTACCTGGGATTTATTTTTTTTCCTGTTGAAATCTCCTCTGCTTGTCACTTGTATTTGTGTAGGTATACAGTATCCAGGAGGAGAAGAAACTCTCCATTGAAGAGGCTTCTGAAATATAGCAGGAGAGAAGATAATTCACTGAGAGCAGTCATGGACAGAAGTTGCAATGTAGTGCTCTGTTTTACTGGTATGTAACTTTCTGTAATGTGTGTGGGCCAGGCCCTGGTGACTGTAAGGATATCCTCTGCTACACCAGCCTGGGAGTTGAGTCAGCAGCATTGATTATGCTTTATGTAATCACAGTAATATCACCTAATACGTCATGAGGGAGAGGATGGTTTATTGATGTCAGTGATGCAATAGGAATACTTTTGTGCTACCAACCAGAGAGGAGAGCCAGGCTGCTGCTGCCTCTGGACAGATGTGTCAGAAGTGTCCTTTGCTCTCCCAGCACATCTGCCCAGGAGAGAACCATCATGCTATAGGCCAGCTAATCTCACTCCCTCTCAAGGCTTTGTCTTAAAAACAAGTATTAGTCATGTGAGAGGTTTGAATACTTGTGTTGGAAAAAGTGCTTAATTCAGGACTTTCTAAAGCCTGCAGTGTATCCGTTTCAAACTACAAAGCATTTGAAAGATCAGTGGTCAGGGATTTACAAAATGATTTATTGTGTCAGTGACCATTTAGATACTTCATATCAATGGATTGTTTTTCTCTGTTACAGGAAGAAGATTTGTCTTTATCCATGGCCAAAACCTGCAGTCATTATTAATTTTACTACTTAGGCAAAATTCTTATTAAAGACTTAAGCATTTGGTTTAAGGCTCAGTATTTCAAAGGAGAATGTACTTAGAATAGAAAACAGAAGGAAGATCTTTGTAAACATCCGAATGTCTCTTTAAATTCATTCAACAAACACATTAAATCTTTTGCAATGCGAGCAGAGAAAGTTAATTCAGACGTAATTCCCACCCTTCTTCCCTGCCAAGAGATGGATCTGTTTACTCCTTGTGGAGACAACTTTGTTTATGCTCTCCCAAGATAGCCTTAGCCTCTCCCCTTGTACCACCTTCATCAGACGTGAGCCCTGCTAGGCTGCTTTTCAGACCTGTGTGATGCTTATCACCTTGGCACCCGAAAGGATCTCAAATAGCCTCTAAGTAGAAACAACTCGAGCGATAGAGGCTCTCAAGTGTGCTGTCAGTGAACAAATGATGTGGTCACTGAGGAAGCCTAAAATGAAAATAAACAGCGTCCAGATTTCAGACTGGCCCAAGGGCCCTGAGAGAAAGACTGAAGGAACACAGTGCAAACCGATCAGCAAGCATTGCTGATGTGTACTGGTCATACGTATCCTCTCCTTAATCAGTTAGAGGAGTTGTACCTGTAATAAATACAAGGTCCTAGCAGATTCTGCAGGTATGTTTTCAAGTTTAATTGGATACTTTTAAAATATGGAAGTGGCTTATCTATGACAGATTATACTTTCATCAGTCAATTAGATTTGATAATTCCTTAGGGCAGGAATTATCTTTGGTTGTGGTGCATATATGGATGACAATTAAAAATTTAGTAATATGTGGTAGGAGATCTGGAAGTGACTGTAATTTGCTTTGTTTTTCTTAAGTCTTAAAACTTCTGCACAGTGAGACTACAGTAGCTCTACATTTGTACAGTGGTGAGCTATCGGATTTCAGAGATCAGTTTTCAGTGTCAGAGTTTCCTCATGTAAATTATACCACCTGCCATCCTAAAAACACATTTTACCTCTCCATCCATATATCAAAACATAAAAAAGATATTTTTTTCTAAATTCTCAAAGCTGAATTAATGATCAGGAATGGTTTAGGAAGGAGTGACCTAAGTTTCACTTAGTCCAGCTTCTTGATAGCAAAAGCAGAGAATGGCTTTCTTGAGTATCCAAACCAGCATGAGGATGAAGCACCTTCACTTGGTGCAGCTTTAATATGTAGAATTCACACCATCCTACATGATCTATTGTCCGACAGCTCAGAATGCTGTTTTATTATTCCACGGTGTATTCCTCCTAGTCCAAACTTCATTACCTGAAATGACACTCTCGGCTGTTCAACTAGAGATAAATGTGTATAAATACTAATTTAACCTCAGCTGCAGGGGGAATCTGAGCAGATCTCAAACACTCGTGCACAGATGTGAGGAAGAGCCATCATTCAAATAAAATGTGCATTTGTTAGGTAACCTCCTACTCAGAACCTTGTAAAAGCCATCAGCTGTATTCAGGTGAGAATTTTTTCCCCTCTCATATTCACCAAACAGTTGTTATGCATATGGACAGTTGACTTGCCCAGAATTTATTAACCTGGACAACACTCGCATATTTCAGGTGTTCCAAAATAAGTCTTTTCTATGTGATCTGGGAAAAATAGGTAACAGAGAGAGATTAATGATCTTCAGTATACAATTGCCATATTTAATATACACCACACACGGAATATTTAATGTCCTTTTACTCCCTCTTGTAAGTTGCAAGGGCAAGTGCTCAGGGCTGTTGAAGTGCCATATATATATATTTTTTTTTTAACTGTCTTTATTGCATATTTCTGTCTCTTTGTGCATCTATTAGCACAGCCTCCAACCACTAGTTTTTGGCAAGTGATTGGGCCTATTTGCAAAACATCCAGCTGCACGAAAGGGATTTTCCCACTTGAGCCAAGATGAGCCTTTTGGGAACAGGGCATGTGCCCCTGGGGCTGCCCAATGGCCGTGTGCAGATGCTGGGCTGGCAGCTTTGTGTGGCCTGGGAGAGCAGTGTCAGCGGCGAGCGGGTGACCTTTGGATGCAGTAAAGGCATCCAAGATCAGCACTCTGCCACCTCATTTGAGTCCACAGCACAGCGCACAGGCAGAGATCCTGTAGCTCCTAAGCGTGCTGTGCCCGGCCCTGTGCTGTGTGTCCCCGGTGCTGCCCGAAGGAGCAGCCTGGGCAAGCACCACCAGCCCGGCTGGGAGCAAACATGTCCAGCGTGTCACTGCCTGTACTGAGGGGCTTTTGTGAGCTCGGAGGAGAGATAAAAAGTGAATTTGGTGTCCAGGGCAGCCTGTAGGTCACCTGTAATAGGTCACCCTTAACAAACAGCGCTGACACGGAGCTGGAACAGGGGCAAGTGAATGAAACTTAGCTCTCTCCTATTTGAGCAATGGAATTTATTCCCAGCTCTGACCTTGTGCAAACTCTGTTACCATATTTATCACATGGAAAGAATGACCATGGCCTCTGCCAGCACCGTGGGCAGGAGGTCTCCTCAGCCAGGTCCTGGACACCGAGGAGCCAAATGACCCGCAGTGGTGGTGGGACATGGAGGGAGGAGGGATGTCCTCTGCTGTCCCACATGAATCTGGGGATGTCACAAAAGGCTGCTGAACCCAAATGGCACACGGGGCTGTGCAGGACGTTGGGCATTGCTGCTCCCCAGGGTTTCTCTCCCTCTCTCTGGGTGCCTCTGGGTGCAGGAGGGCAGTACCCCGAGCTTTGCCTCCAGGAAGGGCGGAGGAGAGCTGGCCCAAGCGCCTCTCTCTGCAGCTGAAGGCGGCAGGGCAAGGTGGCTGCAACCTTCCTTTCACCCTCACGCTTGAGCTCAGCAGCTGCATCTCTGAGGCACGGGTTTGCAACAAGAGATGCTGTGCTTGCTCTGCCAGCATCTCAGGAGGCCTGAAGGGAGGGGGATTTCTGCATGAAAAAAAATTCTTCCCTTTGAATCCCCTGTGCTGTCAGGGGCTACTTCGCTACTTATACAGAAACTGCCTATCCTGAACTCCCTTCTCTCCTCTATTCCCTTCTCTTGTGGGAATGCACTTTACCAGAAACAGTGACTGACCTCCCTGAGCATACAGGAAGCATCCTGCTAAAAAAAGAAAGCAGATCATGTGAACAGAGCTAAACTTCCCACAAGGTGTAATTTCTCTCCGTTTGTTACTTTTAAATGCAAATGCATCATGGCAAAAAGATACAGAGGAAGTATAAGAGAGCAGGGGAAAGCTCTTTGAGCTCTTGGGACTCATCTGCTTTGCATTCAGCCGTCCTGAGCCTGGAGAGCCATTTGTGCTAAAGGTTATTCCAAAGTAGCTCAAAGGGGAGGCTTATTCTTACTTAAGGATTTTTGTTAATCAGCTGTGACGCACCTCAAATCATTCACCTCTTGGGGCTTTATCTGAAATAAGTCCATGTTTTTCCAAGTCGTCGCAATGGAGGAAGGAGACCTGCTTTTGTCCAAGAGCAGGTTCTGGTAAATAGCAGCGAGATTAAAAGCCAAGCCCAAGGTGCAGGCACAGCAGTGCTGACACTGCTGCTTGGCAGCCCCAGGGACTCTGCTGGAGCCAGGCAGCCTCCTGGGAACACTGGGACAGGACTTGCTGTGGGTGAGGCGGTGGGGAAGGATTCCCTGGCCCAAACCTGCTTTTTTTGGTGGCTTGTGGCAGCACTGCAAGAACATGCAAAGAGTGAGAGGGTTTTTTACTGATTAAGTTCTTGTTCATTTGGACCATATGAGTTTTTTGGAGGCCTTCAGCAAACCTGTACCAGTATAATAAAATGTCCACCGCAAAGAAATCATCCTGTGAAGCAAACGCCTTTTTATTGCTTTAAGATGTTGATTTAAATATTATTTCACAGCCCTGCTGTAGTGATCCTTTCCTGGGTTTCCCCTCCCCTCACCCACAGAGATGCCAGAAAGAAGGAGAATTCAGCATGAAGCATCTTTTTTTGCTTCCCCAGCTGTGAGCCAGAAAGCCTGTAATTACATTAGCTCTTTGGATTGGGGGGGCCAGTATGCTTGCTCCTCGTTCCACCAGTTACCCTGGAGCTGTAAAGTGCATCTGCATAGATGTCCTTCTATGCAATGATTTTACAGCCCTTTGCAGTGGGAGATGCCAACAGCCTCAGATGAAATAGAGAGGAATAGCTTTACAAAGGAGGAGAAACAAAGGGAAAAACGTCAAGCAACCTGCAGAGAACTTGCTGCTGGCAAGAACAGGATTCAGCTCCAGCCTCTTGTCCTGTGGGCATCCACAGGTGCCCTGGCTGCCCCATGGCCATGGCCACCCCGCTGCCCTGGCTCCTCAGGGCACGCCTGGCATGAAGCAGCACACAGAGCTTGTGCTGGTGGATCTAATGACTCATCTGCAGGCTTGCTAAGCAAAACCCATTATCTCTGATAATGCAGATGATAGCTCCCTGCTATGCACTATAGATACAGAAATGTAAGAGGCTACCAACGAATTGCAGCCGTGGTAGAGCAAAATTTTGTTGTGTATTATGGCTTGGTGAGCAAGCCTTTCCTTTTTCTGTGGGTGTTTCAGTCTTGTTTCAAGGTGGGGCTGGGTGCCACTGCAAATTTCACTTCCTCACCATCCGCTTGCTTCGTGATTGTGTCAAAGCTGCCCAGAGAAAGTAGAATTGCAGCTGAGATACAGCTGAGCAAGATTAAACTGCTCTTTTTGTTTGCTCTGTTTATCTTTTCCCTCACCAGTGCACTTCCCCAAATTCCTCTGGTGCACTTTAGAACAAGTAAGCCTTTTGAAATGATTCTTCTAGCACACAGAGAAACTACCTCAAGCAGTCATCAAAAACCCAGGCTCAATTTAAGTGAGGCATACTGGCAAGAAAGAACAAAGGTGAAGCTTTTTGCCTTGAAAAAGTGTGAAGCTGACGGTTGCAGTCTGCTGCAGAGGAGATTTTATTTAGAAACACACACAAATATGGTCACGTAAAATATCACAGAAGACATTCATAATTCTACTGGCAGCACTTTCTTGCTAATGATGGTTTGAAGCTTAAATTGGACAAGAATAATATGCGATTATTTATCTACTGCTTTTCTGTCTATCCACTGGCTTCACAAAACATTGACTTCATCACTCCTCCGGGTGTCAGTTCCCCTCTCCATAGTATGGCCCTTCCACTTACCCCATGCTCTGGCCCTTCAAAAGACTCATAAGAAGTGCTGTAGGTCTCTCATATTTAAAGATGAATATTGATTGTATAAAAATACATTGGTACTTAAGAGTTGAGCTGGAAAAGTGTGCTTCTAAGGTGTCATTATTTTGCCGTGAATAGGATGCTGCAGAGACTTACATATGAATGTTGGGTTTAGCACAGCACGACCTCAGTGTGGAAAATGAGCAATGTGCGAGCACATCAGCACAGGGCACCGAGAAAGCAGCCAATGTTTTCCTGCACTGATCTGCCTGATGATTTGATAAATCGGTAGGTTCTGCCTTTAAAATAGCATAGAAGAGTTTCGGAGGCTAAAGTTTGAAGATGCTAGTCTTTCCCTAGGTGAGGTTTTCGTTCTCATTAATTCAACCTTCATAGTTTCCTTTGGTGGAAAAGTTTCCAGTTTGATGACGACAATGCCTGGACTGGATGCCAGGCCAGGAAGGCAGGTGACAGCAGTGGGAAACCAGCTACAGTTACACTGGGAACTGCCACCAGTGGTACCTGGGATACAGAGACCCTGTGAGGAAACGATCTCTCTGTGTGCTGAACCTGCTTGGAAGTAAGTGTATGGAAAATAAACAGCTTTGGTCATGCCAGGTTTAGTTGGGCCTGCTTCCCCTTTCAACAGCTATTCAAATGCCAATCTATTTTTAACATTCCAAATATTTTCACAGCAGAGTTTTGGCATGCATTTTCATACCGTAGTTTGGAAGGGCTAAGTTAAGGTTTTGCTTTTACTTTTTAAAATGAAACCAGAGGTACAATGCACCACCCTCTTCAGCCAAGAGCCTGCTGTGATTTACCTTGTAGTGGGATAGAAAGTGAGTATAAATTAGAATCTAACACCTGAAATATAGTGAGCAACACCTTCCCTTAGTGTGAATGAGCAGAGCTGTGATGTCAGTGGAGCCTGACTGATTTATATCTGTGGGAGTCTGGACCTTTGCCTGCATAACTCCTCTTGGCCATGACTGGCAGGTCCCAAAACAGCCTCCTTTTCTGCTTCTGGATAGAAACTTTTATCTGGCTGCCATGTGGGACTCAGAGGATATGTCTTGCAGAGTCAGAGCTAACCAGTCAGGGGAGTGCTTTCCTCTTCTGCCTGACCCTGATCCTAGAGGGTGACCTTGGGGTCAAAAATCACCTGTCTCTGCAGGTATGTGCAGGGCCAGACCCTCAGTGCGGTTCCCTGCATTTAACCCTGCTCTGTTTAGTGAGTCAAGCTTTAAAGTTCAAATGTTCACTGGTGACAAAGGTCCTTGGAAGACAAACTCCTGCTTTCAAACATTGCTGCAGAGCCTGCCTGGAAGCTTAGGCAGTGAAGGCTCCTCAAGGATTCAGGCACTCCTGAAGATGAGTGGGAAGGTGGGAACCAAAAGCTCTGATTTCTGATTCCGTCACGTCCTGCCCACATTGCAGTGGCTGATGCTCCCCTGCTTTGTTCAGTGGTAGAGTTACCATTTTGTTATTTTATTTTTATTAGTTCACCAGGGTATAATGTGAAGCAGGGGTGATTTGGGTTGGGAGCTGCCAGCGAGCTGTCAGTCAGCTGCAATGGATGTGCTGTGCCTTGGTCCCTGTCAGCTGATATTGCAGGAGCAATTGAAATGGTTTATTGGGGTGGTATCACTGCACCCCGACCCAGACCACAAGACCCTGTGCTGGTGTTGACAAGAATGATGAACCACAGTGAACTGATGGTAGCCCTTTCACCTGGTCAGTATGAGATTGAATTAATCTTGCTGTGGGAGTGGGGGCTCACAGCACCCGAGTGTGACTGAGCAATGGGAAAACTGTCAGATGTCAGAGAGGGAAGGGGCTTTTCTACCAAGGATAAATCATCAGCAGGGTTATAGCCTGTTTGGTAAATAGACTGAGAAGCTGAAGCAAAGCTAAAAAACCACTATACAGCCAGAGGTGTTCAGGAAACCACTGTGTGCTACAGCTTTGTAAAATTAAATAGCTGCCCTATTTCGACCCAGACGTGGTTAATCTTCAGCTGCAGATGAGACACTTTGTTTATAGCAGGCAAAGGCAGCCTGCAAGGGGCTTCAGTGAGATGCAGAACCCCTATTGTCAACAAGAATAATCCTTGATTACTAAGAGCTGAAGTCCTTGCCAGGAAGAACATGTTTCCAAGTTTATATCATCATGATCAGAAGGATAATCTATCGATAATCCATTTTTTTAAGAAAGAAGAACTGGAAAAGCTGTCTGTGAGCAGCTGAGACTGCATTTTTTTGGTTGCCAGTGGTGAAAGGATGTATTATCACAGTCCTGGGCACTTAATCATTGAGTGGAGTACACAAAAATAGCCAGGAAAGTTGCAGGCTGTGCTGAATGGGTTGAAAGGTTGTGGGAACATGTTCTGGCACACCCTTGTGCTGTGGCGAGATACACGACAGGGGGGAAGGGAGGAGAGCATTTCAGCGGGCCCGAGCAAAGGGGAATATACTCTTGTTTCCATATAAACCCTCTTCTCTCTTTCACTCAGCATCGTTTTGCTTCCTGGAGCAGAAATAATTTCCATTAGTCATTCAGGGTAACACGTTTCTAATGCATACAATGTGGAAATGTCTCAGCAGCAAATCTATGGCCCAGTTCAAATGCCGGGAAAAAGCTTTAGTATATTACACAATAAAATATTTGTAAATACAGATGACTTGAGTTTAAGAGGAACTTTGGTCAGCTGGAAAAGAAACCAATACAAAATTACAACACGACAACAAATGAGCCAAGTAGGGAACCTGCTTGTGGCTCTTGAAATACCACCACCATTGCAAGAAAAACCCAAGGCAATTGTTGGAGCATGTAGGAGAGCAGGCACCCTGAGAAAATTAGGGTAAAGAGATATTTGGTTGGCTACCTGTGATCAGCCCATAAACCCCAGTCACTGTGCCACAGTTAATATCAAGTTAGCCGCCTTGCTGCCAGACCAGCCAAGGCATGAATACTAATGCTGCCCTCAGCTGCCACAGAAATTGTCTCTTTGCATAAGAGGAACGAAGACCTTTTGTCCTTAACTTGCTTGTGCCAGGACTAAGCCAGGAGCTCCAGCTGCATCTGCAATCAGACAGGCTCTGCTTAGCGGAATTGAACTCGCAGCATTATATTTAAAACTCACTCTTCTTCGCCTCCCAGGGAGAAAATGAAAAGGAAGGCTGCACGCACGCCCTGTGGTAAGGGTGGCCCAAGGTGGTGTCCCTGCTGGGTGCACAGCAAGCAGATAAAGGCACAGCCAGAACGTGCTTTTTTCAGCACTTCAGCTGCGTGAGCACAGTAGGGGACCCACTGTGGGCCCTCTGGGGCAGCAGCGGAGACAGAAGGCGGCGGCAGGCTGCGATGCAGGGCTGTGCTTGGGGTGGTGGAGGTGCAGGGATGCAGGCACGGCCTCAGAGACCCTCTGGGGCTGGGAATGCGGCCACTACGGGAATACCCCCCCCATTCCGTGGACCCGTATGTGGCAGGAAAGCAGAGCAGCACAGCTTTGTACAAATCCATAAGCGAGTGGAATTCTTTCTCACTTGGCAGAAAGGTGAGGGGGGCTCTGCCACCAGGAAGCAGGGGCAGCAGCAGGGGTCCCTTCAGCCTTGGATGGGCAGAAGCACATCAACAGCCAAACCACAGGTTGTGTCACCCAGTGCCAGAGCCGTTCTCTGTGTCCCTCGTTCGAACTGATATAGCTGGGGGTGCTGAGTTAAGAAAATCAGGAAATTAATTTTCATGGAGAAATTTTTTCCTACTGCCTTCATGCTTAAGAGTATCCTTGCTTTTATGGTATACCACTCCCCCAGCAGTCTCGCATGACTTTCTTGAAGATTCGCCTGCGTGGTGGAATTACTGTAGGGTTGTTTGAATAGCTGTTTTTTCAGAATATCTGTTTCTGAACAACCCAGTGCAAACCCATGTTTATTCTGAAACAAGAAAACCTTATTCCAGTTAATCTTAATACTCTGTCAAAACTGACTTCTTTTTAGGATTAGGTTAAATCAGAACAGGTGGAAGAAGAGTGTCCACAAATAGAAGGACCAGGAACAGCCTTCAAATTCACACCCTTCTCTTAATCAGAATGAATTGGCAAGCATGAACAACTGTCCCATTGCACAGAGGAAAAAAATAAGAATATATAGATGTGAGCCTGATACGAAAGTGCAGCGTGGGCCTCCCAAGCCTTACTCCTTCTTCTAAGCCTGTAACGATTGGATGAATATTAGTTTCTCCTCTCAGTTGCCTGTCTCATGCAATTACTTCGTTCTTCTACACTTATGGTGATTGCTTTCCCCCTACTAACTTGTGCAAATGTCAGCTTTCTCGTTATCACTCTTCCAGTCCTGCTTCTTCAAACAACTGGACGTGTACAGACAATTCCTTATGATGTAACACTTCCGATTTTCACATAATCGCCTACCTGCAGCAAATCAGTCCATTCAAGCAAATAGGAACTCGCTGCAGTTATGTCAGTCACAGGTTGTTTTCAAGAATCCAAGGCATCTCTTGATCTCAGTATACAAACTGTCATTTCCTCTGTCAGTGAATCCACAAAAATCAGCAGAACAAAAATAACAGTGACACTGAATAACTCAGTAATACACTCTGGCAATATCTGCTAAACTCCTGTCAACACGGCCTACCTTGCTGTTGCTGGAGCTGGCTTTACAGTCCCATGGACTATTATTAGTCTGGTTTCTGGGTACTTAACGCCTTTTGCAAGAACAGGAATCGGAGAAAAAACTGATATTTTTATCATAATGATGTTACAACTAGAGGGATAAAACCCCAACCAAACACGTTTGTCAGAGTTCTAGGCCAAGTGGATGTAAGAATGATCAGCTCTACTTGTCAGCCTTGTCTTTGCTGCTTGGGTTTGTGTCCATCTCCTCCTCTGCCACACAATACAATGCGGGAGCACACTTATGAGGCAACCAGGGAGTTATGTAATTTATGACCCAAATGAAAAAATCCACGGATGGCACAGAAGTAGGTGGTTGAAGATACTTTGCCAAAGGATTCAGTCATTCTTCAGACAAGAGAAGTAAACCATAAATCTGAGTGAAGGAAAGACACAGAGTGGTTTTGGTGTTAAGTGGAGCTACTACTGTGGCTCTTTAACGTGAAGGAATGAAGCACTTCCTTGGCTGTTTTGGGTTTTGTATGTAGAATCCCTTCAGCTCATGAAAGAGGAGAACAAGAGGTGGTTGTCGCATGTTTGGGCTTTCTACAAATTGGATAAAAGATCTAATGTAGTATAAATATCTTTAACCCAGACCAAAAAGTGAGTAACCTGAGCTTACAGGCAAAAGACAAAGCTAAACAAATTCAAAAAGTCAGTCTTTTCACAGTATCTCAATTTTAGAATAATTTATGTAGAACTGTAATGGATCTGTAATCATGCAAAGCGTTTCAATCAAGACTGAACAACTTCAAAAATAAGAACTGCTGTAGCTTCAGCAGAGTTAAAAATACCATATTGAAAAATTAAGATGGGGTATTCAGACTTCATTATACATAATGCTTTCTGATCTTTCAGTCTTTGTCTAGCTGCACAAGACTGGAGTAATGTGTCTTCCTGCTGTACTTTTAGTCCCTGGAATTTTTCCATAATGCACAAAGGAAGATGGAAACTTAGTTATTCTGATTAGAAAAATATGTAATTCAGACTGAGGCTTAAAATTGAAAGGTTATCATCGATTATAATTTTGCTTTTTCCCTTCTGGGTTCATGCTATCCTCATATCAACTATGCATTATTCTATAAAACAATTGATATGAAATGTTTAATTTTAAAAGAAATTACATATGGACTCCTTCATATTTGCTTTCCCCTCATCCATGCTTTGCATTGTATTTGGCATTTTATGCAGTGCAGATGAAGAGCAGTTTGTTATGGATAAAGCTGTTCTTTGAAGGACAACACGTGGGCACTGTATAGTAGCAGGATGTATTTTATTTGCTGTAGACTGGGCCACACATAAATCAGAGAGAGGGAAAAAATGTGAACCATTAGGTTCTAGGTTCTGTGTAGAGAAACAGAGAGTGATAATTTCCACTTGGAAAACTGTTTAGGTCAGCTTCAGGAGGAAAAGAATGAAATTTGATTGTAGTGGACCTGAAGATGAACACCATTTCCCATTTACTGGCAAATAAATATTGGTGATGAAAAACTCTTAATATTTGACCTTGAGGAGCTTCTTTAAAAGAGTCACACATAAACCCTTGAATACCCAGCTACCAAATGCTTTTGGCAGATCCCTGGCTGAAAAGCATCTCTTTCTAAACAAAACTTCTTAAGAAATGATATACCACATATAGATAGCAACTAGAACATTTTTCAATGCCATAGTGGTGTGTTTTCTGTCACCTCAGTACTCAGTTTACAACGTGGTGTGGACACTCACCATACTGGAGATTTCGGCCATGCTGGGTGGCTGCAGAAATAATTGTGCCAGAGGAAAACTCAAGCACTCCCTGACCTACAAGAAGTGGCCAACTCTACACATCAAGAGATAGTTTGACAGCACAGTCCCCTTGGTGGCAATGTTGTCCCCACACACTCATGTCTTTCCCATCCACGGTTTAGTTCTATAACTATCTGCTGAGGCAGGGAACTGAGGCAATTAAATTTTCGGTTTTCTTGGTAGTTAGCTTCCCCAAAGGACTCTTAAGTGAGTGCTGTTCCCAGCAGAAATGCTTGCCCAGGCTTGCTGACCATGCATCCGCACAGATCCCGGGAGCGCCTGCTCAGTTTTGCCAAGCAGGGTTAGCCCCAGTCGCCGTCAGGCTGTCCTTAATCCCACCTGGTCGGCTGCTCAGAGCTGAGCAGGGAGAGGCACAGCTTCCAATGGAGCAGCAGCAAAAACTATTGGGTACAGCACCATCAGAAACTGCTGTGGTCAGTCCCAAATCCCACTTGGCAGTTAGAGGGTAAACTCTGAGGACAGAGACATCACATCAGGAACCACTATCATCTGCCTGGAAAAACCTGTAAGATACTTAAGGTGGGATTTACATACATATATAGGATTTGGGAATAATACCTTAAAAGGCTTAATTTGATTATAAAACATGGAGGTCAGAGTTTCTGTAAATCCTTTAGAAGGAAAGAAAATTCAGAGGTATAGCTTGCTGGCTCAAAACAATTCAAAGCAGTTCTCTGAATGCTTAGTTTATCAAGCTTCTCAGGTAAAGACAGCACTGGTTACCTTGAACCACCTGACATACAATTTGTATCAGCAATTCTTCTGTGCTTTTGCAATTTTGATTTTATCACAATAAGGTCAAGGCAGTTGGACATTAAAAAAATATGTTTCAGTTAATTCCCCTATACTCTCAACCAGGCTGACACCAGCTTCAGATGAAAAAATAAATGCCTGGTGGTCCATAAAGCAAGTTGTTCCACAAAACAAGTACCATCTGAAAGAAGAAAATCTCACATGCCCACAGAATATTGTTCATCCAAGTGGTAACCCTTTAGTGTTACATCTCTAGGTAGCCATTTACAAGATACAGGAGATAATGGTTTGGCTGCAGAACATTTCTGGAGGAGGAAAATATTGTGGAAGAGCGGAGAAACACGAAATCCTGTTGTTGAAGTGTCTGATGACTCTCATGTACTTAACAGGGTTCACATCTCCTTATTCTGCAATGCTTTTTACAAACTGCATGGAAGAATCCTGCATGAAAATCTGGTTGTAAGCAAGGCAGGTTGTACCCATACAGTCACTATAATAATTAAAATTAAAGACTGATTTAAATCCCAAACCTACTTATTTTAGGTTATGTTTCTACTACTTCCATCTACTTCAATATCCAGAAGTAGGTTAAAATTAAACTAGCAGATTTTTTAATATTCCTGTTTTGCCTAAGATACTAGATCTATTCAGATAATCACTTTTTAAAAATCCATTTTTTTTAAGAAGAATTATAAAAAATGCCTGAGGCACTAATTGCCTTTCATAGGAAGATGGCATCTAATTCAGTAAACAAGAGAAAGCTGTTCTGGCCCCTATTTGTACCCGAGTGCTTCTGCTAAAAGATGCAACACGATAGTAACTACTTTTCTTTTTGTAAAACAAGCACACTACACATCTACTTTTGCTTTGTAGCTGTAACAGACCTTTCACAAAAGCCATTTTCACTCAAGCAATTTATTTCCTTGCAAAATACAATCTACCACATAAAATGCAGACCAGCATGTTTCCTTCTAATCCCTTTCAGCTACCATGCTTTTCAATGTTACTGTGAAGTAGGTGTAAAAATTTAAGATAGAAAACATAAGTTAGTGGGATCATATCCCCTTCAAATACTTCAATTCTTCTGCAGTGGAAAAATTTAATAGGAATTCAGAGGATTTGATTGGTTTTGAAGTTCACAGGAACTATTATACCAGAAAACAGAGTAAATGCTCCAACCTGAGATGAGGATCTTCTACTAGAAGATGCTGGGGAAAGCATGGTTGAGGAATTAGTGTCATGAGCCAGCAGGACAGTGATCTCATTTCAGTGACCTTGTTCTATCAGCATCGGGGATGCCTTACAATGGCAAAGCATTTAATATGTAAACGCTCTCAAGTGCTTTCTAAAATGTCAGTTGCCTCTCCCCCAGTTTACAGGGTTTTATTTTGTAACTACTGTATTTTAAAACTGTTATGCAGGTATGTTATAAGCAGTTACTAATGCCTTTGCTACAGGCTGAACCTGTAAGAGCTGACTGGCAGTGGGCTGTTAAAGGGATGCCTATTTAGGACAGATCAAACTAATTCTTTTAACACACCTTACCAGTATATTTTATTTCAGAGAAGTGATGAACTTTTGGTCTTAAGAACTGTAGTGCTGATGGTTCAAGAGGCAGCTAAGTAGGTAAATACAGTAGTTTCCAGGGTGGAGAAGGGATGGCAAGGGGAGTACAGACATTACATACTTGATTATACTTTGTCTCTTCTTACATGATAGTCACCATGAGATGGACATGGGGTATTTAAAAGCTTTTTATATTTAATTAACACATTGCTAACTTCCCTGCTGGAAGCAGGCAGTCATTGCAGTACTAGAGGAATAACTGTAGAAATGCCATTCAGCATGAAGAGGCTCAGCTGTACCTCCAGTAAGTTTCTGTACACACATTCCAAGACTTACTTTTCAGGAGAGTGTAATGATTTACACACTACTCTTAGGTAGAGGCAGTTTGAACAGCAGATTAGTAATATTAACTGACCAGCTATATGTGCCTGTCAACAACACACAGCAGAGCTGTTGCTGTCTTTGGACTAAAACAGTTGCCAGGTAAAAAATACTTTGTTTATAAAAAAATACATACCCTAAGTCAGAAAGAGACCATGAGTAAGTATTGTGTAGAATTTACAAACTCAGCTCACTTCAACTGTTAACAGCTTTAAAAACAGGAAGACTAAAACCTCAGGTCTGTGAAGGTCTGACAACAAATTGTGTAATCCTGGTGCATTGTTGTTGGCAGTGTTAAGTGTGGTCTTGGTACCTCGGTGTCAGCATCCCTCAGGTGCAACCACTGCACGCTGCTTCAGTCATTCTGTGGCTTTCTGTGGAAGTACGTGCAGATCTTCCTCATGGAAACTGAAGTGGCTGCAGCCTGGCAAGAAATAAAAACAAAACCAACATGAAACAGGTTAACAGTTCATAGGCTGCAGGAGTCTTAAAGTCTCCCCTCCATCACTGTTCCAGTTTGCTCAGCTTTCCCAACTAAGAGAGTAAATGAAAGGTTCTTTACTACAATCTGTCTCACAGATAAGAGGCTTAGTACCTGCAGGAAATGCTGTCTAAATCCTAGGGTTGTCCCACTGCCATGAGAAATGCATTCCAGCTGCAGTTTCAGCTTCCCTACAGCAGATAAGAGAGTTGCAGATTTCCAAGACACAGCAAATTCAAGGAATGCTGTTGGGTATTCCTGGTATTTCCTCATGCTATGAGAACAACACAGGAGCATCCCAAAATCTGAACCAGATCATACTGGGCAGGAAAGTTAATTGTCCTAATAGTAATCTCTCTCCAGGGCAAATCTCTCTGTCTTGTGTTTAAACACGTACGGCATAAAGCACAAGTAGTCACAAGTAGTTGTAGGTTTCCCATAGCCAAGATTTCTTGGTACAACCACAACATGAAGAGTGCAGCTGCTATGAATAACTTAAGGAATGGTGGCTTCCCAGGTCGTATCTGATAGAAGTGTTGGAAGAGATGAAATCAGGTAAGAAATGAGATAAGCCTCAATGATGGCAACAACTTTTAGCATCAGATACTCAGTTGAGAGTACAGCTAAAATTTGATGATTGAAAATTTATCTAATATTTACTGAAATAAGACTCAGTCAAAGACACTGGAGGACTTGAGAGTCCAGTTTCAGAGACAAGCCAAGTTTAGTTTGTTTTAAAAAAATGTAATTTCTTAGTTAAACCCTCCTGCCAATGTTTTTAGCTGCTTTATAAGCTTAACTTTCTTTTCAGACCCTAGCATGAGCTCTGTGCCAGGCTTCCTGTACACCAAAAGTAGGATGATGTAGACAAATCCTGCCCTCTGACTCTTGCACAGCTCTTGTTTTCTGCTAGTTTTCCATCGACGGAACTGAAGGCATTATTTAATGCCCCACAGTTTTAACATGGGTAACAAATGCTTTTGCTACCTGAGCTGGAATAGAATTTTGGTCTTTCTTCCAATGCTTAAGTAGCTTTCCAGTAACATAAACAGGCAGATGTGATGGTGAACACATAAACAGGAGATCTGCCAGGAAAGCTGTTGGCATTATTGTGCCTCTCAGAGTAGAGCTGTTTTTAAGAAGGCTACATCCTTCAAACATCCAGCTGGGAGCTGCAAGGATCCCTGAGCTCCTGTGTGCCTTAAGTCCCTTGAAAATGAAGGACACATCGTAACAATTCTGTTCCTGCATGAAGGGGATTAGTAGATGAAAGCATTAATGCATCTGGCTTATTAGGCCAGAAATCATCCCTTTTGTCCATAGTCAAAGGGATCAGATAATTCTTTGTGTCTGAGCAGGAGACAACAAACAAGGGGAGAGTGGCAGCTAGGGATAACTTCTCTCATGACAATGGTGTTGGCTGCCCTACTTACAGTTTTCGGCGAAGTGGCCACTGCCACAGACTCTTGTCTTTTGGCACCAGGACTGCAGGATGACAGGGGGCTGTTTGACGTGCTCTGGCTGCCAGGTCTGCCAGTCCGTAGCTTCTCTCCCAGAGCAGACAACCAATTTTTTCTTTCAGGAGAACTGTTCTCTTTATCTACTACCTCAGTGTCTTTCCCACGTGGAGATCTGAAAAGATGGGGGGAAGTCTGAATGCCTGATGGATTAATATGGCTTCCAGACAGGGCAGGCTCTTTTGGGCTGTGGCTGGAGTCTTCACGGTCGTTACCCAAGTCAACCAGGCTGAGAGAGTCTTCATCAGAAGCTTTTTGGTCTGGAACCAGGTGACATAAATTCAGCTTGGATTTCTTAACTGCACGGTCCAGCTCAGTCACACAGCTACAGGCCTGGAGACACTTCTGCCCCGCATCACCCTCCTTGCTGCAGTCAAGCCTTCTCTTGGCACGCTTTTCAAACTGTGAGTGTGGGACTTTAGGAGGGCAAGCAGCTTCCAGGAGACCCTGGGTGACTTCTGCCAGGGCTTTTCTAGGAGAAGGAGCCTTTTTCTCCACTTCTGGAGGAGAAGAGCACGGAGTCCTTGTAACCCAATGTTTGATGGACATTTTGGAGGAAGGCATCAGTTTGGGAGAGGCACACGGGCTAGCTCCAGGTGGCTTGGCTGGGGTGGAGGCTGTGGTGGTCAGGGTTTTGAGAGCGACAGTCGGAGTGTTGGTTGACAGCGGAAGGTCTCCGGAGTAAGAGGGAGCACAGGCAGCGGGCCGTGGTGAGGAAATGCACATGCTGCCCGCTGTCAAGGCCTTGGCAGGAGTGCTCTGTGGGCTGGCTGGTGGCCCTAAGAGGGGAGAAATAAGTAGTCTGATGAGGAACACAGAACAGCAGATTAAGGACAGTCCTTTTAAGAACATCCCTTCCAACCAGGAGATGAATCAGTGCTGACCCTGTGCCTCAGACATACCCTTTTGAACTAAGAAGTTGTATAAATCCCTCTGATTTCAGTTAAATTGGTACAAGTCCTTTACAAAATGCTCTATCATACCGAAAAAGTATAATACTGTACATTTGTGTAATGTCTGACATTTATCGCTTCTGTAATGAGCTCTCTTCCATGAGCTACAGCCAAAATGAACAGACAAAACAAATCTGGAATCTTCCACGTGTATCTAGCCTTGCTGGAGCTTTACATTGGTTCAGTCCAGGCAGCTGCCTGGGAAAAAGGCTGATCCCCACCTGCCCTGCATCTTTAACAGCTGCATAACCGAGCTGAGGTACAAAGGTACTGTAAGCCCGTCCCACAGCTAATTACAACACCAAGGAAGCCTTACACTGTGATACCCTACCATGTGAATAATGCTCCTAGTCAGGTGCTATTAGCTGCATATTTTAAAGATTTTTTTTTTAAGTGTGAGAAGAGTGAAGGACATATTTTCATTCTCTTGTCTTTCTGCTGGAGGATTTTCTGCAATGCCATGTTAGAATGGAGACAGTAATTATTTACCACAACCAAGGAAATGTGAGAAATTCTTCACCTCCTGAACAAGGAGTTAAATTCCAAAGGAAATAAAATCTGTCACTGTAGTAAGTTGTTCCTTTAAAGCAAATGATTCCCAAACAGGTATTTCACAGTGGCTTTTGAGCTCACTAGCCAAGGTATAAATGCCCCTGCTTGTAAAAGAGAAGTCCTGAACACCCAGAAAACAGCAGTCATAGGTAGGGGCTTAAGGACCTCACTAACAACAGTGGGAATCATACATAGCAAAGCTCTTGCTCTGCAGCAATATTAGAGAGGGTTCTTTCATTTAAAAATTTTTTTTATTTCCAGCCCCCTCCCACAGAGGACACATTAGTGGGTTTGTAAGATGCCTGCTTTCTCATTCACCTAACTCATGGTGATGCAATTAAATAGGGTAGTGCCTTGAGTTACTCTGTGCACTTCCACTGGGCATGAGAGCACTAAACATTTTGTGTATACCAGGTGTTTAATCCAAACTCCCCACTCTCAGCATTAGCACTTCATTAGAACAATGAGAAGTCTAGTGTCAATAATCTGCCATCTTCTTTACAGTGCTGGGCTGTCTCACAAACAACATGTTGAGCACCTACATGCCTGGTTATATACCATACTAAGCCTCTTCTGATCCTTCTTTTAACTGTATTATCCATCTAGTATCCAAAATACAAGTACTGCTGCATCAGAACAAAATTAAATAGGATCCCATATTAAAGGATCCCCCTACAAATAACTTCAACACAGAAAACAGAGTTAAAGGCTCCTTTCCTGATAAAATGTGCTGCTTCATAACAACTTGCTTCAGTGTGGACTACGAGAACGTAACTGCCAAGATTTCTTCTCCTAATCTTTGGCTTAATGAGCACTTGCAAGACAATAATAACTCAGCTGGGAAATTAGTTGCACTCAAAAATCTGAACTCCTAGAGGGAGAAGAAAGTAGCAAGCTCAGCAATTCTTGATCCATAATAACCATTACAAATTCAATCAGCAGAAATATTGCATGACTAGTTGGGTATGAGCACTCTGAATCCCAAACCAGTCTGAAAGTTATGCTGTGGACGCACTGGATAACGGAAAAAGAGTTATCCTGGGAATTGGATGAGTGTCATGGCAAGAAGCAAACACAAATTTGAGATAAAGAATAGGAAGATCAGGCTTTTTTTCCTAAGGCTTCACATATTATTCAGGCTTCTACTAAGCCAGTTTCAAGCTGTTTCCATTTATGCTGCCCTTGCACGTAATACAATACTGCAAATACCTGCAGTCAACCTGCATCACACCGAGGCAGGTTATTTTGGATGTTTCCTACCTTCTCTGCCACAAATCTTCTAGAATGGTATTATCAATCTCCAGATTTAAGAACCACAAATTGTCCACGCGCAGGCCTGCTCCAGAAATTTGGTTACACAAAACCACAGAGAAAGCAGTACAACTTAAAGAAACCACAAAAGTAATTGCCAAAGAAAAGGAAACTCTGCTTGCTACACTTGATGATATAGGTCAACAATCAATACACAACCTCAATCCCATTATTTATTCCACAGAAATGGGTGGGGAACTACCTAGATTCCTCCCAGCAGGTCTGAAATAGTACTCTGCTTGTCAGCTCTGAATCAGTCTCTGCAGATAAGTCCTATATTCTAACAGCACATGTTTTGTGTTCAAGAGCCAAGGTCAGCAGGAAGCCTGCTGTTGTGTTTGCAGTGTCTGTGTACTTCCTCTTCCCTCCTGTGTTACCTTAATGCAGCAAGAGCAAGGAGAAATAAGTATTTTTTCTGGTATTATTGCCAAACCCGACTTGTAAAGTTTTAGTGTATAAGATACTTTAGATTTCACGTTTCTATACTTACTTCTGTTTTTCTGAAACACATAAGGGATTTTTGAGCCCTCTCTGAGGAAGAGTGTGTGCACATGCAAAACAATTACCAGCTATGGAGTGGACTGGCACTCTCCCTCCTATTGTGCTGCAAACTTCCTGCTAGACTTGTTACTCACTGGCGAAAGGTTAGAGGTAATGTTATCCCATTAGTGGGATTTGGAGACCTTCAGCCTTTATTTGTGTTAGCCAAGATGAAATTCATTTGGAGGGTGGCTCAAAAAGATAGGTGGAATGCAGGAAGTCACAGCAGCAGCTGCTGGGAAGCTATTGTGTTCTTAGTTTCAGAGCTACTCTGCAGAGAAGCTCATCTTACTTCACTTTGGGGGGAGGGCAGTTCTTCTTTCACCTATTCTACTGCAACAAAATGCAGGTTTCAGACAAATTAAAGTAGTAGTATGATCAGGGTTCCTTTGTTCTGGTCTAGGGTACTACCTGCTTAGTGACTACCTTCTCTACAGAGCCCACATCTGCTTGCTAGCTCAGAGCATGCTGCACAGCTTGTCTGAGTGCCCAGGCTTTGTAGGAAGGTACAGCATTTGTTCACTAGACTTAACACATGAATAGATGATTAATTCTGGGACATTACAATCATCATAACTGTCTACATGTTTTTTTGAAGTACTTTCACTACACAGCATTTGGCTGTATATGGTCAGTACCACTGGCTAAAGATGAAGAAAGAGACACAATACTGGTAACTGCACCTGAGAAATCTGTGCACAATTCAACCGTGGGCAGAAGCAAACAGTTCAGAGTTCCAAGGCTGTGTATGTGCTGTCAGCCCTTTCCAGCAAACTGGAAAAAGCATATGGTCTTACTGCTCTCAGTTATTATTTGATATAAAGACAAAAAAAAGTGTGAGTTGTTGCTACAGTGACATCTTCCTTTGGCTGTTCAATTGTCGAACCCTGCTGAAACCCTCTGAAGATCTGGCTGCCCAACAAGCTGTGCCAATAATATTTGCTTTGCAGTCTGGCCATACAGACTTTGCCATACTTGTAGGCTATTTCAACCAGCTTGTCCTGTTGATGGCAGAAGTATTTACAAGTAGAAGTGCTTGTCTGGCTATATGAGTTATTGCCTAATATGAGAAAAACCTCAGAAGGCTAATAAGACAAGCCAAAGGCTTTTGTTGTTACAGAGAACAGACAAAATTCAGCAGCCATGCTGCAGAGCAAGATAGCTCAGGCGTCTTACCTGCTCCATGTTGTTCTTCTGGTTTCTTCTGAGTGACCCAGCCCACCAAGTTGGCTTTTCTGGATACTGATTTCTCCTCCTCAGGACAACGTCGTAAGCGCCAAATCCTCACAGTGTTGTCATCAGAGCACGTGGCAATCTGCAGTATGAATTTGTGTGTTAGAGTAACCAGGGCACACCATACGGATCACCGGCTGAGTGAACTGGAACAGCTACACCCGACACACCGTGCCAGCATGAATGATGGTGAAGCTTGGCTGAAGGGGTACAAGACTGACCATTAAACAATGAAAATATCCCAACTCTGTTTCATTGCTGTACCAGGCAGCAGTATTTGTTTTAAAGCATCCATGTCTTTCTGCTATAGAAATCTCAGTCACCACCAACCATTTGCCTTGCATGGCTGTGTAAGAGATGCTGGTCTGCTCAGGAAGGGTCACGGCACATTTTGAGATTTCAGTCCCTCGGTGGACAAAAGCAGCCATGCTCCTTTTTGCACCTGCATCTTGATCTGCCTCTGTTGCTGAGGACATCTTCTGCTTGGGGACAAACATTTCCAGCACAGCAAGAAGGTGACATTGGAAGGCTGTTGCACGAGCTGTGCTATCTCTTCAGAGTCAGATGTCAGCAGTATCTGGCAGAGAACCCAGCTCTGCCAGGAACACTGGTCTAGAGCCCTGCCACAGCATCACGTGCTCCAAAAGGATCTCTGGAATCCCGACTGAAGGAGCAGCACCCATCTAGACCACACTTTATGGCTCTATTCAGGCAGATTAGCTGGTGAAACAACAGGGAATCAGTAAAAAGAAAAAGGAAATGCTGTGATGAAAGTTCATAGCGATCTGAATGGGAAAGTGTCTCTACTCCGATCTTTGTCACACCAATGTTATCCCTACAGAAAGCAACCTTGCCTCTCAAATCACACCAAGCAGCTTCCTGACCTGTCTTAGCACCACATTTTCCATTTTTCTTCATGCTTTGGCATCTGAACAATGGCTGACTATTTCTTCCCTGTGTCAGTAACAGTTTGAAAGGCTGAATTGGTCTGCATTTCCAACACATCACGATCAGGATGCTGGGCTACCTCTGGATCACAGATTCCCTCTGAAATCCCAGTTGTCATATTGTGCCTCTTACAAAACTAGAACAATTCCTCCTGTTTGACTGCAAGACTCCTACCCTCCTACACTGTGATGCTTTTCTGAAGCCCTGGTGCTGCCATGCAAGCTAGGGAAAGCAGCTGACCTCTTTAATATTCTGGGGTGGAAGAAACTCTTAGGACACTGTTCAGGATTTTTCAGGGTTATTTCTAGTTTTGAGCTAGGCCAAATATTTGAACTAACTTCCTACTTCAGTCGTTTTCCTTTTAGTGATACTTGGTGCATAACTACTGACCCAATTTCACTGGAGGCTCTTTTTGTCATAAAAACAGCTCAGATTTTGAAAAGAGGTCACAATGAAAAGAGTCCATATGTTTTTTAAAGGGCATTCAAAACTTCTTGCCACTCTATACAAGACTAGCAGATGTATCAATGGTGAGAGGGAAAGAAAGATGTGAATATGGAACAAGCCTTTGCCTTCTCAAAGTCCTGATTAAATGATTGCACTGTTTTGTCTCTTATAGGTAGTATCAAGCTCTCATCAGGAGAAGACTTTGCTGATTTGCAACTTCTTAGGACTTCTCAAATAGCCTAAATTACCTGAAAATAATAAAAAGGTTCTGATACATTGTGCTAATATGACAATGTTGGATTACTGTCCCCTAAATGAACATTTTTAGAAATAATTGACTAAAAATTTCCTCCCAAAACAACAAATGCTGCTGCCATTTTGAAAAGCAGATGTTGTCATATCACATCTATTGTTTCACGTTAAAGACCATTTTGCAGAAGACAAACCTTAGTGAAGTCTGAAGGACACCAAGCAATGGAGGTAACTTCTTGAGAGTGACCAAGGAGTATCCGTGGAGGAAGGCTGGGCTCAGAAACCTTAAAAATTCCATAGAAAAGCAAGCAAACAGTCAGAAGGCACACAGCCTAATATACAATATACATCTCTAAGAAAAGACCCCATAGCCCACCTGGGAAGCATGGGGATACTTCCCATTTTTCTTGTATGAAATGCATGAATCAAATGCTCTCAGCGTGTCATCATGAGGCAACAACGGAGGAAGCCCTAAGCAGCAGTTCATGGAAACACTTGTTCAATTCCTGCTACACACAGGAATTCTCCCTCCAGAGCTGTCAGCCCAAAACATGACACAAACATTTTAAATACCTCTACCTGTTCCAAGTGAGATGTTTAGATGTCGGGAGGCTCATATTTTGAATCAGGTTAGGCAAATAGATTCTGCTGCCATTTTACAAATGTCCCAATCACAGGTCAATGGTTTATTAAAAAAATGAAACCTCTGCCAACAAAATCCCATAGATGAACCTTCACTGGCATCAGGACTGGCATTTGTGCAGCTACCAAGTGCCTGTTCCTCCTCCAACCAATCAGCTGGACCAGAGACCCTCTTAAGAGTTCATGAAAAAGCTCTCTAAATCACCCACATTCATTCAACTGATCTCCATTTCTCTCACACTCTTCATAAACATCTTTCTTCTGTTCTACAGTTTTGCTACTTATCTTCGACTCCAGCTCTTGTAAGTGACAGACAGAGCTGAAGCCAGCATTAAGTGAATTAATTAAGCCCAAAGAAGAAAACACACACACATGAACACGCACACATTCTGTCCAAGTTTTGCTTGCTTTCGGCAGGCAATCCTTTCTGGAGCTGTGAGTCACCATCATTGATGTGACATTATAAGGGAGACATATCAAGGGGATTTGCATAAATGACTAAGGGAATGAACAGATCCTTTACTATGTGGGAAAAGGAGTAGACATTACGTATAGGTTTCAAAGGAAGATGGAAGACTTTGGGGAAGGCTTCTAATTTACACACATTTTTCTCTTGTGGATCATCTACAACAGCCTGCAAAACTGCAGCTGAATATCCAGCTTCAGAACTTCAGTTGTTCTGATACATACAGGTTCATCTTAACAGGACCCTTTTTTTCCCCCTGGCATGATAGAGGCAAACACATGACTAGATATCCACTAAATGCCTTGGTCAGAGCATTCCCTTCACTGCCAAAACATGCAATGCCATGGAAACTAAATCCCTATTTAGGGAATAAACAACAGATCTTGGTGCAGAGAACACCTTCATTTACATTTAATAGCAGTCTTGCTATTATACACCCATAGCAGCCAAAACAGTAGTCCAGTAGCCACTGATTGCTGGAAGCAAAGCAGGGGAAGGGAATTACTCTTTCCAGGACACAGTGTTTTTACACTACAGTAGTGTAAATTAAATCAACTACACCCAATTTATATTACTGTGAAATGAAGAAGAGTGCAGAGTGATGGCTGTGTCCACTGTGTTTGGCAGAAGACTGTCGGCCGGTCTGTGCATGTTAAGTCAGGATCAGCCACAGCACAGGCTGCTTTTTGTGCCTGAACTGACAGGATATTGTTGGGGAAGTGAGGCCTACTGTGGAAAGGTTAAAAAGAGAAATCTAGGAAATGAGACTTTTTTTAGTCACTCTCCTCACTGGAAACAGCTGTTACATCCATCTTCAAGAGGCAGCATAAAATGGTGTCTACGGTTTTGTGCACCCTATGATACAAAAGCACGTGCATTCCAGGGCTGGGACAGACCAAAGCATCACTTGATATGGTTTCCTGGGAGTGATCCACATCAAAGGATTCAAAGAACAATGGAAGTACGTGTCTACGAATGGTATTTTTTTCTTACCAGGAAGGTACCCCAGATAGGTACCATCTCTGTGGAGAAAAACCTCTCTGCTCTTCAGCTTTTATATCTTATGGTTGTTCAAGAGTGAGAGTTCATTAGTTAACGAACTTCTAATTTAAAAAAAACCAAACCCAACACAATAAAGGAAGTGTTCATTGCTTGAAAGGGACTTCTATATATATGAAAACAGACTGAAACAGCATCCTTGTCAGCAATGACTTCTATCCACAGTGTTCCTCACCCAAATACAAACTTAGCACTGCTGCAAACGTTCATCATCTAAATGGAAAAGGTCTTCCTCTGGCTTTCATTCCTCTCTAGATACAGAAAGAGCTCTTCATTAAGGTCCTTACAACATTACCTGTTAACTGCTCATGTAACGTCTAACTTTTTTTCACAAAAAGTAAGTCCTCATGCCATGAAAAGATACATATGTTTCAGAGTCAAATCTGTCAACATTTAAATTAAGAAGCCTCTGAATATGACAGATCTTGAAAGAGACAAATTCACTGGAAGTCCCACTTTCTAATATGACTATGGGATTAAAATAAAAGTAATCATCTGATGATTTATTTTATAAATATGCAATACAATCTGTCACTCATATGAGATAGCAACAGAAGCCTTCTGTACACGAATGCATTTTAAATGTGCTTAAATGCTTAAATTTTGAGATATAATGACATCCTTGAATACTCTCAACTGAGTCCCAGCCTGTGTTCCAAGAAGGTATCAGAAACATGAATGCAGAATGTGCAACTCAAGTTAGCACAGGCATTTTTGCTGAACTTGCACAGAACACAAGGTTAAAATTACACTGCTTGGCGTAGAAGTCATGCTACCACACTCTTGCCTCTACTGAGTGAGCAACCCAGCTGCTTGCAATGTTTTCCAGATTAAAGAGGCTACATGCTCAAACCACAACCTCAGCAGGCTGACCCTCTCCTCTGAGAGGTTTGCATTTTACTCTCAAACTCGTCGTGAAATGGATACACAAGTCAGCATTCCCTAAGAATTATCCCAAACCTGAAATAGACAGTCACCTGTGGTTTCTGTCTATTCTACTTCAGTAAGTCTACTCTGCTCCCATTTGGGGAACATGGAGAACAGACCTCAAAGCATGCCTTATTCCGAGGTGCCTGCTATTATCTGGGTGACATTTGCATTTCCTGCAAGAAATGCACGTCACTGCAAGATGTTAAGTGACGAAGCCTCTCAGCTGTCAGACAGTGCTTTGGAATTTTGCTGAAGGCTCCGGCTGAGCCCGTGCTGTAATACAGAGGATTTAACTACTGTAAATTAAGCATGAGAAAAAGCTATGGCTGAAGCAGGAGCTGGAAAAGGGAGAGGTGGAGGGAAAGAGTGCCCTTTAAAACAATTAAACTTTTAGGTTTCTGCTGATGTGCTCCACTGCTAAATATGAACCGAGAACTGTCTGTCTACTTTTCACAGCTGCCTGAATCAACAGGACTGAAAGAGGATTTTAATGCCCATTAAAACCAGATTAAGAACAGCACTTGCAATAAGCAGCAGTGATGAGAGACGTACTGATGGCAGGAGGTTAGCTCTGTTTTACATTAAACAATTACATGAAGCCCTGACAGCAACATACACACTCCAGGCACAACATGCCAGGAGCTAGCCCCACACTGCTTTGGGTAGGACTGGGAAGCAAGGAGTGTTCTATATGTGAACATGAAAAGCAAAAGCAGCTCCAAACTGCATGCTTGGGTCTCCCCCCATTGGCTCACCTTCCAGATGTACGCATTGCAGTCACTGGAGCCACTGACCAGGAACTGGTCATCTGGGCTGGTGCTGGATTTGATGTAAAAGGTTGAATTCTGGTGTCCACTGAAAACAGCCACTGTGAAGAGAAAAATAAAATAAAAAGATAAATAAAAGCCCCACTCAATGCACAGCCCTGCAGTCAGTTATGCAAGGAGGGCTGATCCTACAGGCTTTTCCTGCCTAGCCACATATCCTTTGGAGAAAGTGGTTGCACTGCTCCCTTGCTCTGGGGCTCTGGCAGCAGGAAGTTTTTATTATTCAACTGGAGCCCTTCCCAAACAAAGCAATGGCAGTTTCATTAAAGCTCTAGCTTGACCCATATCACAAGCGGGCTCAGCCATCACCTGGGCTGCCCCACTGCTCTGGTTCAGGTTCCTTGTCTCTTCCTCCCTCAGTGCCACCGCCAGCCCCACTACATCAACAAGGGCAGTCCCGCAGCAGGGGCCTTCCTCCACGCAGGTGGCAACAAAGGCACTGGCTGCTCCTTCCTCCTGCATTTTGACAAAACTTGCATTTTGTCAGTCATGCTCTCCTGTATTTAAAGCCTCAGTAGTGTTTGCTAAAGCCTTAAAACCATCACCCCAAATGGCCGACATTCCCCCTTGCACAAGGGCCTTCAGCTGGCATGAGAGCCAAGCGTGGATCTGGAGTGCTTGGCTGCACCACATCCTGTCCTCTCATGGGGCACAAAGCACAAGTTTCCCAGTGTAGCCCCAGGCTGGGCTGGCACCCTTTCCTCTAGCCCTGTTTTAGCAGTGGCTCTTGCAAAGGAAACTATCCACAGACCAGAGGACACGTGGCTGCCTCGGGTGGCCTTTGAAGAGCTGCGAGACCCCCAAAATACCATCTGAATTTTCTCGCGCACAGCTCTCCCAGCGCAGTGGCCACCAGACAGCGAATCCGTTCCTAAACCAGGCAGCAAGTCCTGTTCCAGGAGGATTTCCTGACGAACTAAAGCCGCCTCAGTGCTGGATAAGAGCAGCTGCAGCCGCGGCGCGGGCGGCGTGAGAGCGGCACAAGGGCGGGCAGGCGCTGCCCTCTGCGGGAGCCACCGCGCTCCAAGGAGCCACAGCACACGAGTTCCATGCGGCCGGAGCAACGGAGACTGCTCGCCTCGGCCGCTGCGCACACGGGGCGAGAGCTCCGTGAGGAGGCCGAGGGGCGCGCTGGCGGGAGCCTGCTCCTGTGAGGGGACAGGCCGGGCAGCCCATTCCCGCAGAGCAGCCGGCGGTGGCGTGCGGGGTTAGCCTCGACAAGCAAGCGATTGGTATTTACTACTTGCAGCACTTCTCCGCTCTGGAAGCATTCCCACCCACCAGACTGCCTTCCTGAAGAGCAGACAGAAGGACACATTGTTCATTTAATTTCGGTTAACTGAGACACTGAGAAAAAGGCAATGGAAAATAAATAATGGGTCTGGCTGGAATGCATCTAACAAGTTTTGCCACTTTCTGGGAAGTGGCCACTGGCCTATGACAAAGCAGCTTCGTGCACCAAAGGCTCTGGGCCATCTTGTGCACATAAAGGTCACAGATGCAGAGCGGAAGGAATCCGAAAGGCTGAAGGTTCTCAATATGCTGGGGATCCTTTCTCCCAGAAACTGTGGTAGAAGTTAAATTTAAAAGACACCTTAAAATAGCTGAAGTTATCAGGTGATCACTTTCAATGGATTTACATCTAGAAGTGCGACAAATCAGTGACTGCTAGCAAGCAGAAGATTTAAACTTGCTTCAGGCTGGGCAGTAGCCATTCCTCACTGGATAATTGGAGCTAAAATGCAAACTACCATCAGTCTCTGTCTGGGTGAACCAGTATCTGCCCTCAAAAAAGTTTTTGTGCTATCAGTTTTATGTGGATGGCTTAAAACACAATGTGGATCTCTCCTGCATAGCTTTAGAGATAAGAGCCTTGGATAGGTTTCCTTTTAAGTGTTGAACCTGGTCCCTGTCTCTCTATGTCAGAGGGACAAACTTGCCTTTCTACACTCTGTAACATCTGGTTTTTTGCAGCTATTTCGACAGACATCATGCTTACCTGGAGTGGTCCTTGAACTTGTCATATTGAACATGTAAATACTGTCATCAGTGCAGTTAGCAAAGAGATTAGCACCAGTGGAATCCAAAACCAGGCTAGAATATCCTACAGACAAAGAGAGAAGTTCTTCATAAGGAAAAAAAAAATTGGAAAAGAGACATTCTCAAAGAAATGCCCAGAGAAGGAAACTTGGAAAGGATCTTTAACATGTATGAGATTGTCATGGTAAAGTTTCTGTGTTTGACAGAGCACTTACTGAAGAAGAAATGTTTCTAGAATAACACCCACATTTCCTCATGAGGATTCAGGGCGGTATTTAGAAAAGAATTGCACCTTCAGAGCAGGCAAGTGATTTATTTGATAGTTTCAAACAGATAACAGGAACAACCAATTGTAGAAGTGGAGGTCAAAAATAAAGAGAAACCTCCATGCTTTTGTAGAATAAACCAGCTTCTGATTTTCTAGTGATTCAGTTTCAAGAAAAATCTTTCCCTGCAGGCAAATTATTTCACAACCGCCTCCTCAAGGATTTCCCTCATGTTCCTGGGACTGATGCTGACCATTACCACCTTGTTTAGACAAGTCATCAGGAATTACTGTGTTGCATCAGAGCATTGTAAGGCATTAAAAGTACAAAGAAGACAGAGAAACATGAACAAGTGTGGTATTGTATTTGATAACAGTTTCAAGAGGTGATAATACAAAAACCCAGTCCAGTCTGTTGTCTTTGAAAGCTGCAATGCAAACGAAGTTCAGTCTGAATTTTACTCATGTATCAAAATGACTAGCTAAAGCCCTCATCAAGAGCTCTACTGTTCCCTCATCTGCTTATGAAAATGCACTGCTGAAGCTTTTGCAAGTTTTTATCATTGGTGCAGTGATATAAAAGTTGGGCATGCTTGCTCTTCAACTTGAAAATTTCGTATTAGCAGTCAAAATACCCTGCAGAGTTTTCCAGTCTGATCAATTGGCTATAAAGATAAGAAATGTCACGTGCAGTATTTCTTAAATTCACTCTGCACTCTAACAAATCCATGTCCAGTGCCTTACCAAGCTTGCGAGTGCTGGTTCCAGGGTAGCAGAAAGACCTGAGGGGCAGCGGGTCCTGACGGAAAGCGGCGTAGTTCCTGCGCAAGTCCCACACTTTGATCACACTGGAATAGAAAAGCACAAGTGTCTGCAGCTTCCAAATTTCCCCTGCCGTGCTGATAAAGCCTTTTAAGAGCACAGGAAGTCAGGCTGCTGCTCATGACTGAGGAGTGTCCAGTGCTAAGGAGACAATAACTGAGCAGAAGCAGGGCAGAGCCACGCTGAAAGCAAAACAATTGCTCTGCTGGCCATGTTAGTTACAGCACTGCCTTCTATAACTAACACAAGATAGAATAAGAGCCTACAAGCCAACTTCCTTCAACTAGTAAAAGGAAATACAATGATGCTTTTATACTTCTGACAAGTAGTTTTAAAAATTAAGTCTTCCAATTTTTTTCCTTGCTCTTTGGGAGCAAGTCTCTGTCACAAATCATAGGCAGGAGAGTCAATCTTATCTGCCTCAGAAAGGCTCTGACCACATGGAACCTGGTAAAGAATCGAGTCCAAGAGGGTCATTTCCATGCTAATTAATAAGACAGTTTGCTTGAGCTCCAAGATGCTGCAATGCTGGGTCTGGCACCTAAGAGAATGCATCTTTTGTAACTCAAAGCAACATTTTCTCAAGCATGCCTACACATATCCAGGCCTTGACCACCCACTCACATCCAAAAAGGTTGTCTAACAATAGTCTGTCTGTGTGGTCTCATAGGTCCGTGAGAATAGTGAGAGAGATAAGAATTGCTCTCATTCTGCCCCACAGCTAAGACACTAAAATGAGCATTTACCACATATGCACAGTTTGTCCAGTGCTGCAGTCTCCAGTAAGGAAGTAAAGCCAATGCAAGCTGACAGTGTAGCTGTTGATTCCACCTAGCAGTGACTCTAGCCTTGTTGGCCACTGAGTGATCTTAGAGAGAAAACGTCTCGATCTTTTTATGCCACTGAGCACACAGAATAGACAGGAAAGCAGGCATCTTCCCTCCTTACCCATCAACAGCTCCTGCAGAGATAAGAGTATGCTCGTCCTGAAGAAGCACCACAGTTACACTCTGCTGGAAATCCTTGAAAAGGAAAAGAAAAAAGAACTTTATTTTCTTTTAAGGTCAGCAAGATCTTGCTGCTTAGTTCAAGGCCATGTGAATGCAGGGAAAACCTCCTCCTAGCCAGGCAGGAGAACCTAGAAGCACCAGATGCCATTTAGGACACAACAATCCTTTGAACACTCCCACCAGTGAAACTGCCACTGAGAGATAAGTGTTTGGGCAGCAGTTTGAGATTACACCATTCAGGTCACAGGTAAGAGAGCTGCCTTCATCACAACATTTAATATATTAAAAATTATCAAGTCTTACTCCACTAAGGCAGTAATTTGTTTGGTCAAATTAGGGGGGTAAAAAAAAGACAGAAAAATAAAATTACAACCCTCCATAACTCCCCCCTCAAAAATGGAATGCCAGCCACTCCTTTCCTCTCTGGAGAAAAAAAAAAAGTATTTTCACGTAGCATTTGCCCAAACTTGGCTTTTATGGCACGTGGGTTGTTAGGCAATTAAACAATGTCTAAAATTAGCCATAGCAAATGATCATGACAAAAAAACCCCTATCTCTGCAAAGATAAATGGAAGCATTTACTGCATACAAGCCACATATTTCTCACTGTATTTACTTAGGAAGAACTCTGTGAGTAACACTGTCCTCAGAAGACACATTTTGTTTGTTCCCCAGATACCCACCACCAAGGGAGCAAGTCCTCTCAGGTTCTGCCTCTTCTTCTTCAGTTTGGAAGGAGTCTGCTTGTCAGCCACGTTGTGTGCTCCACTGATTTGATTCACCTGCCTGTAAAAGCCATCTGAAAGAAATCAAAGACATCTCAATTAGTAGTTTACATGCAATTTTGTTATCAGTTTAATAAAACAGGCATCAGCTTGGAATTAGTCCTAAAAGGTGGCTGAGGCTAACCTTTAAAATCATTACTGTACTCTGAAAACAAAAAAATTGTTACTTACATGTAAAACCGGTGAGAAGAACATGGTGCAAAAAATTACAGAGGTCAGTGCAGCATGGACAATGAAACTAAAACTGATCTAGGCGAGCTGCCTTTGGAAATCATTACCCCTTGGTCTATTTTTCACGTGCATCCTTGTCTGGAGCATTCAACCCATCTCATCCCAAGAAGAACTGCACTCACTGGAAGGTTTCCAGTGCTTTTCCAGTCCATTTGATAACTTTCTGTTTAGCCTTTTGTCTGTTACTTTATTAAATGTACTGCTTTACTAGAGTAATACACGTTTCTACTTTTTTTTTCCTACACCTTCCAGTTCAGTCATGTGGAGTCACTCTTTTCCTCCACTTGCCTGTTTGAAAAGCCAGGGAACCTGGGACAGATGGAAGAGCAAGACATGTTCAGGCAATGAAACTGCTGTGGCAGAGCAGGGAACTGGGAAAAGGCATAAGGGGAAGGGGCTGGAGAAGGAAAAGCTCCAGGAAACAGAAAGAGGAGCAGAATCAGCTCACACCGCATTTATAGTAGGTGTTCCCACAATATACTCAGTTGCTGACAGCACTCACAAGCTCCTTTTCTTCTGCATTTTCTGCCTTCCTTCCTACTCTGGCAGGAGCCTTCCCAGCTTTTCTTCACCCCTCTGGATGGCTCTGACCTAAGCAATCTCTCCCATCTCATCTGCTTTTGTGCTGCCCTAACAGGGATGCATTCTGTACCCCCTTGTCTCCGTACCAACACACAGGGAATTATCAAACCAGCCTGGGTATCAGGATGCAAATCTGGGACTGCAGAAAAGTGGAAAAATGTATTATGCATAGTAGAGATGCCTACTCCATCCTTTTACAGTACTAAAGCAGTACAGTTATAGGAGAATCCTCTGCTGCCTATATTGCAATCAAAAGTATCAGTCCAACAAGTCCATCTGAGCAGTACTTTCACGTGAGACACCAAGCTTTTTTGGTACATATCTGAAAGTTTATTTACCTTTCTTGTTGCACCTGGTGTCCCAAACCATGATGTTTCCATCTCTGCCTCCAGTACAGAAGACAGCTGAGAGAAAAAGAGTGTTATTAGCTTCCAAAAGCATTAATTTAATTAACTGAATGCAGTACAATGCCATCTATATACCTCAGGCTCTTCTGTCCCAACACTTGGGATGCCAGTCCTGGAAATACAAACTCAGGCCATTGTTTTGCCATGCTTTTTAACTAGTTCTCTTGCTCTTACTATTCTTTTCTTACTCCCACTAGAGAAACCAGCTCAAGAAGAGTGTATTCACACACTTAGGTATGGAAGAAGATATCCTATCTTATCTTTACCCAAGATAGACCTGCAGATTTTAGCATCAGGGCACCATCAAGTTCCAACAAGTTAGTTTTGCTTTCCTGGCTGGGTCGCTGCTCAGGCCTGTGCTATTTCTACCTGCCAGTTTCCAAAGCCCTTTTTTAGCCCTTGAAGTACTTTGCCAGGGGAAAAGAAGCATGAAAACTTAGCAAGGAATATCAACATTTACCTTTCTCAAATCTAGAAAAAGCAACTGACTTGAGGCTACACTGGTGACCTTTGCATATGCCAAGAAGCTCGCCAGCTCTCACATCCCACACCTTGGCTGTCTGATCTCCTGAAGCAGTGACCTTCAGAGGGGAAAATAAAGAGCTTTAGTCATTTTCTGTACACAGTTGCCAAAGCATTAAAAATAAAGTTAGATGGCAAAAGACTGCTTACAATCCTGTGCTCCCCTGGCACCCAGGCAAGGTCAAATACAGCATTTGAGTGAGCCTGCCATTCTAACAAGAAAACAAAAGCCAAGATTAGTTCAGTGCATTGCAGCATGATATTTTGCAGAAGACTAAATGACATCAGCAATCTTGTCAACAGTTTGCCTTAGGCATGAAAAACAACATAGAACAATTCATCTACTACCGCTGTTTTAAGAGCACATTCCTGCTGCTGCTTTGTAAAGAAGACTCAGCTATGTATGTGGAAGGATTTAAGTACTGAAACTGTAATTTATGTTTTAAGGACTTGCAAAAAGCTCTCTTTGATTCCAGCACATCCCATACTTGTCACACCAAATAAAGATCACCTTCTATACAACATTTACCTTTAAAGATGAGCTTGCTAGTGGTCTGTGCTTCAGTATCATACAGTCTAACAAACCCTTCTTCATTTGCAACTGCCAGTATGTGCTCCAAATTTGGGGCTGAAAAGAAATTGAAGTGTATTATATTATGTAGCTAATACATAATCATGGCCATGCTCTTTGTGAAAGGCCACAGATGCTTTAAATAGGGAATGCAGCAAATACATGGCTGCGAAATAAACAGCATTTACATAGCAACCTAAATGTTAAAATACAGAAATACGGGCAAGCATATTTTCTGGATGTTCCATTCAGGAACGACCATACATGAGCAATCAAACGGCTCCAGGAGTAACTGTTGAGCTAATGCCTCTTTCACCAGCCATAATAGTTCTCCAGTTACAGTATTCTGTGTCTATAGTACATATTATCTACAGCTTCCAGCATTTTCCACGAAAGTTGGAAAAGCAGGAAGTCACCTTAGAGAAAAGTAAAATCTCACGCCAAAACAATGAATGAAAGAGTTTTGCCCTAAAGATCCGGGAGCTTCATTGCTTAATCCTTCCCCCCATCATGGGGAAATGCTCTGTGTAACTGCCTGGTGTTATCCATCCACCTCTGATTTCCACCTAATGTTCTCCACCCTGTTATAGCTTTCATATATTTTGAACAAAGCCCAGTTTTCCACCTATGTAGCCTCACACTGTCACCAAGAGGACATACCTTGAAACAGACACAGATTAAACAAAGAGACGTTGAAATAAAAGCTTTGCAGTTGCTTCTTTGAGGGAATACTTTCCAATAGTATATGTAGGAGTACCACGATCCGTTGTTTATCACGTGTAGGAGCAAGTACACTGTTATCAGCTCACTTTAAAACAAAAAACTCTGCTGAGAGCAGAGCCCATACCCTGCCCCCAAAAAGGGCTTGCAGAGGGTGACTTTACCTGTAGAAAAGGTGCAGCCGAAAGGAGGGACCGGCATTCCCGTTTCTCCGTAAGACAGGTGGTCATCTTCTTGGCTGCACTGGTAGCTCTCCAAGAGATGCTGCAGGGGAAGCGCTGAGGACCGACCTACAATGGGACAGACGGACCCTAAGCGCCCCAGACACCACAGGCTCGGGGGCTGGGAGCGGCGAGGCGGCCGCCGCGGCTGTGTAGGCGGCTGGGGATGGATCGGGACGGGAGGGTGTGCGGGAAGGCGCGGTACTCACGGGCGGGCGCGGCGGCGGCGCGGCGGAGCAGCGTGCGACACAGCATGGCCACGGGGACACGGCCGGCGCGCACCGCGCCAACTCCCGCCAAACGACCGGCCCGCCAAGCGCGCCACGCGCCCTCATTGGCCAGCGGAGAGCGCCCCGTGCCGCGCCCGCCTC
>VXAZ01003030.1:1052044-1097896 GCA_013399875.1 Gymnorhina tibicen
CGGCGGCGGGAGCGCCGCTACGCGTGCGCGGGGCCGGCGGCGGGCGGCTGCAATGGCGGCCAGCGCCAAGTCCTTCCTGGCCGACGCGGGCTATGGCGAGCAGGAGCTGGACGCCAACTCCGCCCTCATGGAGCTGGACAAAGGTGAGCCGGCGCGGGCTCGGGGCTGCCGCTGGCCCGGGCAGCGGGGCCGGGGTGGGAGCTTTGCTTGGTACCGCTTTATCCCCAGCCGGGGCGGGGAGGAAGGACCCGGGGCTGGAGGTACTTGCTGTAATTCCTGCTGTCTCCTTTAGGCCTCAGGTCTGGCAAACTCGGGGAGCAGTGCGAAGCCGTCGTTCGCTTTCCCAGGCTCTTCCAGAAATACCCGTTCCCTATTCTCATCAACTCTGCGTTCCTAAAGCTAGCCGATGTTTTCAGAGTGGGGTGAGTACTATCGGTCAGGCCCTGTCCATTCAAGTCTGGGCCGTAGGAACGCACTGTGCATTGGAGCGTCGCTGCTTTGGAGTCTGGGATGTCGTGCTTGCCTGATAACACCACAGTGGTACCCAGTCGGTTGAGGCTGTGCTTGACTGGAACTTGTTTTCCACGTCTTTAGTGGGCTTAAGTGGCTGTGAGTGATAACGACACAGTTCCTTTCCTTCTGTCCTTACTTGAGGATTCTCTCCCTGACTAAGTTCACTGGTGTAAGTTTTGCTCTGTAGGCACATTCAAATCATAACTCATAAATGGATGAATGATTGTATGTGCAGATTTAATCTCTAACAAAGCTCGAAGTAGAGCTTTTCCAAGGGCTTGCTGTCTAATTGATGTGTATAGTGGAATCAAAGCTACTTTGTAAAAGCTTACAAAAGTGTATGTTGATGTCGTGGAATCTTCAGTGTTGTCTTCAGGAAGGAAAATGAATTTGCTCAACACTTAACAGTGGTAATTAGACTTCTCTGTCTTAGTCTTGGATGTGTTTTCCTAGCAGGTTTGGATCCCTAAGTGTGCCCAAACAGGCATTTGCTTACACCCCTCCCTGCTGGTGTCAACAGGTTCATTTCCCTGAAATTGGGCTTTAGTTTGACACTAAAATAGTGTCTAGTTCTAGTTTGAACTAGAAAATAAAGCAATAGTATATTAATAGTCTCTTTTTTACTATATCAGTCTGCTCACATGTTACTAAAGCATAGACATTTCCTTGTTTTAATTTGCTCTCAGAAATTGTAGTTACATAATTTAGCATTTAAAGTGCTGGAATTTTTATTACAAAATAGCCTGACAAAGAAATGTGTGTATTTTCTAACAGGAACAACTTCCTGAGGCTGTGTGTGCTGAAAGTTACTCAGCAGAGTGAGAAGCACTTAGAGAAGATCCTAAATGTGGATGAATTTGTCAAGAGAGTTTTTTCAGTAATCCATAGCAATGATCCGGTTGCTCGGGCTATTACACTCCGGTACGTATGGCATGAATGATCCTGATTTCCTTCAAATCTGTAGGGAATTACCAAAGCACTTGTCTGGAATAAGAAGAGCAAGTGCAAGGTGCTGCACCTGGGCCGGGACAACCCCTGGTACCAATCCAGGCTGGGGATGAAGAGCAGCCCTGCCGAGGACTTGGGAGTGCTGGTGGATGAAAAGCTGGACATGACCCAGCAATGTGCACTGGCAGCCCAGAAAGCCAAATGTGTTCTGGGCTACATCAAAAGGACCCTGGGCAGTAGGCCAAGGAAGGGGATTCTGCCCCTCTGCTCCCCTCTGGTGAGACCCGTCCTGCAGTGCTGTGTCCAGCTCTGGGGTCCCCAGCACAGGAAGGACACAGACCTGTTGGAGAGAGTCCAGAGGAGGCCACAAATATGGTTAGAGGGATGGAGCACCTTTCCTATGAGGAAAGGCTGAGAGAACTGGGATTGTTCGGCCTGGAGAAAAGAAGGCTTTGGGATGACCTAATTGCAGCCTTCCAGTACCTGAAGGGATCCTACAAGAAAGATGGAGAGGAACTTTTTACAGGAGTATGTAGTGACAGGACAAGGGGGAATGGCTTCAAACTGAAAGAGTGTAGGTTTAGATTAGATATTGGGAAGAACTTCTTTATTATGAGTGTGGTGAGGCACTGGAACAGGTTGCCCAGAGAAGTTATGAATGCCTCATCCATTAAAGTGTTCAAGGCCAAGCTGGATGGGACTTTGAGCAACCTGGTCTAGTGGAAGGTGTCCCTGCCCATGGCAAGGGGTTTGGAACTAAATGGTCTTTAAGGTCCCTTCCTACCCAGGTCATTCTGTGAGTCTATGAGTGAAATAAAAGAAGCTTTTTATACATTGCTCATAGAGTTAAAAGCAAAGACATCTGTCTTTAAAAGGGATGAATGATAAAGATCAGTGATAACAAGAATAAGGTTATTAACCATTTATGATGGTGAGAATTTTGTGGATGGATCTGGCAAAACAGAATTTGCAGTGTTGAAATTTTGTGTGCTCCGGAGAAGAGCACTGAATCTGTTGTATGCATAATCCACATAGTAGCTATATGCAATATATCACATGTTGCCTATTATATGTTTAGACTAAGTGAAAGTGCTTCCTTTTGTGTCAAAGTAGTTTTTGTTAACTTGTAACCAAAACTTGCATGAACCTTGTTATGTTTGCACCTGTTTTTCATTCAGCATTGTCCTAGCTAGAAGTTTACTTCTTGTTGGTCTCTGATCAATAACTGCTAAGGAAGTGCTGTTATATTACTGATTGCTTTGAACTTCTGGGAATCAAGTGGGAAAACAAAATTAATCTGTCTTTCATGTCACTGTCCTATTGGTTTGGTGTCTGTGTCTCTAATGCTATCCAACACGATCCTCTTAACTGCATCTTCCAGTCCCTGTGCAGCTGAATTCAAATGTGAAGAGAGCACTTTTCTTTCTCCCTTTGTATTCTTTTCTTATCTCCATCTAGAACTGTTACTGATTTCACTATTGGGAAATGGGAGGCATTAACAGGGGTTTGACTGATTAGCTCATATGTCCATTTCTTTTTTCTTTTGATATTTCATTTGAGATTATACTTTCATGCCCTGGTGTCTCAGAAATCTGTAACTACAGTATGTCTGCATGTTTTCTTGTAGTTCCACTTCAGTGTTCTAACATAAGATTGCAGTTGTTGACCGGCACTGAGGGTTATCTGCTCAAGTCCCAGGAATCCTCTCTTTTTGCAAAAATACTTAAATTACTAATAAATTCACAGGATACATCAAATAAAACCTTAAAATGGCTGTTGGTTCAGCAGTTTCAGATTAAAATCTGTTGATTTGGTTTTGACCTACTTGAATAGTGTCAATAAGGAAGAACATGTTGAAAGAAAGATCTGGTAAAACAAAATTTTGTCTGTGGAATTTTATCGCTAGGTAACCGTGTGTAAACATTTGCACGGAACTCTTGCTAAAATTACCATCAGTAATTCTTTTACTGATGATTACCATTCATTCTTCTTTTAATTGGATTATGCTAAATATGCCTGAAAGGTATCTTGGAGATATTTTTGGCAAAGTATAGGTTGATCTGCTACTTTTTTAGCAGTTACACAAAAGGTGTTGCACTATTTTAACTAGTAACCTCACCTTACATCAGTGAAAGATGTTGGAAACAAATCATGCCATAGTGCACTCTTAATTTTAAAAGAGGCTTAGGTAAGTTTCTCACTGTGTCAATTTCAAGCTAAAAGGTATCAAAATGTAATTAAACTTTATCAAACCACTGATATAACCCACATGACAAAATCTGTTACATTTAATTATATGCTTACTTTTAGCATTTATTTCTGTAGTAGACATGAAAGAGCACATATTTATATAAAATATAAATATTTTAACTAGTTTTTTTGCATTTTTGTTTGGTTCCATCATTTCTTCATGATCATTGTTCTTCCTGATTTTGCTGTGATTTATTTCTGTAGGATGTTGGGCAGCATGGCATCTATCATTCCAGAAAGGAAGAATGCCCATCACAGTATTCGCCAGAGTTTGGATTCCCATGATAATGTGGAAGTTGAAGCTGCTATATTTGCTGCTGCCAACTTTTCTGCACAATCTAAGTAAGATCTATTTTTTTTCACTTTTTCATATGACAGAGAATGGAAACTCCATTAACACTGACATTCACAAACCTTACTATTTTCTGTTGTGTTGTGCTTTATAGCAAAACACTTAATTATGTGCAATATTAATATTGTAAATAAATCTGAATACAAGTTCAGCAGATTTTTTTTTCTAAAATGGAAAGCTCATAAATATGAGACTGAAGAGTGGAACAGCAGCTTTAATCATGAATTATTTTACAGAAAGTATATTAGCAAAATGTAGTGCAGCTTGTCAGTTTTTGAAAGCTTTCATTTTATCATTTGATCATGCCTATGTGCAGGGGTTCTGAAAAGACAGGTTTTGGCAGGCACTCTTTTGTGTAACTTTTAATTGTTGAAACACAGTGTTTGGTGGGTCAGTTGAAATTTAAAAAAAAAATTTAATTACTTAATTTTTTATTTTTCATTTCACCTGGTACTTTCTTTTCTCCACAGGGATTTTGCTGTCGGAATATGTAATAAAATCAGCGAGATGATTCAAGGTACATGTTTCTGTTAAGTGATAAAGAGGAAAAGCTTTAATTTCTCTGAAAATTCTTTATTATTCATATTTACATACTAGATGTCAGAATGCTGGTGCCCTTATACTCAGATGATTTCAGTTTTTAAATTAGCTGACCAGTAATCTGTCTGGCTCTTGTGTCCTCTTAAAATCTTACGTTTTCAAAGCGCCTTTTTGGTACAGAATAAAAGCTTATCTCTAGTGTGATGAATAAACTTGCATAGACTCTCGCAGGTTGCTTCAGACAAGTTAATTTGTGTGTTACCTGCAGAGAAGCAAGGAGCAGCTTTCTCAACCAGCCATGAGAGTGCTTGATAGTGCTGTCATTTCACACCTAGCTAGGACGTGAGTTATTGGAAGCCACTGCAGGTGTTTGCACAATCTGCTTTCAGCAGTGGTAGCAATCCAGACATACTCTGTGCCTCAGAACTGCCAAAAAAAGCCCAAGGACTTACTCTGCCTGTGTTTCTTTCTTTGTTGCAGGTTTGGCCACACCCGTGGACTTGAAGCTGAAGCTGATCCCCATTCTGCAGCACATGCACCACGATGCAAGCTTGGCCTCCAGCTCCCGGCAGCTGCTGCAGCAGCTGGTGACATCCTACCCCTCCACCAAGATGGTCATTGTCACCCTGCACACCTTTACTCTGCTTGCTGCTTCTTCTTTGGTTGACATTCCCAAGCAGGTAATTCTTCCTAAGGCATGCCTTCCACTTGCAAGTGCAAAGTACATTTAAGACACACTCAGATTCTGGCTGCTGATAAAAAGAAACAGTGATGGCTGTGCTGGGTTGGTTGCTCCTATGTGCTGTTGAGGTAGAGTACCCTGAAAACTGCTGCTGCTTTCATATTTTTTGCCTTTTTTGGTTCTGTTATCAGGTGACCCCATCAAGCACACTAAGCCTTTTTTACAGATCATAACCTGTCTTTCTCTAAATCAGCTGGGATTCAAATCAGTTAGGATAGATCAGCATGCAGGAAAATAAACACCCTGACTTTTGCTGAAAACACTTCAACTTGCCTGTAGAAGCCAGGCTTCACTTTGCACTTCTGTATATTGTCTTGGGTTGTGGGTGTGCCTTTTGCCTTTCTTTCATGCAAGCAAATGAATATTTCAGTAGCACAGAATGCATTTAAAATGTATTTCTTGGAGAACTTTGAGGAATTTCAATCGGTTGCTTAAATTCAGGACTATAAACCGAGTAATGGGAAAGCAGTGATGGAAAAATACAATGCTTTTATGCTCTGATGATGAGCTTTGTGGATGTGATTTATAGAGCAGGTCTGAACACAGTGATACTTGAGATTCATCCAACTAATCCTTGTAAAGGAGTCACGAAAATCTATTTGCTTTCTTTCAGCCCTGTATAGCCATGGAAGGCTAGTGTCTGACTGTTAGATAATAGCATTGATCTGTCTGTCTGAAACTCTCTGCTGTTGCTCACTTCTGTATTTCAGATGATGCTTTTGATGGTACTGAATCTAAGTCTACTGCAACAAAATTAGAACACTTAATGTGCTGCTTTTATTTTTTTTAATGGCAGTAAGCATGGAGATTTAGGCTCTATTTGTGCAGCACAACAGCCAATACTGCTTAAAACTGATGTAGCCAGGGTGGGGGTGAAGACTAAAACCCTGGCTGGCATGTTCATGCTTTTTCAAGTTAGTTTTGGCTCAGTGGGCTCAATCAACATTTCTTCCTGAGTGCTTTCGAAGAGACTTCCTTCTAGTAGCTTCTCTCTTAAACAATGAATGTATTTTGTTGCAGATCCAACTTTTGTTGCAGTACTTGAAAAATGACCCCAGGAAGGCCGTGAAGAGGCTTGCAATCCAGGATTTGAAGTTGTTGGCCAACAAGACACCACATACGTGGAGCAGAGAAAATATTCAGGTCTATATGTTTTTTTAAGCTAAAGTTTATTATGAAACTTCCCAGTGAGTTGTAGAATTCTTTCCAGAAGAATGATTTGGGAGGTAAAGAAAGGAATAACATGCATCTCCATAGCCTTAAGTTAGGTTACTCTGCCAAGCAGAGTAGCCAAGTATTAATGAGCAGTTCATAGAATGTCTTCAAGTGGATAAGTTGACACTCAAGGATTAAAGCTGAAATACAGGACTGAGGGAAGGCATGTGCCATGTAGTGGTCCTTTGTACAGGGAGGAAGTAGCTTTTCCGTCTGACAAACTCATCTCAGGTAACACATGAATGTTTACACTGATCTTACCACACTGAGTACATACCAATGCTCTGGTGCAAAACAGAGCCTCTGGGATTTGTCAAAACATGTCATCCAGGGAGGTGTCCTTGAAAGGACAAATGGAATTTTGATTTCATTTCTTAGAATTAATGGCTTATCTTCAACAGTAGCCTTGAGACTCCTGTTGCATGAACGAGAGTGTGTTAATAGTGCACCTGTGCTATGTGGGGAAACTAGTGTTATATTGCAGATAGCACTGCTGCCTTCTTTCAATCACAGTTGCATATGAACTTTTTTTTTTCCTAGTTTCTCTTTTTCTGGTAGAAATGACTATGGAAAATAACTTCAGTTTAGATTAATGGGAAAGTAAATATTTCAAGAACTTAATGACACAGGGTTACAGCTCTACTTTTTCCTGGGTAATTTTTTCTTCGCTTTTGTTACTCTTGGAAGCTACTTTTGTTCTGTGCTGTTGGAGCATAAGGCAGCTGGGAGGAAAAACTGTGCAGGTTTTTGTTAACAATCACGTGAGAAATAAAGCATGTTCTGCTTTGTCCCCAATTCTTGGAGATGATGATTTGGAATGTGCGGAGGTTTTTGCTGTAGTGAAATGCTTTATTCTTCATAATGGGTTGACTCCAGAAATGTATTTCCTTTTAGGAATTTTAAGGGCTTGCTTTATGGATTGTTTTATGGATTTTTTGCAGAGAAAATGCTACTCTGTCCCATTATATCTGGTTAGTAGTTATCTCAGTACAAGTGAGAGACCTCAATAACATGGCTTTCATTGTCATGTAGTGTCTTGAAGTGAAGTGGGTGTCCTGATGGTTGAAATGCATAGGGAAAAGTTCCACTTATGTCAGAACTAAACCAGTGACTAGATTAATACAAAACTAGTCGTCTGAAGCTTGTTACCACTTTCTGAATGGCATGCAGAAATAATAAGAGTTTTTCTGACTTCTGAGATAAAAAGTCGACATTTTGAGTTGGGAAATTGTTCTCCATAGTAATGTTTATACAACAGGGACTGGAACAGACCCTGCCTTTCCCATGGCAAGACCTGCCTCTTGTACCTTTTTACCAACAAACATTGGTTAGTTTCTTCAGCGTGTTAAATCTATCCTGTGTAGGTCAGTTGGGAAGTTTGGTCTTTGTACTGTGGAGGCTTCACTGATTTCTAGATATCAGCTTTAGAAGCTGTTGCTGCCTGGAGCAGTCCGTCCTGCTAATTCCTCTGTGCTCCTGGCAGTCTTCACAGTTACTGTTTCAGATATGCCCTGAGGGCTGATCTGATAGCACTGGAGTAAAGCATCAGTGTCTTGGGAGACATCGAGACTCATTTTCAACCCCAATAATTGGATCTTCCTCTGTCTGTTGATGCCACACTATGCAGTAGATTAGCAAAATACTAATTGGTACAAATCACAGATGTATTTAGAATTTAACCCTTACACAATACACATGCCTGATAAGAACACCATAGGGGTTTTTTAGTTCAATGGAACTAATTGTGTTGTTGTTTTTCTTTATTCAGGTTCTTTGTCATTCAGTTTTGGCAGACTCTAAAGCAGAATATACTTATATTTTCCATTCGTGTCTCATATTACTGTCCCTCCTGTTGACTAAAAAAGCATGCAGAATCAGTGAATGACTAAATTGTGGGCAGTGTTGGCACAAGGAATTGAGAACAATGTGCATTTTAAGAGTTATTCAAACCTAGATGTGATAAGGCCTATGATGAGATCTGGCAAAAGGCACAAAAGTATGACAGGAGCTCTACTACGAACGAGTTAAAACAGAAAATACACTTTAATGTATTTATCAAGAGCCTTAAAGTCCTGTTGGACACCAGTACTGCTAAAGGAAATGACACTTAAAACTTTGCTCTTCAGAGGCATATATTTATATAAAACCTTGCAGATTGTTACAAGGCAAAATAATCAGTATGCCTCAAACTGTCTTTTATAGTGTTGGATCAATGAGACCTGATAATATTTTTGCCACTGTTTTTTGATTAATGAATGACTTGTAATTGATGTTTCCTAGCATGTAAGACCCACTGTCACTTTTCTGCAAGCCACATCCTCAGTCCTCTAAACCAGATGCTTCAGGACTTGACTTTTGATTTTCGTACAGTATTTTCTGTGGGAAAATCTTGACTCTCAAAACCTTTTGGAGAAGTGCAACTGAATTTTTCATACCTGTAGCTCATGGGACTTCTTACCTCTGTACCTTTTTTCCTGCTGATTTTTAGGCACTTTGTGAATCTGCTCTTAACACTCCTTATGACAGCTTGAAAATGGGCATGTTATCTGTTCTTTCCACGTTATCAGGGACCATTGCCATTAAACAGTACTTCAGCAGTGCTCCAGGTAAGAAAACTGGCTTAGATGGTTACCTTTGGCATTTTTGGTTTTCTACTGATGGTGAGTTTCATCTAAGCACTTTGTAGCATTTTCTAAAACTATTTTTGAACTTCACAACACTGAGAGTCAGACTGTGTTCATCATATGTAAACTTGAAAATGGGACACGGTATAGTCATGAATATTTGTGGTCTCAGGTTTTGCTTTGTTTTGTGGGTACTGTGGTATATGAAAAGGGGTTTTGCCTTTGGGTCTTTAAGTTTTCTTCATTTTGTGAAGAAATGTATTGCCTCTCAAATGTCTGACCTGCATTCTGCTGAAGGTGCTTTAAAACCATGGATTTGCATAATTTTTGAGTAGCAGGGAGGCTTCATGGTGTGAGAGTGGGCTGGCATGTTACCCTGCCACCCTTGTGAGCATGACCTGCAGCAGTACCAGATGAACCTTTCTGCTTTGTGACAATATACTGGAGAAACTGTAGAAGAAGAGTAGACATTTAGAAGGGATTCAAGGTATCTTGTTCTCAAAATTATGATCGCGCTGTTTTCTTTTTTCTTCTTGAAAGCCAGACTTCCCTAATGAGTATTACGAGCTCAAATACATGGGCTGCAGAAATGGAAAAAAAATAGTACATCCTCTTCAGTCATTCTGGCATGGCTTAATAATTAATAAACTCACCAGCTTTTTTTAATCAGACATAATATTTCTTAAAGCAATATTTCTCAGAGTCCTGAAACATCAACCTTTAGGTCCAAATGTTCTTTCTCATGTGTCTAACTTGTGTAGTGTTCAAGAATGAGAGAGTCTCTGGTTTTGTCTGAAGAGAGAAAGATACTTTCATTCTATTGTTTAAACATAAGAAAAAACCCTAAATCAATATAATGGTTTTGCAGAAATGTACTTAAAGATCTGCGGTATATTTATGGACCGTGCAGTCTTATGTTCCATTTGCCTTGCTTTTTTTTTAGGAGCAGCAGCTACAACTGCAAAATCATTTGATTTGGTAAAACTAGCACAGGAGTGCTGTTACCATAATAACCGTGGCATTGCAGCTCATGGAGTGAGAATCCTGACCAATATATCAGCCTCCTGCCAGGAAAAAGGTAAGGGAAAGCAAGGGCAATGAAGCGGCTCTGTTTACAGTCAGGCTTATGCACTTAACACGTATTAACTCGTCCTGACTGTGAACCTGGCTGCAAATCCGTCTGATCCCTCATGCTGGCTAGGGAGAATGGGGACTATAATCTAGTAGGAAATACTCTGTATGGTTTTATGAATGGTTGGGAAAATTCCATCTTTGTCTAATTTAGAGAAAATTACTGGGCACAGTAGAACTGGTGCTAAATAAATGCTTGTTTTACTTCTGCCGTAAGACTACTGAAGTGTTGGTCAGCCTCTGAAAGCCCTTTGCACAAAGTCTGTTGCAAAATAATAACAGGCCATTTAGTCCCAAGATTTATGCATGCTTTACAAGTGTCACAGTGACTGTAAACTAACTGAATAGTTACCCAAGACAAGGAATGGCAGAATAGTTTCTCATCAAAGTAAGGTAAAGCAGAAGTGTTAGGAAGATTCTTAATTGTCATGACTGCAACAGCAGTGCAAGCATTACACCAGCTATGGTCAGAGAACAGAACAGAGAACAAACTAACTCTTTTTAACTCTTTCTAACTCTTTTTCTTTTTGTAGATCTTCTGCCTTTGGAGCAAGATGCAGTTTTTGGCTTAGAAGCTCTTCTTGTTCTTTGTAGTCAAGATGACAGCCCAGGAGCTCAGGCTACCTTAAAGGTGACATTACTGTTGTCTTCCCCTTCACAGCTGCAAGTTATAACAACAGCTTGTACAACAGAGAGGCTGGTGTGCGCCAGATCCTTTCTGGTGGAAGCATAACAGACTGGAGGGAAAAGATGATTTTTCTGGTTTGCCCATAATCAAGAGTTCAGAGCAGTAGAGAAACTGAGCATAGCTATAGTACAACTGCTGTCAGCTCTAGAGTAAGTGAATTGTTGTGGGGAGCAGGGAGCATTCCTCTCAGAGGAACAGCTGTAATAAAATATGAACACTGGATGGATGTGTCTCTGGAGGACAAAGAGAATCTTGGAGAGAACTTGCTATTTGGAGATGGAGATGCAGTGTACGTGATCACAACACTTCTATAAGTAATTATTCTTTTTTTCCCACTTCAGAAACGATCAGTAATTTTCCCAGTTATTTACCTGTAAAGGCTGGTGGTGTGAGAGGCTACTGTTGTTTCTTGAATTTGTGGTGTGTTTTTGTGCTGGCAGCTCAGGGACAAAGGCTTGGGCTCTTAGAAAAATCTCATCTTTTGTAGAGAACATGGCTCTCAAAATACCACATCTGTATTTCTGCAGTCATACTTGCAGATAAGTAAGGGTGCCTATCTTTTTTGGTTTTGAAGACATGGTGTTGATTGTACCTGTGGATTGTGTGAGTTGCAGATCACGCTGACTTGCATGGTGAAGCTGGTCAAGTGCCGCCCTCACCTGAGCCAGTCCGTGGTGGAATCCCTGCTGACACAGCTGCACAGTGCCCAGGACAATGCCAGGATCCTCATGTGCCACTGCCTAGCAGCCATTGCCATGCAGCTCCCTGTCTTGGCAGATGGGATCCTAGGAGACCTAATGGACCTCTATAAATTAATTGGACAATCTGCCACAGATAAAAAACAGGAACTCTTGGTAAGACCTCCCTTGGTGGATAAAGTCTGTATGAAAAACTTTGGATGGATTGTATTTTAAAAGGCAGCTAAGACATTTGTTATGTCCAGGTTGATGTGCCCGTCTGTAGCCACTATTTTCAGTTTTGTTTTAACTTTTGACTCCATATGTCAGTGTTCAGTATAGAAATAGCTCCTAGATGGAGCTGAACTATGCAGTGTATTCCATTCGACTTTCCAGCAGATGGCACTGCTTAGGCAAACCTGGCTATTGAAATTATTGGGGTATCTCTAAAGTAGTGGTTAAAGGCCAAATGGCAACTAGCTCCATTTATATGGGGTGCTGTGAGGCAAATGACTTAATATACTGTAAGAGAGAAAAATGCTTTCATTGCATCTGTTTGGAAAAGAACTTGAATTTTAAAAAGAAATTGCTAGCTTTCTGTTAATTTATTTGGAGCATTTGAAATATCTCAACTAAAAGGCAGAGTAGAGATTCTTTGAGTGAAAGTTACTTTTATCTATAAGAAGTACTTGGATTGCTGCAACTACTTAAAAGATATATGATTTGAGAAGTTTTGCAGTTAAAATATATATATGTGTAATCTTCTATGTAGTTTTGAGTCCAAAATAGAATTGGCTTTTTCTTTTTCTTCTTTTCTTTAGTTACTGAAATATAACTTTCTTCCTCACTCCTCCTCTCTCTACTAGGTTTCTCTTGCCACAGTGATATTTGTTTCCAGTCAGAAAGCTTTGTCCACAGAAATCAAAACTGTTATCAAACAGCAGCTTGAGAATGCCTCCAATGGATGGACAGCCTACAGGATAGCCAGGCAGGCTTCCAGGATGGTAAGTGAAAATACCTGGGGAAAAATGGTTTGCTGGGGCTTTCTTTGAATTGGGTAAGGGAATAAGGAAAATTGTAGGACTTGGGAGGAGGAAGTGAATGGGGGAGAAAAATAAAAATCACTTTCCCTCTTAATTCCCTGGAATGCTGATTCAGATACATATCATCTAGGACACTCATCCCATCAAAATGATTTTTCATTTGTGTTTTTGAAGTATTTGAGAAGGAAGTAAGTGATGTCCTGGCACTTTCTTGAGCACACACCTAATCTGTATTGTTTGACTGTTCTTCAGAATGTGATACAGGTCATCCTGGTGTATGCTTCTCTTTCTTCAATGTGAAGAAAGGAAGAAAAAGATACTGTTTCCCTTTTCCCTTCAGTAGATTCACATTTGGGGTTAGAATTATACAGAAACCTTAATATGAGATGCTGAGGTAAATTTCCATGTTTGTTTCTCACACTATTGAATTACCTTGTGTAAATAAATACTGTACTTTATACAGGCTGGTATTTCCATAAAATAAGCATTTGTGCTTTTATTTATTGTTAAGATTGCCATAATCAAATGATTGGTAAAAGTTTCCCTATTTCTATTTTGAAGCTGGGAGTAGTTCTGGAGATATTCTTGTCTTCTTATTCGTGTAAGTTTTGTAGAAATCCCCGGCCTTGTTTTCATGTCCCATTTCAGAAACATTCTTGCCATTACAGGGCAACCACGACATGGCCAGAGAGCTGTACCAAAGCCTGCTGACTCAGGTGGCTTCAGAACACTTCTACTTCTGGCTGAACAGCCTGAAGGAGTTCTCCCATGCAGAGCAGTGCCTGACAGGCCTGCAGGAGGACAACTACAGCTCCGCGCTCTCCTGCATCGCCGAGGCCTTAAAATCCTACCACAAAGGAATAGCGTCACTGACGGTCAGCACGCATCTTTAGTGATGTTGTTTCTGCGTACTGCAGCATGGATCTTTGGTTTCTGTTCTTAACTCTCTGAAAAGTTCTTAAATATGTCTGGCATCTGCCAGACTCTCTGGTTCTTCTCTGCAGGCATCTCAGTTGTAACACACTGCATCTTGAGAGAAAAGATCCTGTAGCTCAGCCAAGTATGATTAGCTAGATTTCTCTTTGCTTTTTCTTCTCCCTCCACCCCTCATTTCCTGCCTTGATCAGATCATATGAAATGTGACAGACCTTGTTTAATTAAAGTTACAATACTTATAATTTTCCACTCCTTGCTTTGCCTGAATAAAAGCTATTATAATAGCTCCCAAGCCTGGGAATTGGCCTAAATTGGCTGCTATCTTCTTGAAATACGGAGAAGGATTCAATTGTTTTCCTCCCTCCTGCTGAGTTCATGTTGCCTTGTATTTGACAATGTGATCTCATGGAATCCTAACAGCAAGTTAGTAAGAGGAGGGAAGACAATTCAGTTTTGTCAAATCCAACTGGTACCTGCTTTTATGCAAATACTTTCTGCTTCTCTGAAGTGGTAAAAATAGCAAGGAGCTTTGTGATGTCTGTGAATGTAAACAAAACAAAACCATTAATGAATAGGGACCTTCAGTTCCTACTGTAAAGTTGCTTCTTAACAAAAGATGATCCAGCTTCACACAATACTTTCTTTCATATATTCATTTCCATGAAGCAATCTTTACATACAGTTTTCTGTATGCCTTTTCAGTGAAGCTGCTTTGTTGTTTTAGTTACTGGACTGTTAGGGTCATGACAATTCAGATGTTAGTTTTTAATAAAGTTCAGGTATTATTATTTAGAAATAAAATGTCCCTGAATAAGGTGAAATGACATAAATTTCTACTTTTGTCCTCTGAGAGAAAGACCCATCATCCCTGAAGTGTTTGTCTTTAACTGCTGGCTGAGTGAATAAGGCTTTTAATTCAACACTTCAAGATTTCTCTAACATGGAGAAGACATTGAGAGAAGGACCTCATCTAATTAGATGTTAATATTTAATACAGGCAGGAAAATAACTTGCTTAAATAGGCCATTCTGTGATCCAGTAATTTAATTACCCTTTCCCTGGAGTTTGGGGCTTTTTTCTGTTGAAGGATTCCTGTCTTCATCTCTTCTGATGACATCAGTTCCTGCATGTTGCACATAGTGCTTTTCTGGGTGCAGTGCCCTCCTTGCGGATGACTGTGGTCCAGAGGAGTAAGTACAGGTTTTGTAGGTGAGAGAGGAAGGAACTGGGTTTTACTGCTGGTTGTTGCCGACTTGTTGCATCACTCTGGACAATTTCCCAACCATGCTTGAGTGTATCAGCTGTAAAAGGAGCCACTCACTGCTTGTCTATAGAACTCAGCCTCTCCAAGGGGAGCAAAGTGCCATAAAGTGCATGTGACAGCCTTCCTGCTGAAGGCTTTTGCTGTCTCTTCCCTCTGACTTGAGCTTTCCTGTTGCTGCTGTTTCAGTGCAGAGCATGACTCAGCGCTGCTGGTACCACAGAGCAGTGGTGCATGTGATGAACCTTGTGTAGCCGCTCCACTTTGTAGCTGGAAAACACAGTGTCAGTAAATCTCTTGCAGATGTTCAGTCAGCCCAGTTTAGCAACGATGAAATACTCAGACAGTGCCTGATCTTGTCGGAAAATTTCTCAATTCCTGCTTGATATACGTAAAACCCTGTCTTGCACTGCAGAGTGTTCTTTCATGGGAGTTAGTGCACTTGAGGGAAAGAAGTCCCACTGCTTTATGGATAAGAGGTTCTCCCTGTGGGAGAACAGCGACTTGTCAGGGAGCATATTGACCACAGTCCCCATTGGTCTTGCTGTGTACTTGGTTGTAGGGTTAGCAAAGGTTTTGAATGGGTCCTGCTCTTTCTGGCACGGATCACATGTGTCAGTGGAAGCATTGGGTTTGTTTTTCACTGCTGGTAATCTAAAGAAGATACAAAACTTGAACAAAGCACTAATACAGCCACTGGTTAAGTAGCACTAATTCCAAATATGTTGATAGCAAGTGGCGGTGTTTGAACAACTTGGCTGAGCCAAAGAAATATTTCTGTCACTTTCAAAAAAGAATTGTAACTCATTTATTGCCCATGGCAGATAAGGTAAATTGCAGTATTAATGAGACAAGCTTGTATTTCCATTTACAAAAATCAAGTCCAATTTGTGCTACTAAAAATGTCTGGATTTTCTGATATAAGTACTTTACTCTTTAAAAGCATGTTGTCTCTGTAGAGCAATTACAGTGCAGTGTAGCCCTCTTCCACAGAGGGTTTTCTGAAACAATCCTTGCAGAATAAATGGAACAATTCCAATTCAAAAGGGATTTTTTTGTGCCCTTGGAGAAGGAAAAGCAAAGTGATAGATAAGACAGGCTTAATGGCTCGAGTATGAAATAGTCTTATTTTTTCAGTTGAAATCTAGTTCAGTAGTTTAAACTGGTTGCAGTGGGCTGATGATTCCTCACTTTAGTCAGTAGTGGGCCAGCTCTGAGATGATGTGATGTTTTGTGAGAAACTAGTTGGCTGGTTTTCTGCCAGCAAAAAAATTGTTCTTAGTAAGATTTTGGGGGAGGTTATAACTTCTTGCTTTGAGAAGTGACCTGGTGAGGAATAAGAAGCACTGGGGAAGATAGGCATGAGTCTAAGAGAAAGTCCCAGTGCTTTGTTTTGCAGAGGGCTTGTTCTTCTCAAAATCCAACAGTTTAAGAAAACTAAGTAGTGGATTTTTGGCTTAACTAGTATCAAACCTTGGGTACTGCTTTACCCTCTCCTGGGTGTCCTAAGCTGTCACAGATGCTTCTACAAGTCAGATAAGCTCTTAGGGAGCAAAGCTTCACAGAACTGTATTTTCTGAACAATAGCAGCTTGTCTACCCTCCTGGAATTCTGTTATTTACTGTTTCTTAGTTACCACTAGACCGTGTCTCCTCATCAAATGCGAGGTTCAGTGCCTTCATAATGTTTTCATCCAGTTCACAGTTTCAAAAAAATCACCTCTTCTTCTTCTTGTGGGTAACTTTTGCCAATTCTTTCTCTTCTGGCTGATGCAGAGAATCACCTTTTCAGTCCTTGTGTTTCTTGCTTGCCATCCAATTCAGTGTACATTATCTTATGGTAAAGACTATCTGGGCTAATGTCATTTGAAGCCTAATAGCTTGGCCTTGGGAAAAGAAGAAGGGTGACCTAATAGTATTTTAACAGCTTAAGTCACATTTGTTACAAGGGTGATATGCTTGGAATATGACTTCGTAATTATGTAACTTCTATGTCATTTATATTTAGTATGATTGAAATTAGCAAACGTTTTAAATGTAGTTTTAGAAAAACAGCTTTTAGAATTGAACTTAAAGATTCAGTTGTCTGATGAGACTGTTCAGTGACACTGCAGTGTAATTTTATCATTTCTGCTTTTGACCCAGTTTGCCAGCATTCCTATTACTGTGTTTCAGGCTGCTAGTACACCACTTAATCCTCTGAGCTTTCAGTGTGGATTTGTGAAACTCAGGATTGACCTTCTGCAAGCTTTTTCTCAACTCATTTGTACCTGCAACAGCCTAAAAACAAGTCCACCACCAGCTATTGCCACAACAATTGCTATGACATCGGGAAATGATCTCCAAAGGTGTGGACGCATCTCTAACCAGGCATGTGCTCCTGTTCCACTCTTGTGCAGTTATGTTTGTGACTCTGGTATGAATTTTGCTTCTCAGCAAACTTGTTTGACAAAAGAAATGAAAAGCAGTTGTGAAGTGGGTTTTTTTGAATAGTGGACCTTGGTTTTCACGTGTAGCTCTGAAAACACCTGCCTGCAGCAGGCTGTGTTTTGAAGCTGAGTGTGCACACGTGTTTTTTCCTCCATTCACACACACAGCTTCCAAGGATCTGCACGTAGCAAGTCACTTGGTACGCTCAAACTTGCAGCAAGGCTTTTCACACCTTGCTTTGAAACACCTCAGACACTCTGAGTACACTAAGGAAGAGCATATATAGCTGAGGATCGTTCTGCAACTCCCTTTGCTGAGTGTTGGCAACTGCCTTGGTACCGTATGTAACACCAAGGAGGTTTGCTTCTAAATGCATGTAGTCTGCAAGAAGGAGCCAGTGGGTAGTCCGTGAAAGACAGAGCAGTTTGATTTATCAGTTACTTTTATTTTTATTTATTTTTTATTTATTGATGGAGGAGGCTGTTGATGGAGGGGTTTTTGTTTGTTTTGTTTTTAACCCAAGGAGGTTTTGTTGGTGCAGGAAAAATACCTGTTTAATGCATGGATGAGAGTCTGTCACTTTGGTAATCTTTATCTGAGTGAAGAAGCAAGAACTTTATACATCTTTCTCAAATACACCACCTTATTCCCTCAGTGTTGTATGCAACAGTGTAGTGGTTTTCTGCATATGTGGGGTTTTGTTTGTTTTGCTTTGCTTTGTGTTTTTGCCTACTAACGTTGTCTCTGCAGATGAAACACTCAATGGAGGAATTCCGAAACTTGGCTACACGGTATGGAGATCTGTATCAGTCATCTTTTGATGCAGACTCAGCAACTCTAAGGAATGTAGAGCTGTATCCTTTTAAAAAATCTTAGAATTTGTCCATTTTCCTTCTCGTGTGGACAGCACGAAGCATAAGAATCCTCTTTTCTGTGAAGACTGCCACAAAGTCATTTTGAAAGTTAGTAACATAAAAATTAGCTGCCATTTGCTTCAAACCTATTTGAAAATAAACATTACCATGCTATTGTTTGGAATTGCTTCATAAGCAAGACACAAAAATTGGAGCAGCATATAACTTGGTATTTTCACAGTTCTTGCACTTTGTTTACTAAATGAGTAATGACTGTAGGATTACTTCACAGAAGCAAGGAAAAGTGCCACTAAATACACGGCATTTCTTGCTTTAGATGCCACCTTTGAAAGTCTTTTAACTCCTTAGTGCTAACATCAGACAACAGCAGAGCTGCCTGTTGATTTCACATGCAATAGAAGCTCTGATTCTGGATCCAGAATCTGCAAGGTAGGTTTGATAGTTAACTATCATACTCCTTTTCTGCTTATTAATAAATCCTTGGAGCTTTAAACCTAGGAATTCAAGGAATGTTCAACAAGTTTCTCAGTAGACCCTTCTAATTATATTCTGGGCAGGCTTGAGGATCTGTTGCTGCTGTGCTATACCTGGCAGGCTGGGGACTCTCTTTTGAGTTCTGTATTTTATATTGATTTTGCTCTTTAGAGCACTATACTTGTCTTAAATATAGACTTGAACTTTTAATCTCTCCTTTAGCCACTTATTTTAATTTGTGTCATTGTGTGTTAGATCCCATACCTGTTGCTTGCACTTGTAAGTGCACCTTAGCTTCCTTCAAACTTGTGAAAATACATGCACTAAATTAATTCAAATTTTTAATGTAAAGCCATCACCTCTGGCTCTTTTTCTAACAGTGAGCTTCAATCCACTAGAAAACAACCTTGAAGTACTGATGCATTGAATCACTGTTTAAAACTCCCAGAGTTTAAATGGAGATTAAATGGAAAATACTGTGGATAAAATCTCTTTGTGATTTTATAGCTGGTAATAAAGGTGAACATACTAAGTGACTGTAGTACTCACTATGAATTAAGCATTGCTTAGAAGGTGTATTAGTCGAATTTGTATGAAGCTGGGTGTCTAGGAGATGAAATTGTATTCAAAGCAGGAGTATAAACTTCCAGATTTAGTCTTAATTCTGACTGGCATTCTTGCTTTGTGTGGTGAGATTTTTATAACTGTTACAAACACCGCAGGGTTAAATAAAAGGCAGGGGAAGTAAGTATGCTGAGTCTGCTAGAACTGTCACTGCTTCAAGTGAGAGGGTGGGGACAGAAGGTGGTGAATAAGTGGTAGTTAAGAAAGATTTAAATGTAAAGGGCAAGTGTTATAGTGGAAAAATAATAAAAAAACCAGAGTAAACAGTTTGAAAGGCATTTCTTAATGGATTTCCAGTTGTAATGTCTTGTTGGGTCTGTTTGGTAGTGTGCCTTCCAGGTTATGATGAGGAAAGTAAGACACAATGAAAAGTNAGGAATATAGCTCAAATGGAACAGCTCATGTTGAAAGTGAATATGAAAGAAGAATGATGTCTGTATTTAATCATGTACTAGAGGAAGTGGAATCCCTCAACAGGAAGTATGCTCCTGTGTCTTACTTGGCAAGTAACAGTTTTAAATGTATGTTATGTAGAGAAAGGGGCCAAAACCCCAGGACTCCATATATCTGGGGTTGGCAAGAAACTGGGAAGCATTCTCAGTTACTTAGAATTACTGACACAAACGGTCTCTGTAGAGAGACACTTGTTTAAAAACACTTCAAAAACAGTTTCGCTAAAACATTTGTAACCTTACTGGTGTGATTAAAAATAATCTTTTAAAAAGTCCCATACTAACAGCACAGCAGATGCTGATAAGGTAACAACAAGTACTGTCAGGTCTCTGACAGACCCCTCACCATGCTCACTTTCAAACACTGGAGCGCATTCTCTTTGTTCATGTTCTTGCTGTGAAGGGATTCTCCCCCTCCCACACAGCAGCCTAGCTTTGGTCCCTGAGCTGGTGGTGGTGAACACTGTGCTTTGTGAGTGTAGCATTTCCCTTATCAATGCAGGTCATCAGAGAGCACAAAGTGGAGTGTGCTGGGTGCAAACAGTGAGCTGATAACGCTCTCCTTTACAGGGCTGGTGGGTTTGTCTCTTACTGCTAGTGAGCATCATAAAGCTGAAGTGCATGTTAGTGGGAGCAAGGTAGTTTGTTTGGCATGGCTGGCATTTATTTGCCTGGTTTCTAAATTCAACAGTCCTTGCCAAATCCAAATAGACTAGAATGAGTCATGTAAACCACAGCAAAGGTAAACCTTGTAAACTTAGTTGTGACTGGCTCCACACCAAGGCAGCTTGGTGACTTCAGTGGCCTTGCTTGTGTTCATCTGAGCCAGAGGCATGGTGCAGCAGGGAAAGAAAGGGTAGACAAGAGGCTTAAACCTTAATTACTGCATTGCATTAAGTAGTGATAGATGCCAGTCTTGTTTGCTTGGAGGGGAGTTGTTTGTTTTAGGGTTTGTGTGTGATGGTTTTGTGTATGAGTGTTTTAAGCAGATCCTGCTCTGCCGACTCTAACACTAGGACCGGAAAGATTTGTATTTTTCTTTTGCCTGGCCTCCTTGTTCTTTCCAGAGCAGAATACCTCCTTCAGTAAGGGGCACAGCATAAACTGAGAGGCTGAATGTAGTCACTGTCATCTTAGTAATGTAATTCTATGACTGTATTAATGTATTTTTGGACTTACAATGGAAATTCCTGCTGTTTCAGTACCTCAAATACATGTCTTTTTCCTATGTCATGAATGATTTTTTTGTCAATTGTTTTGGCTCTGTTTCTTGCAGCATACAGCTTGTCTGTGCAATGCTGTCATTGCCTTGTTGAAGGTGCCCCTTTCATTTCAAAGGTACTTTTTCCAAAAGCTGCAGTCTACAAGTATTAAGGTATGTACTGCTCAAATATGGCCTCAAATTTCTCTTTACAGAGTCTTTACTTCATGAGAAAAGCCCTACTGAAGGCACAAAGCTTCAGCATTTTTAATCAAGATACATAACTGCAAATAGCACTTGGGGTTAATCTGTTAGGAATAACTTGAATAACATGTATGCATGGTTGTTCAGAACCACTAGGCTGTGACTTAGACAAGTGGGATTCAGCTCTTTGATTGCAAAGCCTTAAAGATAAAATGTAGCTGGAATTTTTGTTGATTCTGAGTCTGCAAAGTGAAATAATTCTGGTCCTGGGAAGGCAGCTTTTATAGATTTGTATTGGTTTTTTTCCTTTTCCTTTAAAAAGCAATATTTAATATATTGGAAGAAAACTGTTATATATATCAGCACACTGACCAAGAATGACTATCTATGACTATGGTCATGTTTTTTTTTGTTTTACTGAAGTGCTCCTTTTTTCTGGGAAAAGTGAAAGCCTGAAGTTTTTTAATATTTACTCTTACTGCATTTTGCTTCTTTATTCAGCTTAATATACTTGTGGCTATTTTGTGGAAGATTTTTTTCCACATCTTTTGAAGAAGTGTAGTGAATGAAAGTGATATAAAGATAGTATCTGGTATTGCTGATGATGTTTATTAAATAATATAGTAATGAGTCTCTGATAATCTCTGTGTTTCCATTTGCTGGTTTTCCTACCCATCCTCTCCTTGGAAATTTTTCTATATGAAGGTGTCCTGTTTCATCCTTGAATTTTGTTTGCTTTTCTGGAGGCTTATAATGACATGTTGGCCTGTTTACTTGTGTTCCAGCTTGCTCTATCCCCGTCTCCAAGGAACCCAGCAGAACCTATAGCAGTGCAGAACAACCAGCAATTGGCCCTCAAGGTGGAAGGAGTGGTTCAGCACGGATCTAAACCAGGCCTTTTCCGTAAAATCCAATCCGTCTGTCTAAACGTCTCTTCAGTGCTGCAGAGCAAATCTGGACAAGACTATAAGGTATGGATAGAATAGAGAGCCAGGAGGAGTCTTAAGCTTTTTTTGCTGTGTTTTCCTCCTCTTTTGTTTGACTCTGGTTAGCAGAACTTCCAGGTTTTCCAGGTTGAGATGAATGGGTGGTTCTGTAATCCTTTCATGCCTGACAGTTGCCATTCAAGCACTGGCCAGAGCCAAGCATAACGTGTGGAGGGGATCTGGGTTTTTTAGGTCTGCAGTATGTCAATACCTTTTTGTAACAGCTCTTCCTCCAAACAGAGAGGCTTTGTGATGTTCAGAACAAGTCATTAGGAATCTGCTTGAGATGAGGAAAACTCAGCTTAGTTGTATATCATATGAAACTCCACAGGGAAAAAAAACCAAACCAGGAGCAGATTATTCTCTACCATATAGTCTCTAGAATTTTTTTATAGTCATTTTAAGGTTCTTTTATTTTGTTTGTGGAAATTGTGAGGACAGACTGTCCAAATTAAATAGTGTCTGAGAAGACGCAAATTAAAGTCAGCAGTTTTATCAAAGATTGCATGCCTGAGATTTAGGTTCTGCTAATGTGATACTATAGTGAAAGGGCTGTTTTGGTGGGTTTGGGTGTTGGGTTTTTGTTTGTTGTGTTTTTTGGGGTTTTTTTGAGGGGTAGTAGGAGAAAGTCAATGGCTTATGAAAGAACAGGACTGGGAAGTGTTTGACTCACATTACTATGTGGAAAAGTAGAACCTCAGGTAGAAGATGACTTGTTAGCTTGTCAAGCTGTCTCAAGTATGCATGTATTGGTTTAGGAAAACTGAGGACAGATTTTTCATTTTTTCTCCTGTCTCCTTCAAGTGGAGAGCTGAAAACTTATTTTTGGCAGGCTTATGTAAAATGTTGTTTTAACCTTCCATCTGTATTCTCAGATTCCCATTGACAACATGACCAATGAAATGGAGCAGAGGGTGGAACCGCACAACGACTACTTCAGCACTCAGTTTCTGTTAAACTTTGTGATCCTTGGCACCCACAACATCACTGTGGAGTCCTCCGTGATAGATTCAAATGGTATTGTCTGGAAAACTGGGCCTAAAACAACTATTTTTGTGAAGTCTCTTGAGGACCCATACTCGCAGCAGGTTCGTCTCCAGCAGCAGCAAGGACAGCCTCCATCCCAGCAGCAGCAGCAGAGAACCGCGTACTCACGGTTTTGATTCCCGGTTTTGATTCCCATTTGAGAAGTGACTCAGTCCTACTCAATTGGTATTGCAGTTTTTCTTGGACACTTTTTTTGGAGACTTTTTATTATAACCTTCTCCTGGAAAGTCTCAGATGCCAATTTGTTGCTTTTTAAATTATCTGGGGTAAATTTGAACTGTATTCAGCAGAGGCAGCTGCTCAAATTTGGAGTTGTGCTCTTATAGTAAGAACTTCTACCTGATTTCTGACTTTGTAAACAAACCTGTTCTGGCAAGCTCCACAAACTGCAATAGCAGGGGACACTAAGAGCTTGCTGAGTGGTACTTTCCATGCTGTTGCTTTTTGAAGCACGTAGGTTCTAATGTTAGGCTTACAGGACATTGGCAAACAGTTCACTTTGGCTGGTCATACAGAAATGAGTGTAATACCAAGTATGTATCTTTTGGATTGGCAGGAATATCCAGAGATTGTTTTTCTGACATTTTAATAGCAAGTTCCAGTATTTGGCTGGTGTATGTATGTTATTACAGTTCATCAGCACTACTTAATGCATGCAGCTGAAAGAAAAGAAACTGCAGTTCGCTTGTGATACCCAGTCCTGCAGAGGGAAGACACTGCTTGAGGGGTTGCTGTCTGGGGAGTCTTGCAAGAGGCAGAGTTTTACAGGTGGGAATAATCACTGTCTCTCAGATGATATGGAAACTGTTACCATGTCGTTTTTAAATTTTCATTCATCTCTATTTCTGAAGCCTTTCATTTTGTTGGTGTTTTTTTTATTTGCTCTTTTAAGAGGGAAATTAAAATGAATGACAACTTGCAAGTTAACAGCTTTGTTTTTTAAAAGGAGTCTTCTATACCAAAGCTTTGTAATCTTATGTGTTCTTTGAACAACTTGCTAATCTTAATTGTTCATTTCACAAGATAACTTGAAATAGAATTTTGCCAATACTAGATATCGATCCAGAATAATTTTGGAAATACACTGCTTCATACATAATTTTCATGCTTCCATTGTGTTATAAAAGGCTGAACTCTGTGTCCAGACTCACAGGCAGCAGATCCACATACCTTCACCTGGTCTTCATAAAAAGTCTCTGCTTATCACTCTGCAGGAAAGTAGGATTCACTTGAGTGAGGAGGAAGGATGGCACTTCTTACAGACTTCAGCTTGTAAATGGTTTAATCCCTCTCACTGGAACAGAAATTTTTATTGTTACTTTCTCAGCAAATTCCCAGGATACTGTTATTTCTTCAAGCTGATTTCACTGTAGAGCTGACTGGAGCTTACAGATTTTGCTTGCTTCAAGTGCAGAGAATATGATAATGAATTGCTGTAAGCTGAGGCTTCCTTTGCATAGCAGGATGAATTTTTTGCTGTGCTTTCCCATAGTAGTTCCTCTTGGCTTGAGACTATCCAAAAAAATAAAAATGGAAGTGATGATGCTGCATGTCATAATATCTTAGGCTATAATCCTAATTAGAAAAAATAATGGGGATGCAAGGTTAAAACAGAAGGCACAAAATTGGTGAGAAGTTGAGCAGCATCCTCCTTAAATGATTTTCATTTTGAGCAGGAAACACTAAAGTGCCACTGCCTTTCTAGCTGACTGAGGGAAGTGGTGGTTTCTGTCCCACTGTTGTGGTTCTATGCCTATAGTTTTGTGTGTGTATATATGTAGAGCTGTTTGTGCACCCATGCATACGTGTAGCTGTAGCTACACCTAGTTAAATGGTCCAGAAAGAGGTGACTGACCTGGTGTTGTGTATGCTGTCTGTCAGATTGAAGATCTGAAGTCTTTGTGGTCAGTTGGGTTTTTTCATTAGAGCCATAGATCAGTGTCTTTACCACAAAACCCTCTGTATTTTAATGCAAAAAAAAAAAAGGGACTAAGAGGTCAAACAATTTTTTAATCCTGCATAACGAATGTGTGTTTCTTGCCCTGTTATTGACCAATATGTTGGTGGAAACATTTGATGGTTTCCAAAACAACTCAGAAATTACAAGACATTTCCACGCTGGGGAACAAACTTTTCTCCTAAGTCATGTGATGTTCACAGTGCATAGATAAACTTGTGAGAAGCCTAGTAGGGAAAAAACCCCAGACTCATCCAGGGAAAGCCCTGCTCTGGCCTGAGGCTTAACTGTCTGTGAGCTGGTAAGATTAAGCCTACTACAGCTGAAAAAAGTGTTCCTTCTTTAAACAAGTCTGCTTACCTGACCTGAGAGGCCTCTAGAACTCCAAGAACTTGTATCAGTTTTAAAGCCAAGCAAATTATAATTGAAGCATGAGAATCTGGATGTTAGGTAGGGGAGATTGCAGGGGGAGGAAAATTGCAATTACTACTTACTGGAAATTAGCTTGTATAGGAGGGTGGCTTGCTGTGCAAATACCTGTATTTCTAACAAACTCTGAAGGATTTCTCTTACTGGCTTATTTGCAGGTTAGTTATATGTGTGCGCTCATCAGGAAAGGCCCTGGATCTTTAGTAAATTGTCCTTTTATGTAAGCACAGTGTTTTATGTTTTGTTGGATTTGTAGTGGGGTTATTTTTTGGGTGTATGTTTTGTTTGTTTTCTAACAGGGTGTATTTTTATTCCTAATACGCTGGGAAATACACTTGTCAAACAGAAACAAAGGCTTTTATGGCAAACAGTGGCTCAAAATACCTAAAGAGAAGTGAGGAAGGGTGTTAAGAGTTACAGCAATATGCAGAAAGCTACTGTTGGAGCTATCAGCAATGAATGTGATTCTTGACTATTAGTGGAAGCAGGGAGGGTTATTCTTGCTTGATTCCTGCATTCTGTGCCTGTACTTGAAGATGCCTGTACTTGAAGACGTGCAACAAAGAATTTGGAAAGCACTTCTGAGATACAGACCCAACTTAAATCTCCTTAGTGCTTCTCAGTAAACAAAGCAGTAACTTGATTACTATGCATAGCTGCACACTGATAATGGAAGACAATTCAGATCTGTTTCACTTACTGGCAGAAGAAAGAAAATATTCAGTGGCTAGACATTGGTCCTGAGACAGCTGCTAAGAATTCAAACAACAGAAGGGCTTATGCAGACAGCTACGTCATGATCTGTTCCTAATCATTGAGATACGCTTTCATCTAGCTTTGATAAATTGTTGGGCTGAGCAGGAGGAGAGATGATTGAATGAAGATGACTCGAGGTGATAATACGTGCAGTTCAGCATAAAGACAATAGTTTCTGGTGCTTAGGCTCTGTAATTTGACCTGACCTCCCCTGATGGTGTAGCCAGTTACTCTCGGAAGTACTTGCTCCTCACATTCCTGTGAACATGTGCTCAGGCATACCAGAAAGTGTCATTTCTAGATTCCTGGCTGATCCCTTGCTCCAGGCAATGTGGAACTGGATGCAGGGCAGGGAAGGAATGTCTGCTGTCAGATTCTACCTTCCCCTGGAATTTAGAGTGTAATCTCCTGCTAAGGTCGTTCAAGTGTATTTCAAAAGTGATTCCCAAAGTTGCACTCATCGTGGGTATTCATGGAATCTTAGACTTCCTTTCCTATTTTTGTTTCCTTGGATATGCCCTCATTTTACCCAAGGACTGATATGCCTTAATATAGCTGAAGTTTTTGTATTTGATAGGGGATATATTTTGACTTAAATCCTGTGAAACGGTATGGGAATTGGACAGTTTTAGAAGTAAGTTTAATGGTTCTTTAAACATATGCATAAACTTTTAAGAATTATTTTATGTAGTGATACCACAACTTTAGTTAAAAACCCCACCAACCTACTGAAAAATTTGATAGGATTTGAATGAATTATATTGCATTCCTAAAATATCTTTTGAGTGATATTCAGTGTGTGTGCGTATGCATACAGAGCAAGAGAGATCTCATACAACACAGTATGGAGGCATCTTGCCTTCAAATTAGCTTCATTTCTTTTCTGGTTGTTGTCTTTCTGTTTGCCTAAAGTGCTTGCTGTGCCCTTGGTCAGCATATTTACACATATGTCCTTTGAGTTCCTAACAGCATCTTCCCTGAACCATCTGTTCCCTTTGTGGCAGTGCAGGTATACTCAGGTGTCTGCACTGTGCAAACCAAGACGGCAGGGAGGAAAAATAGAGGGCAGAGGGGGGGATCTTAGGAGCCCTGCCAGCTCTCAAAGCAGTTCTGAGTTGAGTAAAGCCCAGGAACTTGTAGTTCTCTCTGCTTGACTGCTGCAGTTCTGTGTCCAGCACTATGGGAGCTGCTCTTGCTTCACACACATAGGTGCCTCCAAGGACACAACCTGAGATGCTAAGCAACAGCAGACTTACCCAGAACCCTGGCATTTTCACCTCCAAAGCAAAGAGAGTGACTGAGACAAAAACACTTCTTGAAATCAAATGAAAACCGAATGCTACACTGCTTTTTAACAAGGCATATTATGCAGTGTTGCAGTTACCCTCCCCCCCGTGAATTTTTAAGCCAGGTGCCGTTTTGTGTTACCAGGAAACAAGCCTATCTTAGCGACCCCTGACAGTTCCTGAGTTGCTTGTACTCCAAGGAACATCTCTCTGACAAACAGCAGCTGCTCAAACTCACTACTGAAGTTACAGATTGCTCACTGAAATGCAGTAGTCATCCCAGGTCTGCACTTCAGAAAGTTGCTCTACTCTGCTGATTGTCAGCTGAGAAATAGGAAGCATTTTTTTGGTGTTCTTATTTGCTTTTAGGATAAAGTCTTTACCTCTTGCTTGCCCACCTCCAAGTGATGCTATCAAAATTAAGGACAGCTTGGTTGTATGTTAATGAAGTTTGCACTTAGCCTCAGCCTCCTGATCCAAGGATGTTAGATAAGGTAAGAGCAGTGTTCAGTGAATTTTGAGAGAAAAGTCTTTCTGAGGTTAGATCTTATAACAATGCCTTAAACACTTTAATCTACTGGATGCCTAACTGTAGTAAAAAGGTGATTTTTCTTTTTGTCAGTGCTGAACCAGTGACCCAATAGGGCAGTCAAGGAGATGCTGAAGCTCTTTTATTGTATAGATATAAAACTTAGGCCATAACCACTTCAGAGATGTAAAAATCATCCTTTTTTAAATTCCCTATAGACAGGGAGCGTTATATTCACATTCTCTCAGATATGAGCGTGGAGTTCTCCAGAAGTCTTTTAGAACTTTGATTACTAAAAGCAATTGTTTGGAGGGGTTTTTTAAATGGGTATCAGTGGTGACTACAAAGCTCTAAAGAAGATAGGATAAAATAAGAGACTTGTGTGGGTTGGCTGATTTAAAATACCTTTGCTCAACCGTTTAAGTATGTGACTTGCTGGCAATCCATTTTATAGAGCCCTTCCTTACTTCCTAGAAGCTCTAAATTTAGGAATGCAGTTAATGTGAAATTAAGAGCTGTCCGTGCTTAACACACAGCTAACTACGGAGAAAACCCAAGGAGTAGCAGTTGAGCTGGAAGAGACTGGGATAAATATAGACTGAATGTGATGTGGATGGCTGGACTGTGCCAAACATGGTGGGGGAATCTTCAGGGTACAGTTTCATGCTTCACTTGACACCGTCTAGGTGTGTGGCATTGCTGAAAAGGGACTCTTGTGCTTATTCCTGACTCCAGGTTTGCTCTTTGGATCACATCATGAGTTTATCCAGTTAAAACAATTCCATTTGGCTAGGCTGTTTTTTCAGCTGAATCAGGAGGGTTGTCTTGTCTGACTGTACAGCGACTTGGTCAATGCAGTCAGTACAAGAAAGGTGCTGGGGAAGACGTGTGGTGTATCCTGGAAGTAATAGTGAACTGCTGGACTGGCTGACTGTGCACCTGCAGTGTATTTCTGTATTTAACAGGAGTCTGGAGGAAACAATGTGTTCGTGTACATCTGAACTGTGGCTTTTCTGCATGGCAGCTGGAGCGGGCAGAGAGCACTGCGGTCATTCCCAGCCAGCTGCCCAGCCTTCCCGGCTGCTCTGAGTCACCGCCCACGAGTGAGTGAGGCAACAGAAGGGAAGGAATGCCCTTTGGAGCAGTGGCTGGGGCCAAGCCTGTCTAAGTGTCAATCTCTGCTCTGGAGCAGGTGAGGTGTGCTTGAATATGTCCTGATTTACCAGCAATGCAGGTGGGCAGCAGCTCACCGTGTGGTGAGCGATGACGGCTTCTGACTCGCTTTGTTTCACCAAGTCCCAAGGTGTGCAGAGGTCAGGGTTCTGATTTCATGTATTGCAGTTTATACTAGTGTTATTCCTACATGAACACTCAAAAGTTCTGGCTAAAGCTAGGCTTTTATCCCTTAGCCTGAAATCCACTGGCACGAGTTTCATGGGTACATATCTGCAGAAACTGGTCTGTGCAAATGACAGTGTCCAGGCTAGATCGCTGAGTGAAGTGGATGGAGACCTCTCAGAGCTGGTCACCCACTTCAGACATACAGGAAACTTCAGGAGTTGTAATAATTGACAAAAAAGACCTCTTCAGAAGGTCTTTCCCTCATTCCACGAGGGAGGAACAAAAGCAATTGTAACTAATTAGGCTAATTATCACTGCTCATCAGTGAAGCTGACACATGTAAGCAGTGAGCTGATCCTCCCTCCAATGTATAAACTCTAATAGTTTATTTCCTTTATCTCTGTCTGTCACCAGTAGTGAATTGATGTGCATTTTCACCCTTGCAGAGGAAAAGGTTTGCCTGACAGCCTTCTGTGCCATGTGAGAGATATGCAAGAGCTTTCCTTGTTTCTCCTGTTGTAAGGGTTTAAGTTTTAATGTGGACAAAGTCTTTGTGAGTTGGGTAGGAATTTCTGAGAGTGCATCTGGGTAGTACAAGCCACATCACAGATCTACTACAGAGATTTGCATTTCTGTTAGCATATGTAAATTAGGTCAGGAACAAAAATATACACTGATTTTCATTTTTGGGGGAGTGGGTCAATAGAGATGAACCATAAGAATAGCTTGAAGGCTGTATATTTAGTTGTATTTCTGGTATTTCAGCCTGACCCTAAAAAAAGCACCCAGTTGTGTTGGTTTTCCTATTTAAAACAAAACAAAACCAGGTAACAACCCCCAAACCCCTAATTCTTTGTTTTACTGTTCAGAGCTTTAGGAATTCACTGTGGTCATACAAAATATTGTTCTGTTTTGTGGAGGGATATTTTTTCTTTTTGTATAGGAAAAGGGAGGATACAACCCATGACTCTTAACTGTCCTGCAATGCCTCCAGTAGTTCAACTTGGCAAGATAACAAAACCAGTGCAGAACTTAAAAGGTAATTAATGCTTTTGGGAAAAAATATTTTTAAATGCCATGCTGATGAATCAATCTTTTTTTCTTTTAATTAAACCTTTTTTCAACAAAAAACCGGTGTTGCAGATCAGGTACTCATGTTCAGGTCTGCCCTTTCGTGATGTGAGTGTACTAAATGGCAGATGGGAATGTTGATGATTCACTGAATATATTTATGTGTAAACACTACCTCACCAGAAAACAGCTTACCAAGAGGGATATAGAACTTAAAATCTGTTTTCAGTGAAGCCTGCTCTGTAGTACAAATACAGAGAGCTCTTGCTGTGAGAAGACAGATGGGAGAGCCCTCTGTGATGCCTGTCTAATCACCTGAGATGTGCCTTTCTGCTGCTCTTTGTGCTTTCTGGGCACTGCCCTTCCAGTCATGGCTAATAACAGCACTTAGAGGCTGTCCTGGTTTCAGACATCCACTGCCAAGTCAGCCCCTGTTTACCTGTGATGTGGTTTTTCTGATTCACGAGTTCTCACCTGTGTGTGACCACTTATCTCCTCCTGGCAGAGACGAAAATATCCTTTGCTATGAAAAACTGCTGGGAGCTTGACATCCTCTTCCTGCTGTAAATCTTTGACCACTTGCAGCAGCTCCAAGGCAGCCCAGGGAGAAGTTGGCATTGACCACCTCAAGTACTCTGCTATGCAATCTGAATAAATTTGAAAAATGCCACTTTTAATCTCTTGAGCTTTTACTTTCAGCTGCTTCTCTCCAATGATGATAGCCATAAATCATGTTTAGCATAATCTCATTCCTCATTTTTATTTTTAGTAATTGACTCCAGGAAGTGTGGCTTAAAAAAATAAGTTTAAAAAGAGCCAAATGCTCAGTAAAATCTGTCCTTCCACCAGGATTGTTAGACAATTCAGTTAGTTTTGGTTTGACCTTCAAATGCCCAGTCTTGCTGGGCTGTGCCTGATATTTGGCCATTCAAGGAGTAAACGATCAGCAGCACAGGAACTTGAAAGAAGTTTTACAGGCCAAATGGCTTCCACTCCATCCTGTGGGTGGGACTTGGGCAGCACTTGTATGACCTGCAGTTGACAAAAGTTGATAGCAAATTACTAATTTAAAAATTTATCACTGTAATTATCACCTGTTCTATTTCCTCATCTCCACCCTTTGGAAAAGATAAAAAACCCCAGCATCCTCTGGTTCTGCTCATAGAAATGATTACAAGTAATAAAGTTAGTTATTTAGTATATAGAGTATAGAAATACTGAGATCACTGTGAATAAAAACATAGCTCACTTTGTCCTTTGTCTTTACTCCAGGAAGACTTTGACCAGTGTTTTAAAGAAGCTGTGGAGCCTGGGTTAGTCACAGCTGTTTGAGCAGTGATTCATTTGTACCCGTTCTTAGTTCTAGCTGTGGTGTTTGTAATGAAAAGCTGACACCTGAAATTAGAGGACAGAGGTGGAAAGGACTTTGTCCAGCAAGAGAGCAGCAATCTACAGTTGTGCTGCCTGAGATATAATTTGTTCACCAGTGATTTGATTACTCAACAGTCTACGTGGATTCACAAGCCATTCACAGGAATTGAATTTCTAAACAGAATGCAGACAAAAGTTTCCTTTAATGTAGGACAAACCCCCCTAATGCTGCAGTGGGGTTGACACAGGGCACAGGATATCTGCCATAGTTCTGGCTTGGACTGCTGTTAAAATGAGGTGCATAATTCATGCTCAGCACAGGCAGTTGAGACCATGACTCATTTGTGCCTCGCTAAAATATTAAACTTCCAGGCCACTTCAATTACCAGCCTGGCAAGACATACAACCTGATACAGTAAAATATTTATCTGTGTTTATCCAGGCAATGGCAAAAGAATCCAGTCATTACAAAGAATGCTACTTGTGATTAATTATTTAATTAGTTTCTTTAATCATTTTGGCTACCTAGGAGTAGAAGGAGCTGCAGTTGCATGGGCATTCCACTTACTAAATGATTTTGGAGATGCATGAAAGCTTTGTATCTTCAGGAATTTGAGCCTTTAAAGTATTTGTGCGTGTGTAAGCAACTGTTACTCTGAAGGAGGGTGGAAGATAAGAGAAACTGGACAAACTTAAAATTCTGTAATAGCAAAGATTAAAGATGAATTCTAAAAGAGAATCTGAAAAAGATCTCGAGGTATTTGAGTTTTGAGGAGAGGGAAATACTAACAGTGCATTTAATAAATGCACTCAAATAGCATATGTTAAGTAATGAAGCTCTACTGATTAAAGACTAATTTAAATGTTCTTGATGATTAGGTCTAATGTAACAGAATTAGTGCTTCTGAATTGCTAAAATGAGAGCCTTGTCCATGAGCATTCTTTTTAATCTAGCTGGTAGCAACAGCTAGATTTTACATGCATCGTATCACAGGTTCAAAATTCAGGTTTTTTGTGTTTAAATAGGCAGCCCTGGTGAGCTCTGTTTGCATACAACAGATGTACTTAGCAGTGGACTTTGCCTGGAACTGAATGCATGCAAATGGCTCTATATGTGAAATTGTAGAATGCACTGAAAAATCTGAGTATTCCAGCTCATGTTTCCCTGCATAATGAAGTCACTGACTAGGATGATCAGATTATAAAAAGTCATCTTTGGTGTTTATATAATACCTAGGTTCAGCTGAACTATTTTTAATCAGGAATTCATATTGTTTATCTTATATGTTCATTTATATCCTTTCATCATGCATTTGCATGCATTGTGCTGACCTTTTGTGGGAACCCTGCAGGATTTTTATAACAGTTCAGCTGAAATTCGATGTGAACTCCATCAGCTGTTACAGGCTGGGTAGGATCTCAGCAACACAGCTCACAGGGTGAAAAGCTTCTGTGAACAAGGGTACAGAGAGTTTTTCTGTGATACTCAACACTTTTCTACTGGAACAGAATGTTAATCCATTTATTTTATACGGATATTTCATTTTTCATCTGTTTTTAAAGATGGTGACCAGAGACTGTAGGGTTTTGGCAGCTGCTGATCTCTGAGCTGCAGCATTGCAGGACTCAAGTTGCAAGTCAATGTTTTTATCTTTTTGTTTTGATCATGAAGTCAAGTAGTGGTGTTTTCTAAGGCCTCTGGCAAATACTGGTGAAGAATGACTGCTCCTGGGTGTGTTGGTTACAGTAGTGATTTGCAAATCTTCCTGACTTTCTGCAATGGTTCAGGCTTCTTCAGGGTGTATTATGTAGTGTATTTGAGCAATCTTGATCAGCTTTTTTCCCTGCAATTTTTGCCTTCATTCTGCAAATTCACAAGTGGATTCTACTGAGTTGTGTCTTCATTCAGCTGCCAACTTGCACTTTTTCATCCATCTCCTCAAGACATAATCCATAGCTTCTAACAGGTCATCCTGCGCAGCAGTGCTCGCATCCAGTCCTTCCAAATATACCTAGTGATTCTTTCTGTAATTCCCTGAAGTTATCTTCGCAAAAGTTGTGATGCTTAAGAGTTTCTGTCAGAGAGGAGCAGGAGCAGAATGAGCTGGGAAATGCTGTGCATGTGTGAAGAGGGGCAGCAGTACAGATCACCCTCACTGCTTTACAGACAGTGCCAGCCTCTGCCTGACCACGCGTGTTAGGGCTGCTCCCTTCCTTGCTCACCTTTCACAGGGAAAATTTAGTGGCCAGGAGCAAGTGTGAAGGTGTCTGGCAGCATAATGAATGGCAGAGATTCCTCACCTGAAATGTGAGCCTTTCTGCTGTAGATTTGGACAGGTGTAATTTATGTTTGCTTGCAGTCCTAGATACTGCTGCTGCTGTCTAGGAGAGCGGAGCCCAGGGAATGTTTGTGTGCACTCATCTAACGACTGATGTTGGTTTAGGTTTGGGGTTGGTTGGCTGGGGGTGTTGTTTGTTTGTTTTTAATGTGTACCACATCCTTAGGGGAGGGGTGATCAATATTTAAGGAATGTAACAACTCCTATACTACCTCCACTTGGACACAGAAGTTACCACAATAAGTGTGTGTGTTGTAGGGAGTGGAATGTGCAATATAATTTACATACTCCAAATTACTGGCCTCCACCCCAACTTGAGACAGCAATAGCTGGTGTGGAACTAGAAGGTGTCAAGCCTCCTCTTCCATTCCTCCCTGCCTTCAGGTAACGAAAGAGTTTATCACTGGGCATGGTAGATACTGCTGGAGATGCTGATGTCTGAGACATTGCCCTGGCCAGGGCTGCTCCCTGCTAGGTTGTCAGCTGGTAATCTCAGGCACCAAGATAGTCTGGAATTCAAGTACCATGCCATAGTATGTTCTGTTTCTTCACCAGTCAAGCTTGAGACCCCTTACTAACAAGCTGTAACAAATGCAACATAATTTGTTCTTCAACTGTTGTTTATTTTTGTGTTCATCTTTGGTGGTTTTGCCTTGGTAAGAGTCTAACTCAGTCATCACTGAGTATTAACAATGGAAAAGAGGATGCAAGGCTGGGTTTGGGAGGTAATATTCCCTGGAATACAGAAGTACAGAGAAGAGAGCATTAAGTAGTAGGTTAAATACTCAACCCTACACTCTGCTGTATCTCGCTAATTCTCCAGCATATTACTGCTTTGATCCATACTTACAGTTTGCCAATCAAGACACATTTTACGACAAGATAACATTTTACTTACTTTTTTCCCATTCTTCCTCTGACTGAGACTTTCTGCTGCTCTGCAAATGTTTGGCCTAAAAGGTTTGAATTAATGTCTTCTCTTTAGACAGATGCTGCCATTTAGCAGTGTTATCTGAAAGACATGCAATTAATTCTTGACCTCAATTAAGTCAGTAGAAAGTTCTCAGAGCTGAGTGTGATAAGCAGTTATGGTTCTATGATACTGAATTTGCTGTGATGTATCATTCAGCATTAACACAAGGCACATCTTGTTTGATAATTTTTCAGAACCTCAACACATCAGCCTGTTCTGTCTTCTCCTTCCTCCCCCCCCCTTCAAATCTAATTATAGTGGCTTCCACTGCTGTCTGTCAGTCTTGACAATTGTAAGTGGAAGCAAGTGGAAAGATCTGAGTTCTACCAATAACCAGACTTTATTTATCAGTCTCAAAACTACATTTAATACAAGTCTTCAACCCCCAAATCTGGGGATGGATCCCCACCTGAACAACATGGTGGGTGTCCAGTTCAGAGCCTCCAGCTTCCATTGGAAACCTTGGGGCTGTAGAGCAGGGAGGTGAAAGCTGGGACCTTAGAGAAACCTGCATTTGAGACAGTGGGAGATGAGGCATAAAGCACTAGCAGGTCGATCAGCTCCAGCCTGGGCCACGTGGGATCTACAAGGCAGTGTACAGATCCAGAGGAGCTCAGTGAAACTGGGACTACTGATATTTCTATATGGAGAAAAAAGGATAAGAGTTGAGCAGATAGTTGAAAGGGTTTTATCTCCCACTCGCATCACTTCTGTTTAATGAAGGGAGTTTCTGTTGTGTTTTTACATTCTTTGATAATTTTTTTTTCTAAATACATAATAGATTAATAAGTTAAGCAAAAATAGCATTACAGTTGGATCTATAATTAGGAAACTGTATCATTTTGAAGCCTTACTTTTGTTTCCTTCTGCCTTTTTGTTATGAGACCTAGGCTGAACAAATCAAACTATGTAATCCCTTGTGGTCTGGCTGGATTCATCCATGCCATTAGGATTGCTTTTCTTAGCCACAGTTAACAATGGTGCAATGGATTTTATAACATTTTATTAAGTTAAAATGCATCAATAGCACTAATGATAAACAGTTGTGGTATTTTAGGAAGAACAATTTCCAGCTCTTACTTCACATGCCAACCTATGGGCTTTTGGGCAACACTTACCTCTGTGGCATGAATATAGGGAGTAATTGTCCCTTACAAACACGTTTGTGCTGTGGCACAGACTTAAGGAAACTGGTCTTGGATGTCTGTGGTAAAAAATATATAACAGCATTACTATAATCTAGATTAAAATTCCTCTTTGACTGATGACTATTGCCTAAGTCTGTGCTGTTGGCTGGTGTAAATCAGGATAAAGTGGTTTGGATTGGCTGTGGGGAGGACAGGAAGGGGCTTTATTGTTGATGCCTATCACAGGATAGGGCATGGTGCCTCCTCCTTTCCTCTCCTTCCGAGCACGCTGGGCCTGCCCCTGGTTTAGGATGACAAACTTAATATGAAACTACAGATAAGATGTATAAGGATTTTCTGGAATTCAACCTTCTCCTGCTTCTGTGGAAAAAAGAAGGCTTCGGTTAAGACCTAATTGTGGCTTTGCGGCACCTGAAGGGAGCCTATGAGAAAGATGGAGAGGGGCTTTTTACAAGGGCATGTAGTGACAGGACAGGGGGGAATGGCTTCACACTGAGAATAGGTTTAGATTAGATAGTAGGAAGAAATTCTTTACTGTGAGAGTGGTGAGACACTGGAACAGGTTGCCCAGAGAAGCTGTGGATGCCCCACACCTGGAAGTGTTCAAGGCCAGGCTGGATGGGACTTCGAGCAATGTGGTCTAGTGGAAGGTGTCCCTGCTCAGGGCAGGGGGGTTGGAACTAAATGATCTTTGATGTCCCTTTCAATCAAAGCCATTCTGTGATTCTATGATCTTTCTCTGGAGGAAAAAAAACCAAAACAGGATACCTTTTAATGCCTGATAGTGTTGTCTACTTTAATTAATGATTGCTCATTAACCAGTGCCAACAGTATCTTTAACTGAACTTTTCCCAAAGAAATGATTAATTGCCCTTACCAGTGGACATCAGTATTCTACATTCAGCAGAGAGACAGCAATAGTGTTGTTCAGCCAGGTAGCGAGGCTGCAGAGGATGTGGGTAGCTTGAATGCAAATTATGGTGTGACTTCTCCTTTTGGATTTCTCAGTGTTGCATTATTTCTTCAGTCAGATGGAGCTTGTGCAAAAACTGTATAAGCAGCTTGCAACATGGATGTGTTCGTGACCTTCTTTGGGTAACCAAGTTAAACATAGTCTTGAGGAAGCTCAGCAAAACAGTTACAAAGCTGCATATGGCATCATAAGACAAGGAGGTTGTGTGCTGTGCTAAATTGGGGGAGGGAAGATTAGGAGTTTTTTAATAGACCTCTGTCCTGATCAGATTTCAATGATGGTATTTATTTTTCAATACCTGCTTCCTGGAAATGCACATTGGACCTTAGATCAGACCTGATTAGTTTGTCCCCAGGTCTTCAGCCAGCTCAAATGGGATGAATCTTTGCACTTTGCCCAGTGCTGTCTGAATTCACTGGAATTCAGCACATGGACAAACAGACTCCCCCTCAAAGGCAGCTGTCATGGTTACATTGGACTCTTTACTTTCTTTTTCAACTAGAAAAAAACACCACTTCCCCAAAACATCAATATTAATTTTAGATTGTAACGATATAGAATTCAACAAACATAGGAAGGATAAAGTAGTCCGAATACCTCTTTAATTTTGTAACAAGCTGTTCACTGGGGATTCAAGTGTGAGAATCATCTTAATAATAGTGATAAGTATTTATTTAGTTCTCTTATGGTTTGATCTACAAACACTCACTTGGTGTTAAGAGTTTACCAAAACCCAAGTAGGTCAGTCTGGTAAATGCTGACTTGAAGTGAACTTGAATGAAAATAAGAGCTTTATCTGATCTTTATGCAACATATGAACTTTATGATCAGGACCATACAGTGTAGTGCTTAATGTGCCAGTACAGATGGAGAAAAATATTAGAGATTAATTCAGAGCAGTCAAATTCCTGGTTTTTCTATATATATATATTTAAAATGGCTAATCACAAAACAGTGTGATAACTAGAAAATGTTAGGAGCCCCATCTGCCTAAAGACGGGTTGGCTTCATCTCTGTGTTTGTACCATGCTTCCTTATGCAAACTTAATGGGCTTACAAAAAAATCTTGCAAAGTGCAAGCTTATGTATAATCAGCATGTTATCATTGCCTGAAGTAATAAGATTCTGTAGATGGGATTGAATTAAATCAATGTTATGGATAAAAGATTTCATAACCAAGCTAACAGAGAGGTTAAAGATTAATTAGTTGGAGTAACCCTAGAGCTCCTTTCTTTCAAAAAAAGCCAACAAACCAACACAAAACAAAAAAAGACCCCACAAAACAAATCAAAAGCAAGCCCTCAGCTCAAACTTATCTCGGTGATAGTAGTGTCAAAGGGGGTGTGGGGGGGAATACACCCATGTAACTGAGATGAGAACTCAGCTTTTTTGTGCTTAAGCTGCCCATTGACTGACACACAGAGTACTGCAGAAACACATTCCTTACAGCAGCAGATGAAAGTGTTGCTCACTGACCACCTGGTTGCATTGTGCTGTATCTGTTACCTATCTTTAATAAGAGGCCTCTGTCAAAGTCTTCAGTTTAGCTTTAATGAGAAATCAGATACCTCAAAACACCTGAATTATTCAGCTTGCACTTACAGGGGTTGGTATGGGGACTTTATTATGGTATGAAATGGCATTGTAATAGCAGGAACAACCTCTCTGGATTTTAAGATGATATTGATTTGGAAAACTGTGAAATACATTATGACTAACCTTATCAGGTCTGCATATGAGTTACAGAACATGTAGCTGCAATAAGAGGGCTTTTATTTCTCACATGCTGGACCAAGAGCAACCCAAAAAATTATAAATATGACGCATACATCTTATGTAAAACAGATTGAAATGGAAAATCCAAGGGTGGCATTGTGTGAAGGTTAACAAGCTCTGCCTAAGGGGAAAATTATGAAATTTGTATATAGCTGGTAGAAGAAAAGGAGCGATGGCTACATCTGCCTCACCTTCTGCTAGTCTTGACTAGCTGGCAAGTTGTTCAAGTGTGATATATTTTGGGTTTTGCCTGTCTTACAAATGGTGAAGGTCATGAAGAAGATGACTGTACTGTTCTCAACCAGCTCCAAAATTCCTTGATTTGCTCCTGTTTGGGTGTAGAAAGAAGAAGTACATTCAGATATTAATGTACCCAAATTCCTCTGGGAGATCAAGACAGCCTTCACTGAATCATCATATGGCTTTGTCCCCCTCTGTAGCTTATACTTAGAGTCTCTAGATTCTTTGTGGTGGAAGTAGTACAGATACTGGTTATCGCACTGCTCTTGTGCCTCAAAGGAAATAAATGCATCCAAAAATAGTTAAAAACAAACCCTTGACAAATCCTAAATAACAGAGTACTTCTAAATATTAGAACATGATCTCCACCTGAAAAAGTTTATGAACTATCACTTTTTATGTGTCCATACCCAGTAAATCTATTTTGGCACCGCCTTGGACTCAGCAAACAATCAAAAAGCACATGATAAATAAGAATTAGATATTAAATGGGGCAAAAATTCATTCCCACAGAGAATGCCCAACTATACTGGCCAATTAAATTGAGCCAAGAGCAATCCACCAGATGAGCTCCATCTGAAATGCAGAGGGGGGAGGATGCAGTACACACGTTCCTGACAATCTCACTGTATGAAGACCCAATTTGATGCAGGACTTAGTAGATGGAGTGATGGGAGCACAGCCAGCCCCAGCATTAGACATGAGCTGTCTTCTCTCTTCCCCAGTATTTCTGATACACTGATATTTTTGTACACTGATTTTGTGTAACTGTGTCTTCCATGTCACGCGGCCTCCTTGGTTATGCTTTGGTTTGCTCCGAGGACACCCCAGAAGCTGTGTGTCAAACTTTATTTTTTACTTTGTGTTGGACAGAACTTCAAGCATTGCACTGGAGTTGCCTCACTGGAGCCAGTGTTTCTTCTTCTGTCTGTGTCTAACTGTATAAAATTCCCTTGGGCAAAATTACAAATGCAATAATGCCTGGTTATAAAATGTTTACTTGGTCTCATGTAGGCTTACAAAAATTTTGGAATTAACTTAAAGAGCTATGTGACAATCCAACTTGCATCATATTTAATGATTCCTGTTTAAAAAAACCAAACAAACAGCAACAACCAAAACCCATTTCAGGTCAAATGCTGCTACTTCAGTGCTATTTTTTATTCACCCAGGAAAAAATACATTTTGTTTAGTCTCTCTGACACTAGTAATAAAAAAATGTCCCTAAAACAACTCAAGGCCTTAACTTGGCATCCTGCAGTCTTGTTAAACAAGCACTGTCTAGGATCTGATGTCAACTCAAGCTAGTAGAAGGGAGAAGAAAAGTGTGCATTTATCAGGAGCCTGAAATTTTTGGTCATGCTTGTGAGATTTTCTCTGAGGCCTATAATTTTTTTAATGTGAAAAAGCCTTTCATTCAAGGGTTTAAATATTAGAGAAAATGAGCAAAAATGACAACTCTGTATGCTAGAGCCAAGGGAACTGGCAAGGCTGACTTGTCTGCAGCTGGCTGATCTTGGTGAAAGGATCTGGAGGTGCAAGCAAGGGAAGGAAGCTTGTCGGGGGGCTGAGATTCAGTGTCAGCTCAGTTAAAGCCTTTTGACAAAAATTCAGGAATGTGACAAGTTTTAAAGTCAATGCCACAATTTACTTCCTTTTTAACTTCTGCTTCATGTTACCCTGAAGTGCCCTTAAAAGAATTAAAGTGCAAACAAAAGCATCTTTGACCGAAAAGTCAAATAATCTGATAACATTTACTTCCTGGAGAGAAACGACAAAAGGAAAGTGGCCTGGGTTTTACATTTTGTGTGTGATAAATGAATGCAAGCCTTCAAAATGAACTCGTGTGTCTGAAAGATTACTGAAAATAGATCTCTAAAAAGCACGTCTACTGTTGGATGACAACAGGAAAGAATTTGAGGTCAGCTTGCCACTGAAGACCAAGGGACTTTGACAAGCATAGTTTCTCCTGAGGTACAGCTGGTGGAGATGGAGTAACTGATACTGCCCTTTGAATTTAAGAATTTATTTGGAGAATGGAGGTGATTTTGCCTCTCTTGCAGAGGTTGCAGAAGAAGCTACTGTTACAGAGTATGTTGGAAAGTTTAACTGTTGTCATGAAAATGATAAATGTTCTGAAGACAGTAATGCAAAAATCCTTCACACTGGGGTATTTGACACTGTAAAGCAGCTCAGAATTGAAGGTTAAATGTCATTTTTTTTTCCAGATCCTAAAACTTCCTCCCTTTTGTGTTTTGTTTTGGGTTTATCTTTTTTCCCCCTTTCTTTATTGCAGATCATAGAAAACATAGTTAGGTTCTTGATGACTCTTTAAACTGTGACTTTTCCAAATCCAATGCTAACTACTTAATTCACTTGAGATGCTTTCTGTATTTATGCTCCCCTGAGTATATTCCCTATTTCATATTATGCATCTTCCAGCAGCCTGTGCTCTGCCTGTTCCCATCTCTGTAGTTCCTCATGACAGTTTACTCTACTTTTATGTTCTATAATCTATCATGCTCTTTTTTTTTTTTTTTTTTAAATAAAATTTTATTTAATTCCCCAGGTAACCAGTTGTTTTTTCGGAGAGGCTGGAAGCAGTAGTTGTTTTCTGCTCTGTAGAATTTCTGAGATTTCTCAGGCTATTTTATTGTCCTTGCTCTCTGTATGACAGAGGTTATGATTTGTAAAGGCCATTTTGTTTTTACTGCCATCAGCACACGAGTGCATCGTCCTAACCCTTTTTTCTCCAACCATATGGCATCTGCAGCTTCAGTTTGCTACAATGAAAGCAAGCAGGGAGGGCTGATTGAATCTGGTCATGACAAATGAGCAGCTTTTTATTTGCCAATCTTTGACCAAGACAGAAGTTCAAAAGCATTCCAAACTTGCTGTTTCCTAACTCCAGAAACCAATCTTTCAGCTAGCTGGTGTTTACAGCTCCAAGCCTGGATTCCATTATGGCTGTGACTCGTGGGCTGCTTGAATGTCTGCGCTGCATTTCCTCCTCGCAGCCACGCCTGCAGGCAGCTCTAAGGCTACGGCAAAGCTGGAATGCAAAGATGTGCCATTGAAGGGCACAGTATGACCATGACAGTGGCCTAATCACTTCTGGAAGTGAACCCAGACATGAAAAACGTTACCTTCTTCAAAAGGCTTTCGAGGAGTTTGTGACTGACACGTGACTGGAATCTTGCAGCCAGATCCAGTGTTCAGATGCAGCCTGTGTGGATTAAACATCTTCCAGCCTGTGCAGTAACCTGTGTATTGTTTAGGATAACTTGTTAAAGTAGCCAAATATAACAGATGTTTGTTTATTACTATGTCACATTCACACCTCTAACATGTTTTCCCTTCTTACTGGCAGGAAGAAGCCTAACTGTGTTTTTGGTCTGCAGGTTTTTATGAAGGTAAGTGGGAGACAACTCCAATATTTACTTATCTGCTCCAGCAATCGTTGACATTGGTTAATCACCTAATTTTACCAATGTTCATATCTGTATCTACCAGTTAATAAGCTGGGGCCTATAATTTTTTTAATGTGAAAAAGCCTTTCATTCAAGGGTTTAAATATTAGAGAAAATGAGCAAAAATGACAACTCTGTATGCTAGAGTATGCATTTTACAATGATCAGTACTGACATCCCTGTCAGTATTTCTGTGAGGCTGAAAAGAAAAAGTTATAGGTGAGGTATTCAGTCAAAAAACATGTAAACTTTAGAGAAATTATTTAAAAGACCATAAAGTGAGAGCTGTTTGTATTAATACTTTGCCCTTTTTTTGCACATATAGTAGTAAAATGTCAAACTATATATAATGAAAGCTCATGAAACTCAGAGACTGAGGAATTGCTTCCAGAAACTGGAATTTAATTTTTTTAAAACCAAAACCAAAAATCACTTGTGATACTTCTGGGCTTCAGAGTTATTGACCTAATAAAAAAATTGCTGCTTTTAGTTGTTTCCTTCTTTTTGTTTGCAGCAATGGTACACACGTACATGTAACTTTGTACTAGAAAGGACTCTTCAGAGGCTCAGACTGGGTGACACAGCTGGCTTCCCAAAAGCAGTGAGGTTATTTCATTGTGCACGCTTCCTAGGACCTGGGTTGTCCACGGGAAGGCCAGGAAATGAGGAATAGGGGTGGGTCTTTGCTACGAGCTCATTCAGCAGAATGCTAAACCACAGCTTCCTAGCTCTAAGGCAGTCACTGACAAAGAATGAATGCTTTGTACGGCTGCTTCCCCATGTGTAATTCCTTTCTGCAGGATAAATTGCCTAATTCATTACTTGTCTAACATCATTTCTGCAGTCTCTCATTGGATGCTTCAGATTTCAGAATAGTATTCCAAACTGTGCAGAGTGAATAAAATTAAGATACATAAAATTTTATTAAAATTAATATTTTTAATCTTGGAATGAATCATAAACTAAGCTTCATTTTGCTATTGGATGTAAAAAATTAAAATGTATCCTTAATTATGGTCTAAAAATGGTCCTTTTTCTACCTGATGATTCTGGAGCACAATTTTGCTGAGAATAACCTCAAGTGTATAACCAGAGTTGTTTGTATGAGATATATGGAAAAAAACCCCCAAACCAACATAAAATTCAAGTTCTACTGATGCTGGTAACATTTCAGAACAGCCCAAGCTGACTGCATAATGATTCCTGAGCACAGCTGTCAGATTTAACCTAGGAATAAAAATAACACAGACAAAAAAATGCCCAGATTTGGAAACACTTGTGCAAGAAGTGTCCTTTTTGTCAAAAAGGTCAGCAGTTTAGTTTTGTTTTGTTTTGCTCAAATAGAACACGATGGTATTCTTTGTTTGTTTGCATTTTAAAGTTCTCAAATTAAATTTATCTGCAATAACAATTTTGTTTGCTTCCTGGAATGGAGGTTGGGATTTAATTTTGTTGATGGCACGGTCATCTCGGAAGCCTCATTGTCTAGGACACGTCAGACTAGCTTTACACATGGTATGGTTAGTATGCAAAAACGATATGTTTTTCAGTCCACATATTACAATTTGAACTTTCTTTTTTTCTTTTTTCAGCACAAAAGACCTTCTAGCATGTCTCCTTGTTAAGGTGGCTTCAGCTGCTGCTCTTCCTTAAGAACGCAGAGCTAAAATCACTTGCAAAGCCATTCTGCTCAGCATAAGTATTGTAACAGTTGAAGTAAGCTGAGGCCATCTCAGTAAGCTCAGGCCAGACAGGGCCGAAGGAGGTCTGGCAGTGCTCCTCCACGGCCTCTTCAGGGGTTACAGAGAAGACAGGAGCAGACCTGTGTCTGACAGGCACAGTGAACACGCAAGAGGCAACATCGCCACAAGGGATGGTGCAGTTACACAGGAGACAAAAAATCCTCACCCTGGAGTGGTTTTGTAAAGGTGCAGGTTCTCTGGATGGGGCTGTAAAGCCTCTGCCCTCAGCTGCTTCTGTGCTGGGGTCAGGTGTCTCTCTAGTTGGAGACCATTGCAGAGTTTCTTCGGAGGTAGATAATGATGTTTGTGGCTGCTGGGGAGGGATGAGAGAGAAGGAAGAAAAACTGGAGAAGTTGATCTGTAAAAAGCACGCACAAGGGACTTATGACTACAAGGACAAGACAAAATGCGCTGTTGCTGTCTGGGCCCAAAGGGTCTTTCTGAGGGTGCTGAGGGTACCTGTGGCAGCGTCCTCTTCTACCTTCCCCGACTGTCCAACTATAACCAAAAAATAAGGGTGAGGGGGTATCGTGGGGCCGAGCCATGCTGCTCCCTGGTCACAGAACCACAGTTAGAAGGGATCCACAAGGGTCATCGAATCCAACTCCCGACCCTGCACAGGACATCCCCAAGAGTCACACCATGTGCCTGAGAGTGTCGTCCAAACACTTCTTGAGCTCTGCCGGGCTTGGTGCTGTGACCACTTCCCTGGGGAGCCTGTTCCAGCACCCAGCCACCCTCTGGGTGAAGAACCTTTTCGTAACATCCAGCTTAAACCTCCCCTGACACAACTTCAGGCCATTCCCCCTTCGTCCCGGTCTCGCCCCACCCGGCTCCGGGACGGGCGAAGAAGCCCTGGGGGCAGCCCCTGCCTGTGCCCCCTCCGCGGAGCGCGGGCGTCCCGCGGGCCGGCCCGGGATGCGCTGCAGCGGGGCTGGCTGCGCTCCGGGATCCGTCCCACTGTCTCTGTGTGTGTGTATGTGTGTGTGTGTCTGACCGGGAGGGTGCGGGGGGCTACGCACTGCCCGGCGGGGGCGGCGCTCGCTGCAGCGCCAGCCCCGCTCCCGGGCGGTCACGGAGGACGCGGCGGGGGCGGGGAGCGCGGCCCCAGCGCCCGGCAATGAACCCGCGTCGGGGGCTTGGAGGCGGCGGCGGCGCCGAGGTACGACCCCCCGCCCCCGGCAGGTGCAGGGTCCTCCCCCCGCCCGCGGCAGCGCCTGCCCTTGCCGGGCCGGGGCT
>VXAZ01003030.1:1097904-1216603 GCA_013399875.1 Gymnorhina tibicen
GCCGCCGCCAGCCGGGACCGCCGCCGCCGGGCCCAGCTCCCCCAGCCCCGCTGCTTCCGCCGCCACTCCGCCGCCCCGCCGGAGGTGAGTCCCGCAGCCGGGCCGCCGCCGCCCGCTGCTTCCCCGCCCCGCGGGCCCGGGCTCCTGTCAGCCGTGCTGCCGGGGCGGGGGAGAGGCCGCCGGCAGTCGCCCTAGCGCCCGCCGCCGTTTTGGGGAGGGGGAGATGCAGGGCGGCCGGGAGCACGCGTGTGTGCCCCGCCGGGGGTGCGGGCTGGGGTCCCCCGGAGCCCGGGGACGGAGGCAGTGCCGGCCGGAGGGTCGCGCCGCAGCCTTCGTGCCCTCTGGGCGGGGGTCGCTGCCTGCCCCGGTGAGTCACGGCGGAGGCGGGAGCGGGCTGGGGCCGGGGCCGGGCCGGCGGACAGCTGCGCCTCGCCCCCTCGGGGAGCACTGCCTGTGCCACCTTGTTCTCCCTCTGCCCACAGGACGGTCCCGCGCCCTCCGCTGTGAAGAGCATGGCCGTGACTCTAGAGCAGGCCCGGCGGGTGGGCTATACCTGCCTGAAAGCACTCCTCAGGTTCGCTTTTATGGTCGCCAATAACCTGGTTGCTATTCCGTCCTACGTCTTGTATTTAATTATGCTGCAGCCTCTCCGAATATTGGACAGTAAAAGCTTCTGGTATATCGAAGGAGTGTTATTTAAATGGCTTTTAGCTATGGTGGCTTCCTGGGGCTGGTGGGCAGGATACACAGGTAAGAATGTCTTATTAATTTAAAACGTACTAATATGTTAAAAGACCATTTTTATATGCGGATGTATAGGGGAATATCTGAATATAGTAGATGTGCAGGATGTTTTTCTTTCAGGTGTCTTACACAGATGTGTTTCTTGGTTGAGATGCTGCGTACTGAAACATTTTTTGAATCATAGCTAGAAACGTACTGTTTCGCAATCAGTATTTTTTCCTAGTAAAATGAGAAATATGAGTTTTCCTTAGTATCTCGATCACATTATTTTAGTGTTACATGAAAAAGATACATCTCTTCAAAAGAGAATTGATTCGTTCTGTGCATGTAGCTGGAAGAACTAAAGTTTTCTTATATTAAGTGTGTGCATCTCTGAATCATCTCCCCTTAGATATATCAGGAGACAAGGCTAAGAAGTTTGACACGAAGCTTGTGTCAGAAGAGTAGGTCTTCTGTTCTTTGCAACAGCAACTGTTTTCTGCCGTCTCAGAGCGGAGGGAAACAGAGGGAACTTCTTTCATTCAAGTAGTGATATGCAATATTTCTCAACTGTATGACTCTTCATTTACTGTTAGCAGAGCTAATTGCAGTATCTGTAGGGTTTTTCCCTGTGCATGCTTGCTTTGCGGTTATTACTGAACTTGTTTTTGCTCGTTTAGTATTCATAGGCTCATCAAGGTGATGGACTGAACTGAAATATTAAGGAAGGCTCTGGTCTTGTCCTCAAATGCACTGATTTTCATCCTGGCTACCGCACTTTGTGCAAGCAAACAGCCATCAATTCTTTGTATGTGCTTTGGAAAGGGAAGAAATGAATCTACTGAGTGCAAAATATGAGCAGCCCTCCTAAAATTCTTTCCCTCTCTTCTGCCCAGGCTGCATCTGCAGGTCTTGTGTAAACAAGAAAAACAAGGAATGGCAGCACACAGCTCTGGAGTCTGGTCAGACTCCTGATTAGTCAGAAAGTCAGTGTTGACCCAGACGGAGTCTTGTTAGGCAACAAGAGCTGAAGCCTCTGTGCCAGTGTGGCTTTTGGTACCCTGTCGTGTGCCTTTCCGAGATGCACAAAGTTTCTATGGATACTCTAGGTGAGCTTCCCGTTCTTCTTAAGGAGATGGTGGCAGCAGCAGCAGCAGCAAGCTAGACTCTGATCTGTCGGGCTAGAACTGGCGCAACGTTGCACTGCTTCAAAACTGCCTTGCCTGGTACAGCTCAAGCTTATCCAGATATGCTGTTTAAAAACCTTTTTATATGTTTGCTCATTAAAAGAAGTCCACATAGTGTTTGCAGTGGCAGGCACACTTGTAAAAGTCTGCTTTATCTCTTAAAGAACAAAGGCCTTCCAGAAGGAAGGATTGACTTTCAAGGTGTCATGTGTATTATTAATTGGAAATGGGAAAGTTTATGGACATAATGGTGATGTTAAAGTCATACAGCAAATGACCCCGAGGATTCACTGTGTATACTGAATGTGCTGGTTAAAATTCATTGTCGCATGACAACTTTTGAAAGCCATTTCCTCAGGGTAGTTTTACTGCTGACTGCAGAACTGTGTGGTTTCTTTTGCCTATTGCTTGGAAGGTGGTCTTAGCATGATCTGCATATCCTAGAGTCTTCCTGAAGCATCTGTTGGTTGGTGTTGCTGATGTATCTTGACAATTTGAAATAATTTATTTTACAGTCCTGAAATGTCTTAGTGTATCTGTTTGAAGTATTTACAAACTGCTATGCAGAAGTGTTTTATGGGATGGTGTACGGGTAAGGAGGCCCTTCTTTTTGCTTTTCACTATGAAGCATGGCTTTTGGGGAGGATTTTAAGCAAATGCTTGTATGAAATTTTACTTTAAATGCATTTTATTTGACATGAAGGTGTTAACATGTTTTATACTGAAAGCTGTGAATTAGCAAGAACAGCTTATTTCTTTGTCCTTTCTTTAACCGCATCAGTGCTTATCACCACATGCAGAACAAACCTGGAGAGTGTGTCTTTCTGGCTTCAACATATGTTGACAGGGTAATCTGTGTGTCTTTTTTCTGATTAATAGAGTTATAAAAAATTGCCACTAGGTCCCCTGTTTTTTATAGAGTATGACATAACTAACTCAGAACTGAAATACTGCTTTATTAGAGTCAGTGTCCAAGACTTGCAGTGCTGCGTCCTGAAAGAGACATTGCTCTTTAAAACGGAATTCTTCTGGTTTAAATTCCAAAAAAACTAAGTCAAAGGTAGGCTTCAGTATGTTCTATCTTTGCAAAAGTAAATACAAGACAGTAGGTATTCATGGGTTCATTGAAAAGATTAAAGATTTTCCTTTTGAGTAGCAGAGTAGTTGGTGAGGGGGTTTTTTGTTGGTTTGTTCTTCTTCAAGAGGGTAACCAGATTTTTTTTGTGTTTTAATCAGAGGGAGTGGTGTGCTTCAGTTGTGTTGCAAGTGTGTTTTAGTTCTTTAGTTTATTTATTTTTTCCCTTTCCAAGCTTGGGTCATCTCTTGGGTAAGAAGTGACATAAATCATTTGTAATTAGGGACTTAAACTCAGCCTGCAAAATAGATTAAGGGCGGACTTTTTTTGCTCCTGTAATTTGTTTGTAATGTGTAGGAGAAAGCTCAACACCAAAGGAAGAAAATATGGTGAGTGCAAGCTTATCCTTCTGGGCTTTGCTGCTGTTGCATAATTGTTGGTATATTTTATTGAATATAGCTGGAAAAGGAAGAACTAAGAGGAAGAACTCATGAACTAGGTCTGCCCTTCTCTTCCTTGCCCTTGTCTAAACCTGGGGTTTTTTGTTAGGATCATAGAGGATTTGTTACAGAAATTACCTTATCTATGTCTGTATCAGTAGCTCTAATCTGTGCTTTTTGATAAATGTAGATGTTTCTGTTTGCAGATGCACTTGATATTATGTAAAGAGGTAGCATATGACTGGACAAGCGAAGTAAAGAAAGGAATGGGAAAAGAAATTGTAAAGGTCACTGTCCTCTCCCTAATCTTTTTCTTCTTAAGATGCAAGTATGAGAGAGAACTTGTGCATAATTGGTTTACTTTGATTTTTAAAGGGCAGAGTATGATAAATGTCTCTGTTGTTCTGCTGAGTTCTATAGGGTTTCTTACAGAAATGAAAACTGAGTATCTTTTTATGAAGAGTGTACAGACAGTCTAGCAATGTTATTATATTTGTATATTATTTCAGAAAGGCCTTCTTATAACTCTTCTAAATCTCCCTTTTTTTTTAAGGCTTTTTTTATAAGTGCGTTGCTGTTGTAGGAGCCGTTCAGCCAGGGCACTCGGAATCTGCATATTAGTGTGATTTGAAAGGCACCTTTGAATAATACTTCTAAATATTTTCCTGCATTTGTTGGAAGATGCATTCTAAAAAAAGCAAACTCAAGAGTGCTTGATCCTTTGTTGGCAAGTACCTTTTTCCCCTGTGCTATAATTTGTCATTTAATAAATGAGTACACCAGATAGCACTAAATAGTGCAGTAGATGGGAGGGAGATGGAGCGTATCTGTGGTGGTGAATTTCTGATGACCTTTTGCTCACCTACAAAACTAGTTTTAAAGCAATCATCTCATAGGTTTCATCTTCTTCGGTGAAGTATTGCAGACGCAGTGTAATATCCATGTACCTAATCAAATCACCAAAAATAGGGCTGCTAGAGAGAAGCTTGCTTAATTAATTACACATAGACAAACTGTTTTGTTGCCTCTCCGATTTGCCAACCTGCTGTCTGAATGCAGGAGTTGGTAGGAGCCTGTGATGGTGCAATTGGGAGTCTCTAGGACAGCAGAGTAATCAGTTGGCAGTGCAGTCCTGACACTCAGGATGCTGATGTTCTGCTCCATTCTGCTCCACGCAGCTCAGCCCCACTGTAGGGAGCGGTGCTTGTGCCCAGCCTGTGCCTCTGGCTGCGGATGGGGAGGAGCTGGCGGAGGGCGAGTGTCCTCTGGCTGCAGCAATCATCAGCTCTTCTGTCAGAGCACCAGGGGAGAGAAACCGTGGGCTCTACAGGGTTGTGTGCACCTGGGGAGGTGGGGGTTTCTTCAGAGCTGTGCCTGGAGTATTTGATACTCCAGCAGCAAAGAGGACACCTTGACAAAACCTTGTGTTTCAGTCTCTCAGTGACACACAGTCTTGCAGTAATATTGGATAGGTCAGTGGGATGTGGGCAGGTGGAAGAGCATAATTCACCTCTTACCACACACAAAACCTCTTAGTGTTGTGAGTATGCTTGCTAGTATAATGATGCAGTGCTTAATTAAAAGTGAAACAATCCTATGGTGTTACTGTTCTGTGTCAGCCAGGATGGTGACTAATTTTAAAGGGTGTCTGTAAGAACAGTCAGGTTTTGTCAAGTGAGGAGAATTTCTCTTTTCTTCTCGGTTGTTCAGCCAAATAAAGAAAAACTGAGATTGAGATTTTGATTTTTAATTGTCCCCGTCTCCTCTCCTCCCAGGTGATTTAACTTTTATTGGCTGATTTATATATGTGACTAGGATGTGACCACTCTGTAATTTTTTCAGCAGTCATACTTTTTTTTCCTTCTAATGCAAAATCTTGTTTCCGTTTTATCGGTCGACAGCCTTTATTCCTCTAATCTTCTAAGAATGCAAATATTTTTGTCTTCCAGAGCTGTAAAAGATACAGGTGGAGTTGCTGTGACAACACTTCCTCGGTGCAGACAACATTTGCTGTCTGCGTTACTTCTCATGACAGGTTGGCCCCTCTCCTCGGGCAGGAAGTGCAGCAGAAGCTGAAGGACAGCAGATGAGATAAAGTAAATTTTTTTCTCCCAAATAAGGCAGGCAGTGTTATTTTGGAGACCTATCTATGTGTCTAACCCTGCCATTGGTTCTACCCTCCTCGGTTCCTACAGTGTGATTTTTCACTGGCAGTATTTTGGTTTGGGGTTTGGTCGCTACTCTGAGGACTGGGCAGGGAGAGGCACGGCAAAACAACTTCCGTTTTTGAGATCAGGCAGTGTGTGAAATGGAGAAGGAAAAGTGTTCTTGCTAACGTTTTCTTAGAATGTGCAAAAATACCTGATGTGACTCAGTAGATTTGGGTAGCAATGTGCTGCACATAAACTTCTGGTTTATGCTGTGGGTGTGCGTTGAGTTTCTAGGCAAATCTCTGACTTAAATGAAGCTTTCCCTGATGTGTAGGTTATGCTGAGATCAAGCAGGAATCTTTGAATTAATTTTGCTGCTTGTAAGAGGAGGTTTGTGTGTAACTTTGGAGCTGTCTCAATAAGAAAAGGTCAGAGTTGAATGAGCTGGGGACATTGGAGCTGTTTCCACCGTGGCCTCAGAGCAAAGGCCCATTGCAGCTTTGCGTAAGAGGAGGGAAGGTGTACAGTGAACTTGGTGTCAGCTACTTTGTGCATGTGCTGTGTCTGCAAAGAGTGCCATACAAAGACCCTTGTCCTTTTCTGATGATATGAGAAATCACATCAGGAAATCCCCATATCTCCTTTTGGGGACATGGGTTACAGTTACCATACTTCTTTGTAGTTCATCTGATGCCAGCAAATGTAGTCTAATGTGTAAAAAGCAGTAAAGCTTATAATTTATTTTTCTACTGTATCATTTCTCTATGAAGGATCATTCCAAAAGACTAGATAATGAAATATTCTCTGAGTTTTATTTTCAGAAAGCTGCTGCCTCCAGGTACAAAACTTAGAGTAAAAGCACACATGATTGTTTTTGTTGTTCGTTGCTATTTAAGTCCCTTCTTTATTTTTGTTTGTTTGGGGTTTTTTTTCCTTTTTTTTTTTTTTTTGAGCAGGTTAGTCTCTGGTCCTATTTCACCTACTCTGGATAATACAAGAGCTATTGCAAGCCTACCAAAGCATGGCAAAGGTGAAATTATTGATGAATATCTATACAGAAAGGTGTGATTCTATACTTTTAAGTCCAGCAATGGCTGTGGGATGCATCTAAATTAGCTCATGGGCTAACAGCCAAAGGAAAACAAAGTTTTAGGAATTCTGGGTTCTGTTCCTCCTTATGGCCAAGTTTGCTATTTTTAGCATGTGTTTTTATCCCTCCTAGTTCTTCTGGGCCTTTGTTTTTAGCATATCTGTTCACACTAGTCTTCTTACTTCTCCCTTCATTACTGAAAGGATATGACTAAGAATACCTGAGAGATGTGTCTCAGTTCTCTTTACCTTTTCCTGTCCTGTTCCTTGATGGTAGGCTTTTAGGAACCATGTGAAATAGTTACAGGAAAGCTTTGTTCAGCCCTGATTTGGACAAGCAAAATCTTAGAGTTAAATTCTTTGTCCACAAATTCTTTGCAGTGATTTTTTTTTTTCCCCCACTTGAACAGTGTCATCATGTGTATTTGAACGTGTCAGAGATGATGCCTTTATGTCAAAGATGCAATTTCTCACTGTCATTTAATCTAACTGTTCTAAAGCATGGAAGTTTCAGAGATTTTCAAGAAAGCTGGAGAAAAAAAATTGAATGCTTAATGTGGAGAAGAAAACTTAATTTCTCTGACGTTTTGTTCTGGGAAGTTACTTTTTTAGAATGAGGCTCAAACAGACAAACAGAATACATCACTTTCCTTTTTTCTCTCGTGTGTGAGAGGGACAGAAAAGTCTTGCCAAAGGTTAGTTTGGCAAGGTTTTAAGGTGCTGAAAAATGAAAGAGTTGTGCAACCTTAATTAAGACAGGGTAGTTAGTAAATCCTTTATGGAATATAATCTTAGTGGTGTAACCCTCCAGTGTGAACTGAGCCAAAGTACAGCTCCAAAATACGTAATCTGCTGGTGTTTGTTGCAGTGGGATGGGTGTAAGCTCTGATGCCAAGGATGACATGTCAAATGCAGGATTGTGTAGGCATGGAATTGCACTGCTCTTGCAGCCAGCACATCTCAGATAATAGTCCAGCCACTTGGATGTGCATTTACTGAAATAAATAAGGCTAATGTGTTTGTATTCCCAAAATCGCTCCATGACACCAGTGAGGGATTCTGTGTATGAGGCTGTTCTGTGTTCTTTCCTTTCCCCCCACTAAAGCATTTCAAGCAGGGAGTGCCACAGAAGAAAGCCAGTCCCAGCCTTTCAGACTCATCCTACCACCATTGCTTCAGTTTAATTGGCCAAATATTTAATGATTGTGTGGTGGTCTGGATCACAGCTGGCCCTGGCCCATTCTGAAACTACCCACCGCTTTTTTTGCTGCGTGACTTAGAAAACAATCCCTAACCCAGTTCATTTTGTGGATGTGGTGAGAGAAGGTACAAACAGCAAGGAGAAAGAGGAAGGAAGTGCATCTTTTGGTTACAGTACCAGCTTTAGTGGTTTTTTAACTACTGCTTATGGCCCCAGTTCAAGAGAGCAGTCTTGTGCAGGCTAGGGCTTTAGTGTGTGAATAAAATGTCGCTGAAGTAGACTGCTTCATCTTTTCGTACTATTTCCTTAACTGGGTAATGTTGTTTGGATTGGAAAAGTGCCTTCTGCCAAATTCTTTTTGAGAAGAAAACTAAGCTTAGGGTGGAACAGAAGGACTAAGATAAACTGAAAACTAGTTGATAAAGGAGTAAGAAGACCAGTGGTTCTGGTGCAAGCTCAGCAGTGGGGTTCCTCTAAAGTTTTGTATGTGTACTGTTTGAATTTGTCAGCTACAGAGACGATTCAAGAGAACTCCAAAAGTACTTAAGCTGCATGAATAGCCAACACATTGCAGAAATTGTTCAGTGTTGAACATTATAAAGTAATACACATTTAAGTAAAGTAGCAGTTCAGGAAAGAAATGAGAATAATCATGAAGAGCTTAGGGAAAGTTTTGTCTCAGTGAACAGCTATACCTTCTGTTATAAAATATGTAAAGGACAGAATGGAGAATAATACTGAAAAAATATCAGTGGTTCACCTTCACAATTCAGTAGTTTTGTTTCAGTTGTTCTAAAGCTATTGAAAAATTAAGATCTAAGAGGGTCATTAGTGCAGGCTCAAATCAAACCAGAACCATTTCACTCACAGCTGAACTCAAAGTAGAACCAAATCAGACAACTCAGTGATTCCGTTTCCTGGCCAGAATAGAAGAGATTGAATCTCCTTGACTCTTTGTAAAGAAGAAGGGAATTTTTAGTGTCCCCATTAAAAGGTAGAACATTTCAAGTCTTTAAGATGTAATAAGACAGTAGTACCTGGAGGTTTTGTTTGTTTCATTTTTTTCTTAAATACTTTCATTATGCCTTTTCCCAAATGCTTTACCAAATAATGCCAATGGTGTTACTTCTTTTGATTCATACAACATAACCTGAAAACTTCTTGTTTAAGTGTTACAGTTCTAAAGGCTAAGGAATTGTCCCTGTTTAAGGAGTTTAATAGTTCATAGCTTAGAGACTCACCTCAGTTTTGTAATTTAAGTAAAGGAAGAGAGGAAAGATTAATAGCTTTATAACTGCTGCTCACTTATGTGGAACTAAAAATAGAAATGGTGTTCTAAGAGCAAGGGGCAGAGCTGCTACTGTTTGGGAGGACGTGGGTTCGGGAAAGCTGCCTCTTTAGGACAGTGGCATGAGTGCTTGTGGATTTGGGTTTTTTTTGGTGGCAAAAGGGAGGATTTTGTCTGACTTCTCTTAAAATTTAGTTTAATTGGTTTCCTAGCATCCTGTAGTTACAAGCATGTGGAGTTTCTGTGAAAGTCCAAAGTGTCTGTGTTTGCCTGCCAGAACTGGAGGAGAAAAAACCCCATCAATATTAAGAACACATACTTTTGCTTAATTTAAGCATCAGTTATGTTTGAGTGTGGTATTTAGGGTGGGCCATCGAACACCATTTTAATGTAATTTTGTGACTCGGGTATTTATTACCCATGTAGATAAATGTGACCATGTTTAAGTATAGTTTCCTGATGAGATTAAGCTACTTGTTTAACAGCTATTCTTTCTCTCACCTCTCCCACACTTCTGATTTGCTTCCTTGCAACTCTGTCTGCGATTGACCAGATGGTTCGGATTTCAGGCATAATTGTGTTCTCATGAGTTTTGTGAAAATTGACAGCTGAGCGGAGGAGAGAGACCCAAGTTTGTGGCTCAGCTGAGGATAGTGCAGGCAGACTCAGCCATTGTGTATCTTGTTTGACATCTGCTGCTTGTTCAAACAGTGCATCAATGATTTAGGGTTTGCCACAGTGCCAACATATCTTGTCCATCCTGTTGGGGAGAAGGAGGTTAGACAACAAGGTTTTGGGAAATCAGCATTTGTAACTTCTGCTTCTGGAGCAACACATTAACCTGGCATGGCAGATGGTGCTGGAAGCAGCATCCTTTCCTGTAGGATTTAGTACACCTTGCTTAGCATAGCCTTTTAGATCCAAAAGGCTTATGCAGAAAACTCTTCAGTCTTAATATAGGAAAAAGGCTAACTGATAAAAGAACTTAATATATTGAGCTTTTAAATACCTTCTGCTCTAAATTAAAGAGAAGTTCAGGTAGCCTTCTAAAAAGAGGACTGGAAGGACATCAACCTAACTGAAACTCCGTCCTGATTTTGGCTAGGATAGTGTTAATTTTCCTCTTAAAACCACAACAAACTCTGGAGAAAGAGCAGTGATGCTCAGATTACTGTAGGCAGATCAAGGAAAAAAATAGTTGTGAATCTGATCCACGGACATGTGAAAACATGAAAGTCAAGGTATATTTGAGTATATTTGGGAAAACCTGGGAGAGGGCAATGGCGTGGGCTGTAAGCAGCGTGAGAGTCTGTCAGGAAGGGTTCTCTACCACTGTGCAGCACTTGTGAAGGCATCACATTAGAAGTGTGGCCTCTTGAGTTTTGTACCTGAACCTGTCCTGTTTTGAGATGCATAAATATATATAGATGGCCTGGCAAATCTCCAACTCCCATAGCTGCCAGTTTGCTTTCCAAATGCATTCTTCTTTCTTACCCATTTTTATTTCCTGTGGTTGTCTCTGGCATAAAACTCTGTTGTTGTTGCTCCTGTCAACAGCATTACTTGGAAAGAAATCTAACTGTAGCCTGTGTATACATTAACAGAGAATGAAGGACGTGTGAGGTTCAGTTTACATTTGTAAAAATGCTTCCAGATGCAGGCATGGTTAATATAAATGTCTATTAGACCTCTTGCATGGAGTGGATGATGTGAAAGTGAACAGATTAATATTTTTTGTATTTGGAACTCTTCTGTTTGTATTATCAAACCTCACACTTTGGTCTTCTAGCTTAGTAATAGAGGATGGGAATGTGACAACAGCAAGGTCTTTGCTAACGTAATTCTGTTGTCTTGAAACACTCAAGATCATTTGATGCCTCTCTTGGGCTTCTGGAGTTTGACAAGATTTCTGCAGGCAGGAGGAGCACTTTTGTTCCTCCTCTGTTTCAAAGGGAGAAAATACTGAAGCATACCTTTTTTTTCCCTTTATTGCTTACATTCTCTGATTTGTTTTAACATCCTACTGAACTTTAAAAGCTACAGTGCAGAGCTGAGTCCATGTAACCACGAGTGGTGTCACTGTAGGAAGGCAAAGGGTTATTTGGGTGGCTGCTGTGGGAAGGAACCCATAGCAAGTGGCCTCCTCCCTCCTTTTCCAGTCCCATTACCACCCTTTCCTGATACTTTGCAAAAACTGTGTGGTAAATCTGAGTGTCTGGTCACTTACTGGGTTTGATCTGAGGCAGTTTTCTTTGAGTGAAATATGAAGAATTTGGTTGGATAGGTAGAATTCAATGTTTTAACTGTATTGACCAAAGCTCTTACTCTGTGGGAGTGCTAGACTTCTGTAGCCTGACTAATTTTTTTTTTTTGCCTTGTTTTCTTTTTGTTTGAAGAAAAAGTCATTTGTAAGACTTTTGGCAAGAGTTTCAGGAGTAGAGTAAGGCAAGGCACTAGTAGCCACAGATCATAACAAGTTGCATTTAAAGTGCTTACAGTGCCTGTTGCTACCCACAGACTTAGGAGTATTCACATTAATCATTTAATTGTAAAGTAGATGTTTGAGAGTCATCATATCTTCTTTCATTTGTGGCACTCTTCTATATTTGAAATGGAGAAGCCCATTTCCACAGGATATTTCACAACTCTGTTGTTCAGCCCCTTTATGGGTGCTCTCCAGAGAAACTGCTCTGCACTGAAGTAGCTTTTAATTGAAGTACTCTGAAGTCTGTTCTTTTTCTTTTTTTGTTCCACAAAATGACGGCATTTTTCTGCTGTCATTTTCACTGTTTGTTCTAAATCTATAGAAATTTTTTTATATTTGAGCTGTGGAATTCTTTTTTAATTTGAGGAGCGAGAAGAGAGGGAGAAGGGGAAGCCTCAATTACTGTCATTGCAGCAACATATTTCACAATTTGAGCCTGGGTATTTCGTTGAAAGGTGCATTGAATACTGGTCTGTGCACTGAGGATGAAGGATAGGTACTGGAATCATCCACTCAGAATGTCTGAATAAATTTGTTTCTACAGAGTGACCATTTTATGTTAGTAAAAAGTACTACTGAAATTCCAAGTAGTGACTGTTGGCCACAAATCCAAGATACTTCTTGCAGCTGTCAGCAGGTGTAAGAGGATTATTTGTTTTTTAATAGTAACAGATGCCAGAGAGCTAAACTTTTTTAAAATTAGGAGCAGTAAACTTTCTGCTGCTGCTTTGAGGTACATCAGCTATAATAATAAAATGACAGGCTGTTTTTTCCTGCTAATGACTTAATTTGTGATAGCCCGAGTGTGCCATTAAAGGTATTACTTCTGATTTTATGATGGGCTTCTGCTTACTGTCAACATGAAACCTGGCCATACACTTAATTCTTAAAAGTCGCTGAACTGGTATAGGATAACCTGGGGCAAATTTAATACGAGGTTTTGTTCTCTTGAATCATTTGTTGTGTCATACCAACAAAAGTAATACTTAAGTTCCCAGCCAGAATTGGTGTCATACACATTCCAGCATGCTTTTCAAACATACAGTGGCCCCTTGTTTTAATAATGGGATTTGCATAAACAGAAACATAAAACTAAATACAGGAATTTGCTATTATATTTATTTGCATCATTAGCTTCTAATTGGTTTATGATTAAATTATTTCATTAAATTTGTGGTAACTGAACATCATTTTCCCCCTGGCCTTTATAAAATCCATTATTTGGAAAAAATTAACCTGGTATCTAACAAGTTCAAGGGACAGTGTTTTCACAGTTCTTGTTCATGTTCCAACTTCCTTGTTGTAAAGACTGCTATTTTTAGCATGGATGAGAAGTTTTTTAAAAGTCCTTGAAACCTAATGGTAGAAACATTTAAGGCTTCTCTTAAAAGGTTTATCTTTCTTTCTTGCATCTGTATCCAGTTATGTTTTGATTCTTTGCAGGCCTTTCATTTTTAAGTGTCCCCCTCCACACTGCAACTTGAGACTGCCCAGTGTCTGGGTGTGTTCTGTGGTATATGGCCACGCTATCCTGCTGGAACTGGAGGATGGCACAGAGGTGTGTGGGTGGAGAAGAGAGTAATGCTGCAGCTGTTGATTAGTAGCCTGTTTTATGGCTTGAGGATATTGATTTTCAGATTATGCTACATCTGCATTCTCAGTGTTCTTGTGAGCATTCAGGCGCTCAGTAGCTGTTTTTTCTGTCCAGGCTTGACTAAGTTGAAAAGATATAAATGGTCAGTGTCCTTCAAGTGGAGACAAGCTCCTCAGTTCTGAGGTCACTGTAAGGAGACAACAAATAAATGCACAGAAGGGCCTTTTGCCTTTCCCATTTAACCAAGATAATCTAAAAGTAAAGGATTTTCCAAATGCATCTGGCACTACTTTTATGTGGTGATTATTTGTACTGAACAATGAGCTGGGCTGAAAAACATCAGCTGTGTAACAAGACATCATCATGTCTTGTTGTGGTAACCTAGGCAAGAACTGAAGAATATGAAGAGGTAACTGCAAGGTGTCAACTTGGTTTAGGTAAACAGAAGTTAGTGATCAGAGCTGGGATATAAGGCGTGGTCTTACCACAGTTAGAATCTTGACTTCCAGTAATAGTGTTGTTTTCTTGACTTGAACCTTCAGCCAGTGATTAAAGTCATGCAGTTTGCGTCCGTGAGGAGGAAGAGTAGATTAAGATCTGATTTTGTTTGTTTGTATTTAATCAATATGACTTTAATTTAAAGGACATATGAAATACCATGTTTTTCTGAGCCCAGTTGATTTGAACACTGAGAAAATTATTTCCTTGCTCAGTAATGTAACTAGGGTTTTTTTTTTTAACGTGTCATATCTTTTGTAAAGCATAGTCTTAGTCCTTAACTGTTGTCATTCTGGAGGCTTTTCTTGATGTGTACCCTCTTGGTGTAACCCTGGCCTGTGCTCAGTGCCAGGGGTGCAGTTCAGAGCTAAGCCATTGAATGCTTGGGGGGTGACAAGGCCTTTTCACCATGCTATTAATTAGGGTTTGTATGTAGGGAGAGATGAATGCAAACTCTCACTTGGAGTTTTAGGCAAGTTCCACATCTTGTTTAAGGAAAAAGCAATGTTTGCTCACTTCCAGTCCTGTTGCACTTTCCTGGTTCCTGTACTTCATAAACCTCAAGGCACTTCAGAGAATATCATGGGTACCAGAAAACCCTTGATGAGTTACCTCTCTAACTACTATGTAAGTGCACTAGAATAGCTGTGTTTTATCAGTTCCCTATGAGATATTGCTTTCTCTCTTCCTGCAGTCCAGTGACAGTTTTCTGCATTCTGCCTGCCTTTTACCTCAAAGAGTTTCTTGTGTAGTGCTCTGAAAAGGTTGTGGTCCCAAATCATACAGTAACTTAAAACTTGCAGTGAAAAATGTGAATGAGGCATACAAGTAGTGTCTTTTCATTGCTGGCCACCCTCTCCAGTCCTTCATGCAGTATGTAATAACTGAATTTGGCTGAGTTCTTCTGCTGTCCCCAGAAAGACTTGGTATTGCATGGCCTTGGGATATTTGTTGGAAAATGGCTGCATATATCATGTCATTTCTGCAGCTGTGTTTTTTGGGAAAAACATCTGAAAAGCTTCAAGATGCCCTGGTTTCCTTGTTATTATATTGGAAGCTTGCAATCTGCAAATCTTAAAAGGAGAGGAAATGGCCATCTCTTCCTGGGCAGGTTCATTGCTATATGCCACCAGTTACTTTGCTCTTTAAAGCCCTACTTTCAGCTGGGATGACTGGAGAATCTAGATGGAGAGCAGAATTTTCTGTATGGCTGGAACTGTGGCTGCTGAAATACCTCACTTCCCTCCACACCCCCTGCCCCCGCCAAAGAGTAAACCAGCAATTTTTGCAGAACTTTGTCGTGAGAGAGCTTGCTCCCCCTTAAGTAACAATGAAAATTTTGTGCAGTCTTTATCAGGATTTGATCTTGAGCAGCTCAACAGTTATCAGTGAATATACTTAAAATTTCTGTAATAAATTCCTTCAAGTCTTAGGTATTGCTGCCCAGAAGCAACAAGGACTTGAATCTGTCCACTTCAAAAGCATGAAAATGTACTGTGGATTGTATGCACCCATTTACCTATTGATGATAATAGACCATTCTTACCTTTATTTCTTTACAGCCATCAGATGTCTTATTTTCTGCTTGAAACAGCATTACAGATTTTCCCCAATTATTTATTTAAAGCCTTGCTTTCACCTTGCAGGTGCATTTTTTTTCAGTGAGTCTTTGTCCAGTTTCCTCATTATTTATGTTATTCTGGATTACACAGTGCAGATCCTATTTCTTTCATATAAAGAAGAAAATTTGATCCCTAACAGAGTCCTGCAGTGTGGACCTCTGCAGAAGCAGCTGAATAGTTGAATGGTAACTGTGGGAGTGCTGTGTTCCTGTAAGGTGACTTGCTGGTTATTGGTTTTGGCCAGCTTGTTCTAGGCTGACTAGTTTACATCAGGATTCTTAGAGTGAACAGCTGAGGCTGCAAAGCAGCCTTTCCCCACTTTGAAAGAGTTTTTTTGTCTACAGGGAACAGGCCTGCAATTTCACAAGTCATTTGTTCTGCATAGACCATTCTCCTAATGAGATTTTTCACACAGTTAGTTTGGATATACTGTTTTTTGGCGTTGATGACACAATCTGAAATGTATCCCCTTACTCTAGGGCTGAAAACCTGGGTCTGTTTTCTGGGCATTGTCTCCCCTGGAACCTGACTGGGTTTTGTCTGACTGCTTTAGTCCTGTATCTATTAGATTTTTAAGGCTACATGATATGTTAGCTATACTTCTTGAGCCACCTTAACAGTTGAGGCAAGTGAAGTACCTTATGAATGAGTCTTTTTGGCATCACAGGGAATTTCACATCTGGAAAGACAAGCAGCAGGATCAAATTAGTAATGCATACCATTGCCAGTGACTCAAAAGGAAATGGTAGTAATGGTATTGTAGTTTTTGATACTGCCTCTGGGTAATTTCTGCTGTCTAGTCACTTGATTCTGCAAAGACAGCTCAGGTTATTGCAGGATGCAGTACTTTAACTGTGGCAGAGGCTGTGCTTTTTCAGACTGCTCTCTTAAGGAGAAATACTTTCTTTGATTTGCTTTCCCCCAAAAAATCCAAAGCCCACTAAAAATCAAGCAGCTGTCACCCTGTCCCTGCCTAGATGGTGGCTCTGTAGTCTCTGTGACACATGGCTACAAAAATTTTACACCAAGGATGTTTAACTTTCTCTTGTACATAAGCTTACCAAAAAAAAGAAGAGTGGGGAGGTTTCAGGTTTTTAGCATGTTCTAAACATGTTCTTTAAAAGAACAAAACTCTACATGCTCCAGAGACCACAACATGCCTGTCAAGTTTGTTTCAAAAAGAAATTCACAGCAATTTTGAAGGTAACCTGGGTGACTCGTACTGATTATGCTTTTCTTGTTGGGCCAACCAGACTTGCCCAGCAGGTCTTCCAGCATAGCAAACCACAGTTCTATAAGGATTCATCCTGGTTCAACTGGTGCTTGCTGCCCCATCATCCCATCTTCTGATAGCCCTGATTGTGCTGGCTTGCCCCTCCTATTTTTTTTTTTCCACCAGCACAGATGCTCCCATGATGTTGCAGTGACTCTCTTCTTCTTCTCAAGTATAAGGACAACTTAGGTAACTATTTTAGATAAATATCATAGATAAAGATAGTAAGGGAAATAATTGAGGCCTTCCCACTTTACATGTTGGGGTTCTTTGTTTGTTTGTTATTACTCTAAGTTTTGTGTTTAAGTAGGTGTCAGTAGCTATATCTAAGTATTAAGTAGTAATTTGAATATCTTGGTGTTTGAGTAACTTAGAGTAGCTCAGTTTCAATCTAGCTGCTTACATGTGTTATGTTTGTCATGCAGACAAAACAGTCTCAATAGAGGAGATTACTGTGCCATAATACAGCTAAAGATATAAATATATAAATTAAGATCATCAGATGAAGATATCAAGACTTCATAGCAGTGAACACAATGGTTTATCCTGGCTAAGATGCGTTGTTGCTTCAGGCTTCTGGGGTTGGCCCCCTTTTTTGCCTGAGTTTGATGATCCCAGATGAATCATACTCTGCTTCTTTCGCATTAAGGTTTGAACTATCTTTCAGATTTATGTCTTTGCTGCAGTTCTGCAGCAGTAAGACAGAAAAACCTTGCCAGTTTGTATTTGCAAGATGTGCTGTGTGATTGTAAAGGCTGTTCCTTCTCATGCTGCAGGATGAAGCTGTAGATTTTGTTGTAGTTGAACATATCCACTAAGAGAGAATTCTGTTAACACTGTGTTTTTCCTCCTGGTATCAGGCTGTCAGAATTGTTTAGGTTGGAAAGGACTTCTGAGGTTCATATAGCTGAACCCCCTGCTGAAAGCAAGGTCAGTTAGAACAGGTTGCACAGGTTCATCTCCTGTCAGGGTTTGAATAGCTCCAAGGATGGACATTTCACAACCTCATTTTGCAACCTGGAAACATACTATAGTAAAAATGTTTGGTGGTTTGGTTGTTGGGGGGGTTTTTTGCCTTGTGTTGAAGTGGGATATCCTGTATTTTTTTATTTGTCCCTATTACCTCTCAACCTGTCACTGGATACTTTAGGGAAGAGTCTGGCTAAGTCATCTTTACACCTCTCTGCCCCTATCAGGTACTGACACATGGGTACAGTTTTCCCTCTGAAGCCTTTTGTTCTCCAGGCTAAACAGTTCTAGCTCCCTCAGCCTCTCCTGTGAAAGATGCTCTGGTCCCTTAATCATCTCAGTGGCTCTTTGTTGGACTGTCATGGTTTAATCCCAGCCAAGCCCCACATAGCTGCTTGGTCGCTCCCCTGCCAGCAGGATCCGGGAGAGAATCAAAAGTGTTGGTGAGAAGACCCATGGGTTGAAGCAAAAGCAGTTTAATAGGGAAAGCAAAAGCTGGGCCCACAAGCAAAGCAAAACAAGGAAGTCTTTCACCACTTCCCCATGGCAGGCAGGTGTTCAGCCATCCTGGGAAAGCAGGGCTCCATCACACGAGTGTTTGCTTGGGAAGACAAACGCCATCACTCCAAACATCCTGCTTCTTCCCTCTTCTCCCCACCTTACATACTGAGCATGAAGTCATATGGTATTTTCTGACTTGAATCCAGGAGGGAACAAGTTCTGCAGCTCATGCAGCAGATGGGTATTTTTTATAAGATACTGGTAGTTCTCAAAGGGAAAATAAAGGCAAAAGGGCCGTAGCCCTTTTATTCCTGCCTGTTGGTGTTTGCTGAGTCAGACCCTGTTTGTCAGCTCTGTTCTGCTTGGTTAGTGGCACAGCAGTAGTGATGGTGCAGATGACTGTGGGTAAAGTATTGTGGCAACCTGCTGGGTTCAAGTTATTAAAAATACAGAGCCTCAGCCAACTGTTATTTGCTTGAAAGGGTGATAGGGGTAACAGTAATAGGAAGCTTTGTGTTTGTAGCATATTTTCCTTACCCAGCTGCACTGGTATGTTTCTTTACCAGAGAAAACCAACACTCTTTCCTCCTCTCTTGCTTTTCTGTAGTACTTAACCTTTTGCAAAAAAGCATGCTTGAAATGTTGTAAGGGTGTTGTATTCCAGAATTGCTGCTTTCAAAGTAATTTTAATTCTAGAAAAGCCAGGCTGTTTTTCATAAAGCAGTCTTACAGATACAGTTTTATTTGAGATCATGATATGGTTTGCATTGTAATCATAGTTAAATTACTATAGTTTCAATGTATAGTACACTGAAAAGGACTTTTAAGATATCAACTTGGGGTAGTCCAACATCAAATTTGCCTCTTGCTAAAAGTAAACATCAGTGTTACGGGTGAAACCCTGAGACTTTGGCTCTTGCATTTTAAAACAGTGGAAACGTATTATGTGGATTCAGTATTTAAAATCATGTGCTTCATTGGTGAGAATCCTTCTTCACTTATAAAAATTATTCTTGTGGATAAAGAGACTGAAATGCAGGACCCACAGCCTTGTCTGACAACAGGTCTAGTTAAGCAAGTGCTGACCTCTGCAATGAGAGATTGCCTGTGGTGTTTCCATCCTTGTCTCTGACCTTGGGAATCACAAAGTGCATAGTGGTAAAAAAAAAATTGTATGTCTTGGTTGTCTCTTAAAATTTTCAAATCCATACTCTCTCTTTAAGGAGGAATAAAACATCTCTGGACCAAAACTTCATGGGACATTTTTTTCATATGATAGGTCTTTTGGTCAGTGATTGTCAAATGAGTTTTCTTTCCATGTAAGATTGTGCAGTCTTAGTAAGCTGCAAATCTTGTATTTGCTCTACATAACAACTTAGCTGAGATCATTCTATTCAGAATCTCTTTGATGTTTGTTTTATGAAAATATGTTTCTTTGCTTCTGTCACTTACGACATTACAACTTTTTGGTCATCCCCAGTGTTTAGAAGCCTTTGACCAGGAAAAGGCAAAAGTTCATCTTTAGCTTACATACCTTTTTTGGTTTATGGTAATCTTAAAGACAGTCCTGTAAATTTAGTCTTTATTTCATAAATAAAATGAAATAGACATTTTTGAGCATAGGTTGACATTATTTCTTTTCACACTGTAACTAGGAATGACCATAATGGTACAGGATGTCGGCTTTGCACATAAACTGGAGTGGTGGCACTTAATCTGAAGTGTGTTTACTCTTGGCTCTGGTTCACCTGCCTTTTTAGGACCTTGGTGACAGTGTGCTTCTAACTAGGTAATTTTGTGTGTGCATACTTTAAAACTTGTCAGGATCATTTTCAACTTTTAGGCCTGACCATTTGATTGCAGTATCCCTTAATAACCTTTACTTGTTCTGATGTTTTATTTTGAAGTATTCTCTAATGGTGAGAAAAAATTGCCAGACTACCCCACTGTTTTGCTTCTTCTTCTAGACTTCAAACAAAGCTGGTTTTTTTTTCCTGGCCATTATAACGTCTGCAGTATGTAAGGTATTAGAGCATTAGGATATTAGTTCATGGATGCATTGATGTTCCTCTGGGTGGTTAATGTATTTTATCTGTCACTGGGGAGGAATGTGCTATTCAGCTCCCTCCTCCTTCGAGTGCTCTGACTCATGAGCGCGAGGTGCTTCAAAAGGATTTCAGCACTCCATCTCCTTCTTCAGTCTTGCAGTTGCTTTTCTAAGAATAGAAGCAGCAAAACAGACAGCGGAGTTCCTTCTCAGCTGCTACAGTTCATTACCACTGTAGTCATGAAAGCTGACATCAGTGGCAATCTTCACATCTCAAGAGTTCCCATTTACCTGTGTGGCTGCAAACACTGACTTGTACTACTCCTTGGGAGCAGGAACCACCATCTACAGTTGAGCTCCCAAATTGCATGATAAAAATTATGACCTGTGGGACTTGGGTGCCTCTGCATTTCAAGCAGTATTGTGGGAGCATAAAATAACGGAGACCTCCAGAAAGTGTGGAGGGTATGTCCCGTGCAAGACGTGTTCTTGTAATACTTAAGATATATTGGAACTCCTCCTTAAATATCTGCTGTGGTCACAGCTTGTGTATTCTGATAGTATCTGTTAATTTTAAAAGTTTTCTCACCATATAAACTGCTTGCCTAATACAACTGCGAAGTGCCGAAGCTCTTGAAATGCTATTGCTGGTACTTAAGTCAGTGGCAGAAGTTTGCTTCCTTGAAGGTGAGCTAAGGTTTGCTGATTATTGATTCTCATTCACATACGGGTAAAAGGAGCCCTCTCTTCAGCCACAAGCATCATCTCTTGTGCCAGTGAATTATAGAACTCAAGTAAACTGTACCCATGAGGTCTTAAACATACACTCCAGGAAAATTAAGTCAATCTTCAAAAGCAGTCATTGCTAGAGCCTATTTCCAAAAGGAACTGCTGTGCTTTAGGAAAAACATGGTTCCTGGGTTAGTTAGAAAGGTGACAGAGCCAGGGCATCTCTGTTGTAATTGTCTCCTGTTTTTAACTTCTGACTGTTGGTTAATTGAAGTAGGAGGGTGGTTTGACTTAGGGAATAAATATTGTGACTGCTAAAGTGCTCTTGTCCACAAAGCAGATCTGACTTCAAACTGCAGAAGGAGAGGATGGAAGCTAAGAAGAATTGAAAGCAAAAAGAAATTTGTGTTGTTTCCTACAGTGAAGTGTAGAGGTGTGCAGAATGGTTTGTTGCAGAAAAACAAAGATGTTGACTGGGACATCTTAAGCCCAACCTGGGCTTATTAAAATATATTGTAGGAATAACCTCCCTTTATTTGCAGCCTTCCCTTTCCCAGCTGCTGGTCCTACTCTGAATTTTCTATTGTAAGTTTTTCTTGATGGAAATAAACTGACCCGCACTGGCAGTTTTTTCCTGTCATCATCATAAAATTCTGAATCAAGTTATCTGTAAAGGATGGTCTTTTTGTTATCAAAATCTGGTTTGAAACTACATGTTTGCAACCTAAAGATACGTATATTGTAATAGCATTGAAATCAACAATACTTTTGTTAGGAAGGGTGCGTTCTTTAAGAGAAAAAGGTTAGTATGCTAAGTGAAGCCGTGTTTAATGAGATATGATACTGTATGTATGTTCTTTCCCTCTTTTTCTGTGCTGTATTTTTATTCGTCATCTGTATGTCTTGTGTATTACTAAAAGCAAAAGATGAAGTCTTCCTTGGCAGTAGGAATTTTGGAAGGAATGGGTGGGATAGGATATTTTTCTCTTTCCAGTAGTACATGTCTGATTTTATGTAGGTGTTTTTAAATACCTCCTTGACCCTAAAATGTATTCTTAGTAAGTGTAAAAGACTAACTGTATGATAATTAGCTTAGTCCATTGTTTGTTTTCCCTTTTTTTGCTGTAGGCAACCAATTCCCAGAGATACATACCTTTAACCTTTTTGTGAAGGGTAAAAGACATCTAAGTAGTATTTAACTTCTGGCATCACTTCTGGGATTTTGTAATGCCAGCTATCAAAGAATCCCATCTATGAAGGAGAGACAAATGAGTTGAACAACTGTACGTGGCTACTCCAGCTAAAACATGCTTTGACGAGTCATTTGTGAGTAACAGTAAAGCAGGATTGCAACTTGCCAGACATAAATGCCTTGAGTAAGAGGGGAAATGTTTAACACGTAGAAACCTGGTCAGGCATTAGTCACTGCTGAATACCTACGAGTAACATTCTTTCTGCTAGAAGGCAGGGTGGCTTTTGAGGAAGGCCATTCCTCAGTAATGCTGTTTATTTGTTGCTGAAGGTTTCCAAGCAATCGACTAAAGGTGGTTCTGTTCAGTTCTAAGAGTTGCTAGTCTGCAGCTTCTTGGAACAAGTTCTCATGAAGTCTTGTGACGTGGATGCAAGTGATTACAAGTGATCTGAAGGGAAAACAAACTACGGATGGGTCTAAAAAGGCAGGGTCCTGTACCTGGGGAGGAATAACCCCATGCACCAGCAGCACAATCTGGGAGCCGGAAAGCAGCTCTGCAGAGAATGACCTGGAGGTCCTGGTGGACACCAAGCTGTCCCTGAGCCAGCAGTGCCCTTGTGCCAAGAAGGCCAGCGGTGTCCTGGGATGCATTAGGAAAAGCATTGACAGCAGGTTGAGGGAGGTCGTCCTGCCCCTCAATTCTGCTCTAGTGAGGCCACATCTGGAGTGCTGTGTCCAGGTCTGGGCTCCTCAGTACAAAAGAGACGTGGAACTACTGGAGCTGGTCTAGTGGGGGGCTACAAAGATGATGGAGCATCTTTCTTAGGAGGAAAGGATGAGAGAGGTGACTGAGAGGGAACCTCATCAGTCTATTTAGGTATCTGAAGGGAGATGTCAGAGGATGGACCAGGCTCTGCTCAGTGGTGCTGGGCAGTAGGACAAGGACAATGGGCAGAAACTGATGAGCAGGAAGTTCCACGTGAATATGAGGAAGAGCTTCTTAACTGTGCAGTGACCAAGCAGTGAAACAGGTTGCCCAGAGAGGTTGTGGAGTCTTCTTCACTGGAGATATTCCAGAACTGTCAGGATGCAATCCTGTGCCATGCGCTCTGGGATGACCCTGCTTGAGCAGGGTGGTTGGACCAGATGAGCCACTGTGGTCCCTTCCAACCTGACCCATTCTGTGGAAAGTTCTGGAGTGCAAGTTCTTAACCTCTCCCAGTTTCTAGAGAGAGTTGTGAATATTGTGTAGACTCCAGTCTGATTAGCAAATAAAGTGGATGTCCAAATCAATTACATATACTGTAACTTCAGATGATTTGTGTTTCAATAGTTGTGATTAGAATGCTTATGGTCACTTCCCAGACCTTGCCATAAAATGTCAGTCTTTTAAAACTCAGTGCCTTTTGAAATAATAAATTACGACTTAGGTTGTTATGATGCCAGAAAGATCTATGCCAATTCTTAGGGCACACGCTGTAGTGAAACTGCTGTCTATAACAAAGAAGAGATGGTGAAAATTTCAGAGCATTTTTAAAGTTTTAAAATACAGTATGCAAAATGATGTTCATATTAATGTCTGGGCAGTTGCACAGATCAGTAAACTGCCATTCTTCCAGGTATGTTCAAAACTATAAAATAAATTACTGAATTTTTAGTTAGGTTAGTAGTCCTTTGCTCAGCCTAGTGACATGCTGTAATTGAAGTGCTTGAATATTTATTCACAGCATTACTTGCATGCACACAGTTACATTAAGGACATGATTACAAAGTAGCCAAGTGTTCTGAGAACTCTCAATAGGTAGTAATAGTTCAGTTAAAATACAGAAAAAAATTCATTACTTTTATTCTCTTCTTTAAGCTCTGCAAAGATTAGCTCGTAAAAAGCTGAGTCTGCAGCTCATTAGATGAAATATTTTCTTGACGTTCTGCATCTTGGACTTCTTGTTATGGGAGAAAGATAAGTATTTCTGTCTTGGGGCTCATGTAATTGCAAGTAAACTTGTCTTCATCCTTTCCTTGAGAAGCCTTTTTTTTGCTCACAACCCTAAGTCACAAGTGAAGTCTCTCTTACAGCAAAGTCACTTCTGTCTTGCCACATTAAAATTATTTCCTGCTCTTTTCTCCCTTTGTGTTATTTTACTATGTTAAACTGCATTTGCAGAAATCTAACTATTGTCAGGCTGTAGACACAGAACTGGTGTCCTTATAAAATGTGCTCTGGCAATAGAAAGAAGCTGTGGAGGAATGTTTGCTGGATCTCAGGCCCCCGAGTGACAAATATTTGTCTTTGAGCTGTTTTTTTGTCTTCTTACAGTGGAGCAAAGCGGTGTTGTTGGTTCTGCTGCCATGCAGCTGGAGGTTTTGATTTCAGTGTTTCCAACTGCAGTGGAGGAATGTAATAGTGCAAGTATTTCTTAAAGCAAAAGGTTCTCCTTTGGAAAATTTCAGTGCGGGGAGTAATTGAAGACAAGCATTTATTCCCCCCACTGAATTTAAAGGGACGCTGTGAACTTGAAATTCTAGAGACCTGAGGATTTGTTTCTTTCTTCTTTAAAAAACTGTAGTAATGGCAGTGTTTTTCTGCATGCTCTCGTGGTTTGCTGTTTTCTTTTCAATCCAGAAATGCTCTGTGAAGGACTTGCACAAAGTGATTCCTTTCTCCTTGATAATCAGGTCAATCAATTGACCATAAAGCGTTATTAAGCACAAGAGACAGCCTGATTGCCTGAGGAGGAATGACAGCGGGGAAAGAAGCTAGAGGAAGGCCAGCTGATACACTGTGATATAATAACCCACTACCTGTCAGTTGAGCGGCACAAGTTGAGCTGTTAGCCTGGCGGGTTGACAGGTAAAATGACTTGAGTAAACCAGTTGAAGAATTAAATCAAACTTCATTTTTCTTCACCTTGCATTTGGAGTGGGATCACGGAGCCCACCTTTTCCTTACTTCTCGGCTGAAACCCGTTAGTGCATTGTAAGCTGCTTGTTTGTTTTACACCCTCTTGTATTTAACAATAGTGGGTAAAATAGGCAACAAGAGAAGCTTTTCTTCCTTGTATTTCTTTGACTGGGGCCTGTCTGAAAGTTTCAAAGTCAGACATTAGTCATCACCTAGTATTTTAAAAGTGTACTTTTTAATAGCAAATTAAGCTTCATAAGTTCTCTTCTTTAGTTGTTTTCACTTGTGTGCTGCTTCTCATGGCTTGTGTTTTTCAGTCATGAACCAATGTAAAGTTAGATCTCGGAACCATTTTTAAGGAGTTTCTTTTTAAATTGTTCTGCAGTTTAAATTATTAGTATTGAATTGCTATGTTCCAGGGAAATATCTATAGTAAAGGAATGCATTTATTTTCGCTGGGTGATCTAGAAATAAACCAGTTTTATTTAGAAACAATTAGCTACTTGTGAGAAACCTAATTTTGTAGATACTTGATATATTTAGTACTTAGTTTTTATTACTTTTAGAAAGCCACAGTTCAGTAAGACTATTGTACATTGGCTGCTTAATAGAAACACTGAAGTATTAAATTTCAAAGTCGGTACGTGGTTGATCCATTTCCTTTTAAAACAATTCTCATGTCATCTTAGTTTCTTGCTCTGTGGGATACTGCTGTAGTGAGATATGTGAAATACTTGATAAGGAAGGGGCACAGTCAACTATGACTGCCATGGCCAAGTGTTTTCCAATTTTCATGGAGTTAGAGAGGACATTGGAGGGAATGTGCACATAGTGAGGAGGAGAGATAAAGGGGATCTTCCAAGTTCATGGTGAGAAAAATAAGAAAAGATCTGTGCTTAGCTCTCCCGGGGAAAGGAAAGGAGATTGAACATTATGGAATGAATAGTCCTCTTCACCTTCATATCTCTAGTCTGATTTTAGCTACTTGTGACCAAATACAGCATTTTATTTTTTTACTTTGTGTTCAAGTCTCAATTCAGTACTAATTTGGGAGCTGTTAAAAAGTAATAAAGTGGCAGGTTTCAAAAGTGTGATGCTAATTGATTTCTTCAAGGACAGGGAAGCTATGCATGGGTTATTGCTTCTTTTCTTCAGTGTGTAGCCTATTACCTTTGCAGCAGTTAAACCATCTATTAAAAGACAGATAGTAGTAAAGTAATTGTCCTGTGCTGAGAGTTTTTCACTGCCTGAAGAACTGTTAACAGTACGAAAGAGTGAGTAGTGCAGGTGAAATATATCCTTTGTTGTCAGAACTGAAAATAACAGCCAGTAAGAAACACTTAAGGTACTGAACAAACACAGAAAAATAGTTATATCCTCCACACATGGGCAATGCATCTTATTTTTCTTTTGGAACTTCACGGAGCTCCTCTGCCTGTCCATCCTTTCACTTTACCCTGCACTGCAGTGTCCATCCCTTTCACTGAAGAAACACAGACTCTACTCACTTGTCTCTTTGCCCCAGTAGCAGCATTAGACATATTCTGGTCTTTAATTTACAGCACACATTTCCTAGTTTTCCATCCTGTGTTCTTTGGGAGGTGGTCTGCTCTTTCTCCACTTAATTACTCAGTGATGATGGAACTACCAGTTTTAACCCCTTTTCCTTATCTCAGCATGGTTTTGACAGTCAGTGTAAGTGTTGGATGATCAACAACTGTATCTTCCTTCTGACATCATTCTTGCCATTGGAGCATCTGGTCTCTGTTCTACAAAATAGTGACTAATAGTTTCTGTCATCTGAGCAGCATTTTCTGAACCCACTTTCTTGCCTACAGCTAACTTGTTTAGATTTGAATGAATGAGTTTGTTTAACGTAGCATTTTAAACCTAATGATCCAAATACAGATTTTTTTGTTTTGCTTTTACTGAAGTGGAATAATAATAGTGAGTGTAGAAATGAAAAAAAACTTGCAAAGTTTAAAAAAACCCAAACAAACCCAGCCAGCAAAACCCACTGTTGACAATATATTTTTCTTTTGCATCTAATGAGGTGAGATAGATGAATATGAAAGCTGGGTCAAAAAGCTTATGTAATTTTCAGGCCCTAAATATAGAATGGTGTAATGACACAAAGAGATCAATCTCTGTGCACATGTTCTGGTAGAGTATTTTTGTTTTGTTCTTATTCTGCGCATGCAATTTAAAACTAAGCTGGATACCCCCTGCTTGGAAAAACGGTCTTGCTAATATTCCTGCCTTATGCTATGTGCCAATTTAAATTGACATGTAGCACGTAGGTTTCTTTATGATAATGAAAGTCTGGGTGGGAGGCCGTTTTGTTTTGTTGATAGAAAAATTTCCCTGTGCTCATTGTTAAATTTACCTTTTTTTTTTCTTTTAATAGTAGTGGAATGGGGTGATGACGTTAAAGCAGTGTCAGAAGATGAAGCCATGGTGCTGGTGAACCACCAAGCGACGGGTGACGTCTGCACTCTGATGATGTGCCTTCAGGACAAAGGCACGGTAGGCTACATCCGGGGCCCGGGGTGGCTGCTGCGTGTGCTGTGTTCTCTCGGGAGTGCTCGCATCCCTGTGCGGCCCTAGTGGCTCACTTTGGGGTGTTAACCCACCAGATCGTCTCAGTAGGGAGCTTTTTGTTTGGATTTGGTCCAGAGTGACAGCCGGTAGCTTGGAGCAGGTATAGACCCCGAATGTTGTCTTTGGAGAAGGTCAGATGTGAGCTCAGTCACTGTGCATCCAGTCGAGGTTAATGCAGAGGGAAGCAGATCTCCTTGCAGGTAATCATGGACTTGACTTTCTCCTCTCACCTCATGCCCTTGTGGAACTCATGCCAACTTTGCTCAGACCAACACAGGTCTAGCTTCTTGGTTATGACTTTATTCCAGCATGGAATTTTTCTCAAAGTTAGAGCACGCCATGTGTGGGATGTTGGTAGGAGTGCGGGCATGCTAAAGTTGAGCTACCTAGCTAAGGTCAAAATTGCTTGAGCTCTTATTTCACAAGCCCTTAAGCATTTCTTGATGAGAAGTGTAACTAAGGTTAATTGTTTCATGCATTGCTGTTCAGAAAATTCATATCTAAGGAGTGGAAACCAGAGTATAGAATCTAAATAGGAGGTCAAATTTATGTTCAAATCAGGAAGAAGGGGATGTGTTCATGATTAGGCTACAAAGGGTGGGAAGCATACCTGTCAAGCTGAAAAAATGCATCAGCTGTATCTGTCTTAGTGTTGTCTTCTTTCTTGAAGTGTCTTAGTGTTGCCTTCCTTCATCCTACCCTGAAGAAATAAGGAAATAAGCACTGCTTTTTGTTGCCTCTGCACAATTTGTAACTGATGCTGTTTTTCTTAGTGCAAAATAATGAAGTATACATTTACCTTTATCAGTGGTTTACCATTTTTTATAAAGTTTTCCAGATTAAAAAACAACCAATTAAAAAACCCTTTCAGACAACCCAACCTCACAAATTATGAAAATGCCCCTCAAGATGGAGCAGACTCCTTTCTTTATTTCTACTTTAGCCTAGAGCAGACTGTTTTAAAAGTACTTTTAATTGCTTTCATTTCTTTTGGAATTGAGGGAATTGGGTATATATGGTATTCTGTGCTGTACCCAAATGAGTAGAAGGACAGAATAAAACTCTTTAATTCCCTTCATCAAAATAGTGCATAGGACAATCTTGTGGTGAAGATATGACTGTGAGGGTGTAGTCCTGTGGATATGTATGGCATATGATCTTGACCACTAGTTTATAGATACAAACCTAAATCATATTTATCCCATTTGACCCCATAGCTTAAAAGTTTCAGTCAAGACAGAGTAAGTTTCAGTGAATGTAGGAGATGCTGAAAATGGAGGAAGGCATTGAGATCACAAATAATCTTCACCATAGATAGTATTAGGTTTGCATGTTTTCAGAAAAACAGAAAATCCTTAAAATCGCTATTTTTTTTTCCCTTAAGTAGTTGTGGTCATTGCTCTTGGAATGTGCATGTCCAGAGCCTAGTATGGCTTTGTTTTCATCTAATAAAGAAATAAAACATTGTGAGCTTCAATACGTGCTTGAAATACAGCAGGAGTAGTACAAGTGGCTGAAAATAATGAGGAAGATCAGGATAGTTTATCCTTGCTAGAACTTGCTGAATCAGGTGCTTTTAAACAGCATGCTTCATATTTCTAAAGAGAAGAGAATTGTCGTTACTTAGAGTGACTGTGAAAGTACTGGAGGAAAAAAAATAAACCTACCTGTCCAGAAATAGTCATTATGCAGTATGCAAATGCTTAAATCAGTCAGCTTTCCTTAAATACAATTTAACTTTAACATGGAGTCCTTCACAAGCTTGATACTCATCTGTCAGCAATATAGTAATTTTCAGTATTTTTTTTTTGTTTAAGAGGGTTAATCCTGTGCCAGTCCAAAATGCCTTTTGCTTGCTTTTGCCAGCCAGTACAGACCAAAACCAGATGTAATCTGCAAGAACTTAATGCTGCTTTGAAAAAAAAAAATAAAAGTTCATTTAAGACATCAGAAGAGTTCAATTTAAAGTTCCAGGGTTTTCTATGTAGTGAGGTGAACTCATGAGACAGTCTTGCAGCTTGACAGTGTTTCCCAAGGGTCATGTCAGGAACCATGATGGTATTTTTTTCTAGTATTCTATAAATACTTAGATGCCAGTGATAGTGTAGCCTGTCTGTTTTAAGTAAATTGAATCTCACCAAGCAGTAAGATAAAATATATGTGCTGAGATATTTCTGGTTTTTTAGATTCGCTTACATGAATAAGAAAAAAATGATCTCGTATTAGAGAAGTGGAACTTTAGCTAAAAATTAGAATTTTAATAGAAGGACTGGATTGACATTGTTTGATTAATACATTATACCGAAATATAAGCCAAACAGCAAAGTTTCAGGAGAACCAGAAGTGACCTAATTACACTTTTTATAAAGTTTGAGAAATTGTTCCAATTTCTTTGTGAAAGTAAGTGTTAAAAAAATTCACTAAGTAAGTTGTGATCTCATAAATATTGAAGGTTATGTGTTTAACAAAAAGAAGTAGGTTTAAATGCTGCTATTACTGCTTTCTGACTGGATTAGGACTGATAAATGTGGGGTTTTTTCCTGGTTTGCAACAGAAAGCAGTGCCAGGAAGGGTGCAGTGGAGACAAAAGTGCAGCTTGCAGCTGTTTGCGTGCAGATTTCAAGACGTGCTTTCCCAGGTTTCATTGTTGAGTTAGAGGTGCTTGAAAGATGAAAGTCAGTCTATCCAGGTTGCTTTGTTATGAAATCTGTGTAGACTGAAATGAAAGTGGGCCTGTGTAATAGGAGGCACCTAGATTTTTTTTTATATAGTTGCTAAAAGCTTTTTCTAGCTTCTGAACTTATTTAACCAGGAAGCATGAAGGAAAAAGTACCTGAAGGGGCATCCAGAAGTTCTTTGAATCCATCAACAACTATGAATTTGTGTTCAAAACACTTCTGAGTGTCTTTGTTTAAACCTCCTTCAAATGTAAGTGTAAGAGGCTCATCTCATAAGTGTTGTTTCATTCCTGAGGATACTAAATAGAGGAGTCACTAAATAGAAGAGTTACCAACAAAATTTTGCGGTGTCCTCTATTCTGCCCTTGGTAGCAGAATAAAATGAGTATCCATTGATCTCATTTGCCTTTTGATTGCAAGTAAGGTAACTGTGTCCTATTCTTTGAACTGCTTTTTTGATTTGATGCATGTTTATATATTAATTCATACATAAAAATACTTTCTCTTTGTACTTCCTACCATTGCCTGGGCTTACAGGCAGATTTAGGATCACTGAGCTCTGAAGTTTGTCTCTTTGTAGCCCACACACAGCAGCCTCTGTGTGTCTTAGTTGTAATTTGCATGTCACACTTACCTTTGACAAAATCTCATCACTCCTTCTCAGGAGAGACTGAGGGAGCCCAGGGATGCTAGGTAGAAGTTCTGTGTCACCTAAAACAAGGTGAGATGGACTTCAGACTCTGAAGAGCAGTGATCAACTTGCAGGATAAACCTACCATCATCTAAAGAAAAAGACAGTAACATGTGGTAGGGGAGAAGCACTAGCATTGCTGGGCAGGAGTTCCTCATCCAGGATTGCCATAGAATAACTGGAACCAGTGTGGGCTCCTCAAAAGACACGTTTTCTTTCCAGTGAAGCAGAGTATTAAGCTTGCTCATCTCCTCCAGTGAAATAGATTATATTGGTTTGACTTCTGCTTGGTATAGTAGAACAATAGTTGTCAAAATGCCAAAGCAGTAGATGAACACTGGCAGGCCTGAGTACTGCTGCAGGCTAAATCATCATTAGTGAAATTTTGGTGGTGTTTTTATCAAAGGATGTGGTTCCCTACACCAGCTTGTCACCTTTGGGTGATGCGTGGGCATGAGCTCATTGTAGTGCCTTGGAGAGCAGTAACACCTCTCAATGATGCTTTTTTTAACTCTTGTCCTTAGGGCACACCTTTTCTTTCTTGTTTTTCCTCCATAAAACTTTTTAATTTACTGAAATGGAAAGAATGTTAATGTCTGCAGAGAAGAATCTTGCTTTAAGATCCTCACTTTTATTTAACATAGGCCTGGAGGTAGCCGTAGGATAAACAATTTCACCAATATTAGTCTCAAGTAAGGAATTGTATCTAGGAACTAATTTTTTTTTGTCACTCACAAATACATAGTGTGCCTTTTGTCCTTTGGATGTGTAGCATCTAGTCAGGAATACCATTGGAGGACAGGAAGGGTTACTAGCATGTCATCTTTATTTCTTCGGCTGTTTTCTTTTGTCTTTGCCTCAAAATACGTGAGACAGATGCAAAGCAGAAGGTGCTTGAATGATCATCTGACCAGCAGAGAAATGTCATGGTCCTTCATATTCTTTTTTGATAGTGGTAAATGGAGGAGTACTGTGTTACACGACTTGAAGTTCACTGAACTTGAATCAGTCTTGATATGGCCTCATAACACAGGGAAGAGAAAAGGCAGCCTAGCCTGTGGTTAGGAGCATGTAAGGGGCACTGGATTTTCCAGTTCTGCAGACCCACTTCCTACCCGTCTCAAAAACCGTGTGTAGGAGTGATAGATGGAAAAGATCTTGTTAGAAAAGAAGCTTCTCCCTTCTGTTGTTTACTTTGTTGGGAGTAATTCTCGTATTTCAAATCTCACAGGGCTGAGCAGGTAAAGTATCTGCCTTCTCTGTCCCCATAAGAAGTGATTGTCAAAGTGAATTGATTGGCTCAACCTCTGGTTTTGCCTTCCCACTGTGTTGCTTGCCTGGGACAAGCAGCAGGATTTGATTAAATTCTCAGGGATACGTGTGGCTGCTCTGCCATGGCTAATAGTGCAGAACTGTACATTACATTACAAAAAGGCAGCTATTTAATCCTACTCTTGAGGGAGAAGTGTAGCACCTATGCTGCTTTATATTTTGGATCATAAAGGACCCAATTCTATATATTTGCTAGTTTTATTGCTGTTGTGAGAGTGACAAGAATGTGACCAGTATATACATAGTTCATAGTTCTCTGCACTTGATTTTCACTCATTCTTTTAATTTATTTTTACTTTCCAGGTTGTCCGTCAGATGATGTGGCTGATGGATCATATTTTTAAGTATACAAACTTTGGCATCGTGTCTCTAATCCATGGAGACTTCTTTATAAGACAGGTAAATGGAAACACATAATAGTGCTTTGATTTTTCCTTATATTTGGAACACTGTGGTGTTACGGGTCTTACTTCTCATCTCCTGGTTGGTTTGCACGATGAAATAACAATGCTGTAAAGTGTATATTTGGGGAGGTCTTTGTTCTGAAGCTACTTTATTTTCCAAGCTAATTTTACTATTTGCATAGACACAAATGCTTATGGAATCCAATTGTGAAGGGAGCCTATTATGAGAGAGATGCAAAATACATGGGCAGTCCTTTTTGTCTCTGAGCACACCTCTCATCTTTCCTTAGTGACCTTGAAGCCATGCAGAGAGTCTGTCTGGTTAGGTCGCTGTTCTGACTGTCAAAGTTTCAAATTAGGAAAGGCAGGACTGTCCCTTCTGATGGTGACATGGTAGTGGATCAATTCAAGGTGGTGATGGACCTGTGCAAATAGTAATTAATTGATACATGAAGGTTAATTATTATTTGAGCATTAGGAAAGAACATTGAGCTCAGCATCTGAAATATTAATGAGTGAGACCCTGAGATTATTTCATACAGCTTGGGTAGAGTTTGTTGTTTGGTGGCTGTTGATCAAACTGCACCCTCAAAGCAGAAACTCAGGAGGCCATTGAAAAGCATGAACTGCAATATCCATCATACATGTTTCTTTCCTCTCCTTATTTCTTTGCTGGACATAAAACGTGTGGAGAGCCAGAGAGAAATAATGAATTTTCACATTGCAGAGAAGATGATCATTTACTCAGAATGAAATAAGGAAATGCCTAATCACAGCAGAACACAGCTAAAGTGAGCTTTCTCACTAACACTAGAGGCATAGTAAGAAAGCCTCAGGCACAACTAGATAAAACAAAGGTCTCTAGAAGTACACAGCTGTGTATTGTGAGATGATGGAGGGAAGGAAACAGGGTTGGATGCTTGTAAAATAGAAATCTGTTTCAGTAGTTAGAATTTACAAGATGCACATTTTGAGGTACACAGGGCTGTCAGCTTGTTAGTTTTAACTTCTGAATGTGGGGTTGCAATTCCTGTCACAAAAGCAAACCATTGCTGAGCTGCACAAACTAAGGCTTTTCCTCATTTTTGTGAAATGGTTGACATACACAGCATCACAAATTGACGTCATTGTGGGTCTAAAGATAAACCAATTGAAAATAAAATGTTTCTAAGATGTCAGGCTTTGGGTGTGGCAAAATACTTCATGGGAGTGAGTAATGGTCTTTTGCCTAACTCTAGAAAGGCCCTAGTAATATTTGGATGGTTATTGTTCAGTGCTCTTTTCTTAACTACTGTGCAATCCTGGAGTCCTGTGGTGTGATGAGAAGGGACTGGCTTAACTGAGGAACTTTTATATTGCTCTTTAATTGCATTAATATGAGTAGGCAGAGCCTTTTCCTTCCCTCTCATGTGGTAAGTTGGAAGTAATTGCAATGGTGACACTTAAACCTAGGAGAAACACTTTCACAAAACTCACCTTCAGTAAAATACTGTTTTTTCTTGTCTTTCACTCAACCCCACTCTTTACCTCTTCCTTCCTCTGACCAAAAATACCGAACCAACTACCAAACAATGCAAAGTTTGTGGCAGTTTTGTTGACATTTCAGAGAATTAAAATCACCTCTGCTGAGGAGAGCTCTAATTTTGCCCTCCTGTGTCTTTTCAGTGATTTGACAAAGTCACTTTGGAGCACTCCAAAATGCTAATTAATGTAAATAGATTCCTCTGAAAACTTGGGTAGCTTGGTACATGCAGAGATGGGAAAAGATTGTTCCTAAAGATATTTCTGCAGTAATTAAGGGTGTATCTTACTGTTCTTAAGTGAAGAAGTTGTTCGAATACATCAAAGAGGAGAAATGAAGGAGTCATTGGAGCAGTACAGATTTGAGTGAGGTCTGTGGTTCTGCTGTGGTAACCCAACTGAGGCCTGGTCTGTTGGCCTCCAGTAGGTACTTCGAGGAGAACATTGCTTTTTGTTGTCTCAGGGGATTATTTTTGAAAAGAGAGAAACCTTAGAAATGTAATAATTATGTCTGATGTTGTCTCTTTAAAGCGTTCATTTTATTTAGATAATGTTTTATCCTTGCAGGGGAGGACACACCGTGACCAGCAGCTTGTGCTACTCAAAGATCATCTAGAAAAATATTACAGGAGCCGCAATCGGAAATGGATTGTTTTATTTCCAGAGGGTGGCTTTCTTAGGAAAAGGAGAGAAACAAGCCAGGCATTTGCCAAGAAAAACAATTTGCCATTTCTTAAACATGTCACCCTGCCAAGACTTGGGGCAACACAAGTAATTCTGAAAACACTTGTAGCGCCACAAGAAAATGGAACTCCATCAGGTGGAGACATTGTGAGAAAAGGTAAAGCTCAGTTCACTGTGTGGGTAAAAAGCAAATTAAATGTCAAAGATCTGAGTTAAGAAAAACATCGTGTTGAATTGGTCTCTTGAAATAGCAAATAGATTCATAATGGGCCATTGTATTTTATATAAATGTTTGCGTATTTAGTTTTAGTTCTGCTAATTTTATTTTTGACCTTGAGACAAAAAAGAAAACCTTAGTTTTAATTTGATTTAGTCTATGAATGCTTGGTGTGGCTCACATGATGGTAAAGCAGATACTGGACTAGGCACCCAGAGTGAGCAAGAAGGTGATCCACTCCTTTCAGCAAGGTTGATGGTTTGCAGTGGTTTGTGATCGCTTGGAATTACAGTAAAAGTATTTCTGGAATAGGCTAACTATGTTCCTATTTTTATTCTGGGCTTTAAAAGTTTCTCTGCATCCACTGCTTATACTTTATTCCTCTTGTTGAACTACTTTCTACTGAGTTCAGGTTCTTCTGTTCTGTACAGATCTTTGTGTTGCCTGTCCCCATTGTGGCTGGAGTTAACTGTCACTGATTACTAGATTTGAAGGATTGGTTGGCTGTCATGTTGGAAGAGTTATGAGGGAATAAGAATAATCCTGCAACATTATTGTTTGGGATGCCTGGGCTGTAGGGGAGGGTATAGCTGGGGTATAAATCATGCCTGTAGTTATGGAGCGTGGTGCTTTAGTCTCTCAGTTTTTAAAATCAACTTCTTGGCATGTTCAAGAGCAGGGTTAGATCTTACTTAACTTCCTTGTGGATTCCTGTTACTTATTACAGAAACAATGGACTTGGGGGTTGTGGTAGTTACTTACTGATGGGTGGTACTGGTGTTTGCAGCAAATTCTGATAATCATTTAGCAATTTGAAACTAAGATCCTTACTAATGAATCCACATAGGCAGAGGACTTTGGATTATTTTCTGTCTGAAGTTCAAATCTCAGGGTTAGCAAGAACCCTCGTACAGAAGTTGCTTCCAGATTTTTAGTTTTAAGTTATTCTTGTCAACGTAGGAACTAAATCGAGGTGATGTTCTTGCAGAAGTGAAGGTAGGGTTTAAAATGAGCTGAAAAATCAAGCTGTGGAATGCATCAGAGTGTTCCCTGTTAGGCTACATTCAGAAAAGAAAGGCTGAAGAAAGCTCCTGTTGTCATAAAACATTTTAGTTTAAAAGAGAGAAACTGAATACCCTGATCCTTGTTAAAAAGTTTGGGTTTTTTTGAGGAGAAAAGTTTGGCCTGTTCTGTTCAATTTCTTGCCATCTCAAAAAGATATGAAGAGTAAGAAGTTCCCCAAATTAATTACAAGTCTTCTAGTTCTGGAGGGAGACCAAAAGTGCTTGTCAAATACCAGTTTTATATTTTCCTATTCTTAGGTTGCGATCAACTTAGCTGAACATCAAACTTTTCTTGCTTCCTCTTTGAGTGGCATGATTCAGACTCTAGAGAAAAGAGCATTTGATAGTAGTTGACCTAACTGGGTAATAAAGTAAAGGAATTCTCTCAGAAATAAAATGGAACCATATTGTCCATCCTACTCAAGGAAAGATAATTGGGCAAAAATAGGAATGAAATGCGTGGGTTTAGCTGTCATTCTTTCATAGTAATAGACTTGAAAGCATACTAAAAAGGATGGAAAAGAAAAGTGAAAGTAAATTTTATATGCTAGGAAGAAGTAGTATTTGGTACATAATGACACTGATGTATTTTATGTCCTCTCTTCTTTTAAGCTCACAAAAATGTTTCTAGCATTGTAAAACTTCCCTTTTAGAGGTTTATGAAATCTTGGCTCTGGGTTTGTAGCTTCTATAAAAGATTCTTCCTCTAATCTATTGCTTTCTGAATGCTTTTGTTCTCTTGCCGTGTCAGAAAATGCTTGTTCAGTTGAATGAAATACAGTTGTATAAACTGATAAGGTTATATCATAAAGTTGGAAGCCTAACAAGTTAGTGAACATTTTTAATTCTAATCTCTTCTATCTTTCCCTGTTTTTAATCACGCAAAAAACCCATCTCAGTGAAATCAAGCTTCCCTCGTGTTCATGTGACCGTTGTTGAGATGTGGGGGCTAGAGCCAGGTGTAGTGCATTAGTAAACAGTAAAGGTTTTGCCAGTGGCTTGCGTAGAGACTGCCTATAAACCTTTTGTACATTATAATTCTACTCCTTTGCTTGGGAAGTGGCTTTTTTATCAGAAGCATCACACTTGAATTTCATGGTTTGCTGGACACGTTTTTCATCTGCAGCACTTCTTGTGCTCTATCCTGTCTTAACAATGTTCCTGGAGTCCTGGGTTGCCAAATTATTCAGCTTACTATAATAACCTTTCTACTCCATTATTTGTTATTCTCCCTGTCTTTTTGTTTCCATCAAACTTTATTGATACTCATGGAAATTCACCATCCTCTCCCACCTGATTTTAGTTAAATTGGTTTATAGATCAAGAGTTCTCCTCATCAAAAATTATGTCCCCTTCCTGTTGAGTTTCCTGGGTAGCTATGTTATGTTGAGTCACGATACACAGTTCTGTTCTTGACTGCTCTCATTTTATTAGTGCTTTATTCATTTTAAATGATCCTTGTAGCTTTTATGTTGTTGTAAATTTGATACCATTCTACTTTCTCAGCTGGAGTGATGTGTAAAACTGGGTGAAAGAAGAAAAGATGACAAAGGCAACTATAATAAAAGATGGTTCATCCTTTATATACTGTTATCACAATTTGACACAAACCAAGTCAGATACAGTTGTTTGATCACGTCACACCCCAGCTCCTCAGCCCAGCTGGCTTTTGTATGTCACATGTCACTGAAGCTGTGGCCTTTGAGTTGTAGTTCAAGAATTTGGCTAATTGTAGCTCAGTGCTACCTCATCTGTCCTGCTATTAGGTCTCTAATCTGATTTACGGCATCCCTTTGGTAGAGGTGGGTTTATGTTGAGAAGTGCAAGGTTCAGTAACCTCCCCAAAGATTCATTAGTCTTAATTATGATACTAGTATTCTTAATATCCAATCCCCTTTTCAGTTTATTGTTACACTAGTAATGAACTTCCCACAGTTTAGTAGCTGATTTTTTCCTCTGTAAAGTAACAGGAAGAAGAAATGTTCCTGAGCTAGATGATTAATACTGTTTGATAATTCTTGTATTGAAACTGATCAGTTCTTTATCAGTGGCTTTTCCAGGGCAAGCAGCCTCTATTGTCTTAATTTTCTCCTCTTAACAGTTTTCTTTCATATTTAAAATCCCAAGTACCAGCCTTCATCGGAGTGAATTTTAACTTATTGCTGGTAAACACTAAATTAAGTTACTAAAATGCTTGTTGCTTTTGCTGCCTTTTGAAACTCTAGTTTAATTTAACAAAATTACTTAATTTTATTCCTAAATAAATAGAAGGATGGAAAACCATAGGAAAGGTAGGACAATCATTTGATGGCATGACCACTGTTGAAGGTAAATGGTGCAGAGAATGTAGCTAAATGGTGTCTGTCCCTGGAAAGAGCGTTTAAGGTACTTCTGGTGTCTGATGAAAGCCTCCAGATGGGACAGATGGGCCAGCACTGCTGCCAGCCCCCGCATTCCAGAAGAAGGTTTTAGTGCAGTATAGAAACAGGGGCAGCATAAAAATACTTGATGAACAGTCATCATCACCCTAACCCTGTAGTGACCCAGGTTTGTGTTTGCAGGGGTATTTTACAGTTTTGGGTTTTTGAATTTTTTTTAGCATAACACTTAGTCTTAGACGTGGTTGCAAATACAGTGTTTTTTCAGTTGATAAGAATTGATTTTGTGAGTTTTAGAACTTTCAAAATGTTCTAAATGCCAAAAGCTGGCAATTCAAAGGAGTTTGGAGCTATTGTTCTTCAAAGGTACATATTCCAGAGCTTATTTTTGATCAAACTTGCTCTAGTGTGTTTTTTTAAATTCTGTTTTATTTTACCATGCAGCAGTTTGTTGTCTGGTAAGAGGTTGCCATGAGCTTAGAGTCATACTGAAATCTTACCTTACTGTTTTCAAATGCAGCAGAGCACATTCAGTTCTGATGCTGTTTCTCAGAGAAATTCAATTTTCACTTCTGCAAGGCTGTACATTGAACTTCATAATTGATTTTTTTAAAAACCAAACTTTCTGGTTTGCTGTTACATGAGGAATGTGACTTGAATAACATGTGGGTAAGCTTTTGATGGTTGTTTCTATTTCCCCCTGGAAAAAGGGCTTCTTGTTTTGTTCCGGGTGGTTTGTTACGTCAGGGTTTTGGAATGATGAGTAAGATGTTCAGTCTGAGAGTTAATCTTTGGAGAAAAAAGTTAATTCTGAGGTCAGTGATCCAGTTGATCACGCAAGGACAAGTAGAGAACAAGGGACACATTACAAGAACAGATTGCTATGCACGGAGAGCCAACAGCCTCGTTTGGCTGCATTCAGAGTGGTGTGAGTGTTCAGGAAACCACACCTGAATACTGGTGAACAGCTAGAAAATATTTTCTTCTTCAAGTGCAATCTGCAGGCCTCAGGTCCACACCTGGCTGGTGCATTTGTTCCCAGTCTGGATCCAGTCTGGCAGTGTGACACCATCCAGAGCTTGGCTGAAGGCAAGGTTTCCTGCTGAAATCTGTCTATGACTTGTTCTTTTTCTCAGTGGCAAAGACTGACAGTCTGCTGGTGGGTTTGAGGGGTTCTGCACATTGTCTGATCTGGTGTTTTAGCATGAGTTAACCCTAGGTAGTAGCAACCCCACGGAGGACAAAGAGGGGGAATGAAGAGAAGCTCTGAACCCCAATAAATTTGTGATTGTAGACAGTCAAGTATCTGCTATGAGAGGACTTTAGAGGATGACAGATCATGGAGTGTCTTGAAGACACTGATGATAAGTTGCTTCTTAAGTAAATATGGAGCAACTTAATATCACTGAATCCACAGTGAAGAAAATAGTTGTGAAGATTTGCCTCTGCTGATGATTTGGAAAAAACCCCAAAAGCCCAAACAAAAAACAAGTTAGGAAACTGTTTAAATTTTATTTTTGATCTTTTTTGTGTAGGCCAGAAAGCTGCTGTTCCATGTGATTGTTCAGTTTTGTCTTAGCACTCATAAGGCAAATATGTACCATTCACACTAAGGTACATCATTGCTGTATGGTTTGGGTGCTGTTGTGTAGGGCAGGTGCCTGTGGGCCTGTTCAGAACGTTTATGTACTATTTAAAAAGAATCAGGCTGTTACCGTTTTGAAGCCGGTGGAGAAATAAAAATCTTCCACCTATGCTGAAAGTGGCAAGCAGATTGACACCACAGAAGAAAAACCAGTGCTTGGAGAGATCAGCTTAAGTACGGCCTCTGCAGCAGCTTCTTCTGCGGAAGTGTCTGACAGTCAGGCTCAGTCTTTCAGCAAGTACTAGAAATGAAAGGTAAGAGTGTCTTTTAATGGTAGGTAGAAAGCTGGAAGAATTTGGCTGTCAGAAACGTGTGGCTGAGTTGGCCAAGCCAAGCTGGGCGAGAGGAGTTCTTGAGCACAGGTATAGTCAGCTCCCTGATATCTCAGCTGCAAATGCCAGGCCTGAGATTCACACCACGTTATAAACTAATGCAGCAGTCTTTGGTTTGAGCTCCTGTTAATGTGCTCTGTTTAGAAAATGATAGGGTTTATTCTTGGTCAAAGGTCTGCTTAGACCTGAAAGCAGCATCCTTGGAGATATTTAGGTACCACTCCTCTGTGTTTTGTGCAGCTGTTGGTTTCTTTTCCAGTTCTAGGATCTGTCAGTGCTCCCTGGCTTCAAAATAAATTTGCTTATGAGCAGGTTGCAACACAGTATAACCCCCCCGAAAAAGATAGCTAGATGTATTTCAAAATTAATTTTCTTAAATCCTTGGTGACTTATATTTTTTTGGCAGTCTGATATCTTGGATGATTATGTAAGGCTTATTTTAAACCAGAGCATGCACAAATACTGTGATTTGAGAGCACATGGAGGTAGCTGCACTAACACCTGCTTGCTCTAAAAGAAGGTCTATAGAGACTGATGTTACTGTCAGAATTTTTTTTTTTCTGGCCTTGCGTTTCTGGTGGGCTGTCAGAATTTTTTCTCCCCACCCTGCCCTGAAAAGGGTTGGAGGTGAGTTTGGAGCTGGACTGAGGAATCCAGTGCAGCAGCGGCTCTGCTCCACAAAAACAGAAGGTAGAAAATCAGCACAGCAGAGGACTGCAGGAGTATTCCCTTAATGAAGTGCAAACCATTATCCACTGAAAGAACAGCTTTAAATACAGCTAAATACTGAATAAATTACTTTGAAACACTTTACTGTAAATAATAAGAAAATGTGCCCATATTCATTTGGCACTTTTTAATTGCAATTAATGATCTTTGTTGCTTACTCACTTAGGCAATTTACTTGTCTTTATCCATTCTTGCTTTACATCTGGGAAAGTAATAACTTGAATGACTTTGTTTCAAAATCTATTTCTAAATTAATGCTTCTGTTGATTTAATATTAATTTCATATTGGCTCTTCTCCGATTCATTGCTACTTTTAAAATGAAGCAGTCTGTAGTTAGTGCTTTTCATAAGAGAGACTTGACAAGCACTCTGTCATGATGCTGGCAAGCCTGCGGCTTCCAGTTCTCATTTCACATGTCTGTCAGGGGTTTAAAATGCTGTATTTCCAGAAGGTACCACTGAATGTTTCAGCTTGAGCTATGCAGCTTGCCCTGGGTCAAATTTTGGCATAGCATGTTGCATGCTACTAAGAGCTCATAACCTAAATTTTAGGAAATGCTGTCTAGCCCTGTTGGAGTAGTGCATTTGAAATGAAGCAGTACAGCTCCACTGATGAGCAGACACCAAGAAAACACTGGCTGCTTGTTAAAATAATTGATAGATACATGGCATTGCTGTAATTTTCTTTTCACACTTAGTTAAATTAAATGCAAATTAAATGAAATTAAATGCAGGTGGAAGCTGGCAAGCTGGTCCTTGCGTGTACGTTCTAGCTGGGGTCAGTAACTGTGGCTTTCAGGGTGCTGCCCAGACTGAGTGTGTGTGGTAGGGCTTCTGTAAAATTAGAGTGGCGACTCTGGGCAAGGCCACACATCTGTCTAGTCCAACATCTTGTCCATGACTCCAGGTGGATTCCAGAGGAAGAGTGTGAACACAGCAGACTTGCATCATACTTCTCCCACATATTCTCCAAGCTTCTGACAGTTTCCTGTGTGGTAGGTTTCCCAAACCAGGTGGGGATTTCTGCCTGGCCAGTTAACCCTCCATGTACTTACTCAATTTCCTGTTGAACCCAAATCTTGGCATCCTTGACGTCCTTTAGCAGGGAATTCCCCATAGTTTCCCCCCTCCCGCCCTGCACAAAGAATCATTTTTCTGTTTACTTTGAAAACTTTTCCTCTTGGCTGAATTTTCAGTGTCTGTTCTTGTATTTAGAAGGATGGCGAACAGTCAATCCCCCTACATGTTCTTGGTGCTGACAGTGTTCTTGTCAACCTCTGTTACATTTCTTTCGTAGCTTTCTCAGCTGCAGGCTTGAAGAGTACTGTGCTTTGTACTAAAAGCTAACACTTCTTACATGCTCTTGCCCATGGGTGGCTGTTTCTGATAGTCAGCTTTTTAAATCCTCAAAGATACTGCCTGGTGTGGTGTGAGCATATTGTTGTACTGGTGTCTCAAGCAGTAAGTGAGCATTACTCCGCTGGCCTGGGCATAACGTGACCTCAAACACAAGGCAGCTCCAGAAGAGAGAGAAAATTGACAAGCTAAGCTCAAAGTGCCATCTTGGCAATGTGCCCTTCTTTCTTGGTTTGCTCTACAGATCTGCTGCTCTCCCTCTTAGCAAGCCTGTGAAATGAAGACATGCCAGAGAGGGGTCATGGCTGGGTTGATTTATGACCTGGACTGTTGCTGCTAGTAACCTATCTATACAGAGTCACAGAATATTCTGAGTTGGAAAGGGACCCACAAATTTGATTCTCTTGAATAATCGTAATAGCAAATATCTTCCCCTCCTTTGATCCTTTTTTCAGTTTGTAAGTGAGCTGAGCAGCATATGAACACGTATTGGTGTCAGCCTCTCCCGGAACCTTGTGGGTGCAGTATCCTCCCCACTGTGAAGACTGACCATCTTCTGTTCCTTGCCTTCTTACCCTGAATACACCCTGAAAGTGGTGCTCTTCCTCTTTATCCTGCAACTCACATTTTTAAGAACCTTTGAGGGGTCTGCATGGCTGCTGCTTCATCAGTGATCTTTTAGAAAGGCCCAGGTGTAAATGTGCTTGAAGTGCAGACCAAGAAGCTGGGATGTTTATGTTGGGATTTTTCCTTTTGGTGAATGGGGGAAAGCACCTGAATTTGGGGCCAACATGTCATGTGACTGTACTCATATCTGGTGAGTGAACTCATTCTATTCTATTCTATGTACCACATTTTGCAAGAACAACAGAAATAACCACGAAAATAAAATCTAGGTCTAGCTGAAGTTTGTAAGAGTATTTCTGTGCTCTGTAATGAAATCTGGATTTGATTTTTGATGGTCTTACTTGTGCCTCATACTTCGTGAAGTAATATAAAAATTGAATAACTCTCAAATAAGTGACATGCAGTTTGCTTTTTGTTCCTAGAGAGCAAATCCAAAGGCCTCCAGTGGGTGATAGATACAACCATTGCATATCCCAAAGCTGAACCTATAGACATCCAAACTTGGATTCTTGGCTACCGACAACCAACAGTGACACATGTACATTACAGGTAGGAAATAAACCTGCTCCTCCTACGTTGAACTCAAGTATTCACAAATCAGTTGTGTCATTTCAGGATATGGGAAATCAGTAGCAGTGGGAGTGTCTCACATAGGTGGGCAGCTCATACTATTTAAACACAATTATTTTTTTTTTTAAAGTTCAGTGACTATTCCTTATCTTAGGACAGACATTTAAGTTTTGGATTAATGTCCTGTGGTTGAATAGAGTTGTGGGGAATATATTTGAAGGCTAGGTCATCTTTGCCACCTTAATGTTAAGGTGCTGGTAAACCCAAGTTGAATCTTTTTAATTTTGTTTTTCAGTAATGACAACAAATTAAAAATCACTGTTGTTAAATAAACAGATTTCCTAAGAGATTATTATATTTAACTTTCTGACAAAGAAATGCCAGCTTTTTCATTCAAAGAATACTTTAAGTAGTTGAGCAAAGCAACTGGAAAAAGCAGCTGGAAAACCTTGCAACTCTCATTGACAGCTAGAATGGGAGACTATTAAAACTTCCCTCCTCAGCAGTTCTTTAACTCAAGACCTAAACTGATGGAGAGAGAAGTTGCATTTTGCTTTTAGATTACAGTTAATTGCAAGTCTGAAATCTCCAGGAGTATTTTAACACTTTTCCTAAAACAAGTAAGTTGTTGCATTTTATCCCAAAATCACCTTAATTTGTCTTACTCCCTTCTGATGATTTGGAGAGCTTTTACACTTTTACAGAAAGCTTTCACGTATCCTTGTGTGGATCCCCTGGGTGGAAGTTGAAGTGGGAATGACCTTCCCCAGCATCACTGCTGTGTCAGTGTTGTGTGATGCAGAGTACAGGCTGCTCACTGGAGCTCCTTTCCACAGTCGTGTTTAAATCTGTCCTTACTTTTTATAGAAAGCTGCCTTCCAACTTTCCCTGAAGGTGAACATACTTACACCCTGATTTATATAAGATAGCATTGTATCTATTGTGCTTTATTCAGGTCACCTTAGTACTCTCTCAGATCTCTGGCTTAATTGCAAGTTGAATGTATTTAGAATTCTACTAAAGAGTATTTCCAAAAATATTTTCTTTAAAAACAACGGTTAGTTAACTTAAGTTGAATTCATTTCCTGCTTCTAGGTGTATATCCAGACCTATTTTTGAGCTCAAGCATGAATACGATGTAACCTTCCTTCCATTGAACTTTAATGTTTAAGTTCTTGTAGTACTGAAATTCTAAGAAAAATGTTAGAAATTATTTATTTTTGGTTGTAAGTTTGTTATTTTCTTCCAGAGGGTCTAAATCACTGGTTTAGACAGGGGGCAAGCCTCTCTATTTAACTACTTCATGTATTTTTTTAATAACCTCTATTTGTCATGGCTGACCCTGTGAAAGTGTGCCCCAAATGGAAAGTCAGGCAGCAGCTTGCCTCGGCCGAGCACGGGGTGTGACAGCTCTGAAATGGGAACAGAGTCTTGGGTCTGGCTGGGGCTCGGCCTGACTTCCAGCCCTTGTAGTTCTTGAGGCACATGGCCCCTGGACTGCGAGGTGGGCGCAGGCTGGCAGCTCTTGGGTTGGGTTTCACAAGATGCTCTGGCAGCGGGTGGGAGCAGCCGGGGCGGGAAGGCAGCCCCTGTGCTGTCCCTCTCATGGAAACGCACGGTGACCGCAGCGTGTTCCGAGCAGGCATCGTGCCTGGAGCGCTCTTCGGGAGGTGCTGCTGGGCCTGGCCCTCAGGAACTTGTCCGGTACCACTTGAACCTGTTCAGATTGCTACAGTTTCCCACACCACAACCTGTAGCTGCTCAGGAGGGTGGTGGCCAGGAGCACTTCTGTTTGATCCTGCTGAGTTTTCCACCTGATGCCTTCAGCAGGAGCACCCCGTTTCCTGTGTCCTGCCACGAGTGGATGAGTGGTCCCCCAGTGATGCTCTGTGATTTTACAGAGTTGGCTCATATCCTGCCTTAGCTGTCCCCAGCTGTTCCTCAGTAGTTCTTAATTCTGATAACAATTGGGCGTTGACTACTCCTTGTCCTTAACAGTGTAGGCAGGGATTAAATCAGTGACTGAGGTCTGAAAAGGCCTGTGTGGTATTGAGCCCAGAGATGTCCCTTATAAAGCTGTGCTAAAGTTGTTAAAGAGTTAAAGACGTTCTTTGAAACAAGCTCAGTTAGCAAAGGAAAACCCAAGATAAAGTGAACTTTGTCTTTAAAATGATGGAAATTGTCAGAGGTGTGTTTCTATTTTCCTGCATATGACATGGATGTCCTCTGAAATTTTCTTTAAATGTACATCAAGTCTGCATTGGTATTATACTCCACTTTTCCTGCATTTAGTGCAATAAAATTGTACTCCTTTTTTTGTAATTTGTAATGTCTTGGGAGATTACATTTGAAATAAATTTTAAGGGTAACTTTTAAATAACTGCGAAGAGAGCACAATAGTTTCTCATGTAGTTTCTTTTAACCAAGTTATAGGGGGAAAAAAAGCACCCCTTTGGAAAAAGCAAAGAATAGTTTTGTCCAGATGCCATCTCTGCTGTATGAAAGAAGAATCAGGATTTGAACATGCTTATTCCCTTTTAGAGTAGTCCAGAGCAAGGTATTGATGTATGACAGCAATGGGGAAGAAAGGAACATTTTCTGTGCCACTCAAACTGGAGCAGAAGAGGCTGCAGAGCTGCTTTTGTTCTGGTGGCTCTGTCAGTCCTTTCTGCTGTGGCCCTTGATCACCACCTGTCTCTTTTCTGCCTTACAGGCTTTCAAATCCAGTGATTTCCTTTTCTCTTAGCCTGGGCCTTTGCTGCAGGATTATTTCTTTTTCATTCTACTCAGGGAGCAACAGAAGAGTGTAGAGAACACAGCAAAGTGCCTTATGTTACCATTTTTAGGTGCTTTTGTAGCTGATGGAAATGGCAGAGAAGACTTGGTTTAATCCAGTAATCTTTTCTTTTTGAAAGCTCAATTTTGATAATGAGTTGAACCTTGCTTTTCAGACTTCAATTTTCAGTCCAAATGACATATTTCTCAGAAGTTCATAATTAGGCTAAGCTGTGGCCTGCTTTTCCTCTGGATGTCAAAAGAAACTTAAAAAGAACACAAGTTTGAATCTAAAAACACAAGGTGTGAGAACTTCACCCATCTATTGAATAACTTGACCCTGACTGACTTGTCTCAGAACTTACTGGGAAGTGCTGCAGAACTCAGTTTGCTCTCTGAAACACTATACTCAAGGAAAATATCTAATGAACTTCCTCCAGGTCAAATGGCACTGGGATTGTAGTGGGAGATTTCAGTCCATCTGGTGCAAGGCATGTCAAACTAGAGACATCACTATGAGACCTGCCTTGTAATGAGTCTGTTGGAAAGCTTTCTTTGCTCTTCTCAAACGGTTTAGCTTTATGCTTGGGTCATTGTGTGGCACGTGTTGACCATAAATCCAGACTCACTGCACTTCCACTCAGCAGAAATAAGCTGAGTGGTTTGGTGTCCGCGTAGCAAGGCCATGGGCTGGCTGTGGTTCTCAGCTCCCACCATTTCTGTGCCATGAGTCGAGTCTGGGGTTTATTTCTTTTCTTCTTGCACCAGGCACTTTGTTAGTCTGAGTGGCTTGGTGTTTCTCAGCTGATCAAGTTTCTCCAGCAGTAATTTCTCAAGTGCTGCGGTCCTGTGTGCAAAACCCGAGAGTTACAAATTGAAAACACCCGGGGTATGAAGTTGACTCGGTGCTTAGCATGCCCTCAGTCAGGAATGGTGTGGGGCCGGGTTTTTTGCCCTAGTTTCCCACTGGGTGATGCCCTTGGATGCCCACATCCCACCGTGGGGCTGTGTGACGGGGACTGTGGCGCAGCAGCCCTGACGTCAGAGCCAGCCCGAGTCAGCTCTGACACTGGAAGTGCCACACAGGCTGTTCCCAGCTCCGTCACCTTTCTTCCCAGTACCAGCTTCTGTGCTGTGCCGCTGCTGAAACAAGCTTTCAGCTGCTGAGGAAGTTCTATTTTTGTGTCTGCATTGATACAGATTTATTGAAATAAGCCAGGCTCCTAGCTATAAATAAGATGAAATGCATTGTGGTAGCTGAATGAGTGTTGCAGAAGGGCATCCCGTTTGGCAGTGTATTTTAATGCACTTTTTTACGCAAGTAAATTATTTTTGGTCATGCCTGACATCTACCAACAGCCTCCACTGTCCTGGATTTATTTAGAGCCATTGAAGCAGCAAATAATACCATGACTCACATGGAGTAGCGAGTAATACAGAACTTCACTTCAGGGTAGGACAGGTGATAAAAGGCAATTAGTACTTAAAGTGGTAGCCACGAACTTCAGAATTTAAATAGAGAATGAGAGGTTGTTTCTCCAATAAGAGACCACTTAAAAGTGATAAATGTTTCTAAATATGCCATATTTCTGAAAATTCTTCGGTGTCTTCTGAGAAATGGCCTGTCAGTAGCTAATTCTCCACAATTTCTTAAGCATGCCAACATGTCTTTGGCAGTTACATCTCCTGGTTTTTAAAATCCTTTCTTCTTTCCTGGACTGTCATTTATTCTAATATAATCTGGTTTGGGACATGGACACAAATCTGTGTCATGGTTTAAGAAGTCGCTGTCCCTCAGTCAGGTACCCGGAGTGTCCTGCAGCTGTTGGCACCTCGCAGCTGCCAGCAGGCACCTCCAGCTGGAGGATAATGTTCATTACCGAAAAAAGATTCTTCACAGATTCCCACTGGAATGTGTCTTTATTTCCACCACCATTTCTCGCTTCCCAGGGTGCAGCCTGTGCTAGCACTGCTTTTAGCCCCTTTCCCAGTTTCCCCAGTGACAGAAAAGCAGCTATTCCTGTGATGAGAAGCAAAAAAAAGGTATTTCCATTCTCCTGGAATTTTCTGGTCAAGTTCTTATCCAGTCCTATTAAATTCCTTGTTTGCCACACCAGAACAAAGATGCTCTTATTTTAATGCAATATGAGGTTAGTTTTGCCCAAAAGCTAGAAAGATCCAAGTACCCAAGAAACTCCAGGAGCTTCAGGTGTTACACGTTGCCCTTATTCCTTGCCTTGGCAGTTCTGTTTGGTGATATTTTATTTTCCTGAGGAGATCAGCAAACTGTTTGCTTCTAATGGTATTCCTGATGCTGCAGATGCAAAGGTGGGGTAGAGCCAAAGTGGCGCTCATGCCCTGACCACATGGACACCTGTTTACAAATCTCATTGAAATAAGGAACTGTTTTCTGCATCTTTTAACACTGGAGCTGGCAGATGTCAGCGTCCAGTGGTTGGGGATGACCCCGCTCCCATCGGAGCAGTGGCTCTCTGCTGTTGGTTTGGATCGCCTGTGTGGGGAGTTTTGTAACAGTAGACTTGAGCACTTACATTCCTGAACCCAGTCTCCTTCAAGAGAGTGTTCCTATAAAACACAGATGCCAGCTGAGCCATCTGATGGGCAGAGAACCATGGCATTAGCAGTATGTTTAGTTTAAATATAGGGGGGGTTTAGCTTTGCCTTATCAAGTACAGAAAGGGCTTCTTTCCAGAGTTTGAGGATTTTTTTTTTTAAATATTTAATCTGTAATTTAGATCAGTCATTAGTGAGAATGTTCTGCTGGTAAAAACAACCGTGGATAATCTAAAAATACATTTGAAAATGCTTCTAAATACACCAGCACTTATCATTGCTAAATTGTGGCAGCCAGTGTAGCGTTACTGGAAAACCAGTTGTTTTTCACTCTGTTAATATTCATTTGAACTGGGTGTAGCAGTGATTGCTTCCCAGACTTGTAAGCAGCAGAGTTTATATCCAGAGATTCCAGCATTCTGGCAATGTTACTGATTCACACAAGAGCTGGATGGATTCAAGCAGGGAAGTGGTGTACTGCATTCCATTAGTCTCTCACAGTGCTGGTATCACCTGTGCTACTTTGCTTCTCCATTAAAGCACCAGCTCAAAAATTGTTCCTAACAGGTATCTTGCAAGATCCTGTGATGTTTTCAGACTTTTTGTTTCTTGGCAAAGCAGAGTTGTTACCCAGTAGGTCAGGGAGAATGAAGGCAGAGGTGAAGAATATCTTAGACTTTACAATGGAGACTGCATGTGAAGCCAGGTAACCCTACACTTCTGTCCTGAGGCAACGCACGTTCTCGTAGTTCTGAACCCTCTTAAAACCTGCGTAAGCAAGCATCTGTCCTTCAGAAATACTCTGTGAAACACAATATTCAGTTGCTGAGCCTTTTATCTCTTCACAGCAGATAGGCAGAAGAGAGTAAAAATAGTGCTTGGCAGCTCGGTTGTGTTTGGGGACACAGAGTAAGTCTTTCATAGTGTTCTCCCCTCAACAAAATGATCCTTGCTCTGTGAGTGTGTTTCTTACTTGCTGCTACGTGGTTTAATTTTAACCTGCTGTACAGCATCTGGGCTTCAAGATAAAATAGTTCTTTATTGTTTGTCTTTGTCTTAATATGCAGGCTGAAAACTTGAGCTGCTTACTGCAGCACCATTTCATAACATTTGTCTTTGGCCAAAGACTTTTCTTCAAACTGTTTCATCTGAGATAACAGTTGCTAATTTCTGGTTATCAAGACTGGCTTTACTGGAGCATAGAGAACTCCACAGTGCGAGGAAGATGTAGGTAGAACTACTTCAAAGGCTGCTGCAGAGATAGCTGAGTTCATGTTGATACCACAGTTTGTAAATAAAGTTGTTCATCTCCTTATATTGAAGTTTTCTCTGTATGCCACAAAGCACCGTGATTTGTAATTCACTCATTAGAGCAATGCTTTGCTTCCTGACTCCCCCACTTACAGCTTCTTTTTCCTGTGCATCAAACTGAATGGAGGAAGGACAAATGACTTGGCAACAAAGCAGGCAGAGATGTTGAAAACTGTGACAGCAACAAAGGCATTCTTCAGAAGTGCCTTGTTTTCTTATTCTGACATTCCCGTATCTGTCCAGAGACTGCCCAGATGATTGTGGTGGTGCTTCCAGTTTCTGGCAGTATAATCAATTAAGACTATGTTGAAAATGAAATGAAAATCCACTAATGAAAATAGAAGCATGGTGTAGATGAGAGGCTAAGCGGGAGCTCACCTAGAAAGAGAAACCTACAGTAAAGGCCTTGCATTTCAGAGTGTGAATTTTTCAGGTTAGCCTGATACACAAATCTCTTCTGCATTGGCCTCCCAGTACAACACAGTGGATATTTAAGTTCTTGTATGTATCAAAAGACACTGAGGGTCTGCTGAGGAGGTTTCGCAGCTACTGTAAGACTGGAAGTCCTACTTTGAGAAAGAAACCCAGTGAGGTATGGTGGGTTGTTTGGGGGTTTCAGGATGTGTGTAGTACAGTGAATTCTGCCCTGGGTATGTTTTTCTAAGCAGACCTCGTATTCAGCGTAGAAGTACCAAAACACTGGCAGTTCTTCCATTGCTGTTTTTACAACAGAGCAGCAATATTTGAGTACAGGATCAGTTTTCAGTGTAAAACCTGCCTTGGAAATTTCAGGCAAAGCTGCCAGCATCCTTTGAAAAGCACAGAGAGCTTGTTTTCTGGGATGTGGAAGAGCTCTTGGTGCTTAGTGTTATCATTCTGTGGCTTCTGCCTGCTGAATTGTTTCTTCAAAGCCGTGGATGAACTTTCTTATTTTTTTATTTCTTTCCTTCCTCCTTGGTTTGTATTTTTTGGGGGGGTAGTGATACAGTGTGGGGTATTCTATTAAAAAAAAACAAACCAGCAACTTAGTAGCTTTTATCAAAAGCTGGAGTACAGCACTTGATGGAGACTGATGCCGGTGTCTTCTGTGCACTTCTGCATGGGGACCTGGAGTTTTACACCTTTGTATCTTTAATGCCTCTGTGATCTGTGAGTTGGAGAGAGTGTTGATCATGCAGTTAAGAGTTACACAAAAGTTTTGTTCTCTGTGTTTTGTGGTGGGCTGGGGCAGAAGAAGAGTTTTGTTCTCCACGTGCAGGATACATTTGCTAGGTTTAATTTTTGTTTGTTTCTTTGATAGGATTTTTCCAGTGAAAGATGTACCTGCAGAGCCTGAAGCTCTCACAAACTGGCTGTACCAACGATTCATTGAAAAGGAGGACCTCTTGACACATTTCTATGAAACAGGTAGGATGATAAGCTAGCAAAGAGAACTGTGCTTTGCTAATGACTTTTCTTACAAGGATCTCAGAACGGTTTAAGGATGTGTAAACATTCTTCACATGAATACAGGAGGTACAATTATTATTATTACTGCTTTCTATGTGGCAAAAAAGTATGATTAAGGAATTATCTAGGAAAGGTGAGTTACCTAGGCAACGTTAGAATTAGGGTAGTGTTTGGAAGCTGTCAAAACAGTAGCACTCAGTTCAACTGTGAAAGGTGCTGCCATGGGATTTCATGGAGTGGGATAATTTAGCAATATGCAAAGATCCACGATTGGAAGTATGACTGGAAGGATCTGTGAGAATTACATGGCACACAGTCTCTGGAGCTGTGATCTGTGCTGCCAGTGCTGGCCTCCTTGCTGCCAGGATCACTCCTGCCATCAGACACTTCCCATGTTAATGGAGCAGAGGAATTTGAATAAACTTGGGGCATCAGTAACATTACTGAAGGGATACTGGTACACATGTGGTTTAAAATCTCAGCTAAATACTTAGAAACTGTAGCTAGAGGAGTTTGCTCAGGGCTCTTTTTTCCAGACACTTGATACTGAAGTATGTCACTTGCCCTTCAGTGGGAAGGAGAGGGGGAATGGAATTTGGAAGTGTGTGTTCAGTGTACAAAATATAGGAATACATCATAATAATACAGAAAAACAAAGTCCAGAGAGGAAAAATTGGCGTTTTATTTTGACAGTCGAAGTCTATAAAATGTAGACTGAGTAGGAAAACTCCAGATGAAGTAATGCAACTTGTCTCTAAAGAAAAATTCTCTTCATTAGCAATTCACAGTTGTTGGTGGGGAGAATGTTCAGTGTCTCAAATCAGCTGAGTTTAGTATTCCTGGGTGACTGTGTTAAAGATGCTTCTTTTGTGAGATGATTTATTGCAAAGGCTGCTTTAATTTAGTTTTGAGTGCTTAATTTATCAATCCAAGTGCTTAAAGAGATTAATAGAATTCTTTAACAACTCAGAGTTGTATTTTGTTTTATGAAATACTGCTGTCACTCAGCCATCATTGATGGCAAAGTCAGACCCTGCTATATAAATCACATCCAAATGCATATATTGGACTTTATTAGACAAATAACTTTGTGAATATCTTTAAAAATACAAGTGTAGCAAATCGATTGTAAAGAAGTCTCGGGTTTGTGACATTATTTTATGCTATTGAAATAAGACATACTCAGAAAATCTAACTAGTTCAGAATTTCTGAGAGTATAATTAATATAATCAGATTTATTCATTAAAATGCACTTGCAAAATAGGGTAATTGGTATTAATTTGCCAGTGCAATCAGTATGCATTAATAAAGACATGTTTTAAATGTAAATGCTGGGACATAGGACCTTATTAGGCATAAATTAGCATAATTTAAAGTTACTGCCATTTGTACTTTTTGAGAACTTGCTTGCATTGCTTTAGTTGGCCTACTGAAAAAGTGCTGCTAAGTTTTTGGAAACCCTCTGGAAAGGTCCTGATGTTGAATGTGAGGGGAATCCCTGAGGCTGCTGAAGAACCAGCTTTGTACTGACCTGGTACATGGTCACAAGTGGGTGTGGTTTTAAGACTTAGGGCTGTTTCTATTATTATTATTAATTATTGTTATCATTATCATAATTATATTATTTTACAATAAATATTTTACACACTGCTTAGGAATTTCTCTTAATAAAGCTTACTTCATAAAGCTGGAGTAACATTTAATGCTCCATGAAACTTCAGAAGTTTGCATTGACAGTATCGTTGGTAAGAACACATTCTCTTGGCATATTTTTATTTGGGAAGAGAAAGAAACAGAGCCTAAAATACCTTTCCCCATTTTTCTGTATTCTTAAGTGTTAAGAACTTAAATCACCTGGGGAAAACCTGTAATATTAGACCTCTGGAAATGAAACCAAAAAAAATTTGACGTGAAACTATCCCATAACTTTTTACAGGTGCATTTTACACATTTAATTTATAAAATTAAAACCATTTCGAGTTAATAGCTGTAGGTAGCAGACTCCTGTTTCAGGCATCTAGTGGAAAATCTGTTCTTGATTTCCCTGAACTCTTCAGCAGGATGACCTTGAAGCTCACAGTAACACAAGTGAGATTACATTTAGCAGGAACTAATTAAGGAAAAAACCCCAACCCTAAACTAGGAGCAGTTGGAAATGAGTGATTGTGTACTGAAGTCATCATACTCCTCATTCCCTGTGCTCAGAAGCCAAGTGGCGTGAGGTGATGAAAAAAGTAAGGAATGGCATCCTCAGTGCTATGGAAACGTTTTGTTGTACCAGATCTGAAACCTCATCTGGAAATCCTGCGTACAGGTCCATCATCCTTGTCGAGAAATACAAATTGAACTGGGAAGAGGGACAGACAACGGGAGCTAAGATTAAGGGAAAGGTGGAGTCATTTCTGTGAAGGACAGCTCAAACTGCTTGGCTTGTCTCAGCTGGGAAAGGGAAGGGTCAAAGATGGCTTGGGAGAGGGGGAAGAGACAGCTCTCTGTACCTACCAGGGAAAAAGGAAAGGGACTTAAACCAGAGGTCAGTTTGTACAGAAAAACAAATGGGCCGTGGAAGAACAAATCTAGCGTAGAGTGGACAGATAGAAGTTTAGCTGTGAGTTACTGGGGAATAAAGATGTGGCAAATCTGCCCAAGTGTGAAATACCTATCAGGGAGAGGTGGATGGGGCTCATCAAGGGGGTTTTTAGGCTTTTTCTTTGTTTACTTTGGTTTTCCTTTTTTTTTTTCTTTTTTAAATTAAGAGCATTCATGCAGGAAGAAAAGCTTTGTCTTAAATGCTTGATTGCAGTTATTCCAGTGATTGCAAATGTGAAGCACGGAGAGAAACTGCTGATGGTATCTAATTGCCCAAATTGTGTGGTTTCTAAGATTATAAATTGACACTGCTACATCTTTACTCTTTGAATCATTAATTTCATGTTCTTCTGAGAGAAGTTGAGACTCCATAATGCTGCAGAAAGTACATCATCTTCTCTGGTATATTCAGAGTTTTATATCCCCTGTTCAGGATTAATAACAACAAAAGTGCTTTGTGTCATCAAGGCTTTGTGCATCTCAGTAAAATGTAACACAAATGATTTAATAGCTGATGTAAATATATGCAAATAGTTTGCTTATGATCCTAAAGCTCTGATGTATTCAGGCACATTTAATTTAGTGTTGCAAGTCAGAAAAAGTCAAAATATGGAAAAACCAAATTTTATTGTCAGCTGAATCTCTTCCAGTCTTTCCCATCTAAGCAAGGATTTCAGTAAAGGCTTTCTGGAAAACGCCATGGCAAATGACAGTGTTTCCTTAGTCAGTATGACTGAGTGTTCAAACAATATGTGGAAACTGTTCTTTAAAAAAAGTGCGTGTGTGTATTTACATTTTCAAGAGGAACCTCAGGAATATATGTGTGTTGCTTCTTCACAGTACACAAATCAACACCAAAGAGCTGTAAAGTTTAACATGGAATCCATTCAATTATATCATGGAGATACTAATAAAACTTCAAAAGTAACACAAAACTTAGTTGACAGTTGGTTCTCTCTGCAAAGGTTGAGTACAGTGATAGCAGCTCCTAAGGAGTGCTTTCAGGCTTATGCTTAAAGCTTATAAGGAAATTAAAATTGTTCTTAGTAATTAAGATACAGGGTTGTGTTGGGGTGTTTTGTTTTCTCGAAGGTGTCTGGTAATGCTGGAGAATCTTTCATAAGTTTAACAGCACAATAGAGCAGTGCCCAATTAATTGTGTGTGGGCACCATTGCTGGGACAAGCAGTGGTGGCAAAGAATTGTGCAGTAAGGCTGTCATTCCTGTGCAAAGCATTAAATGTGTTTTCTTTTCTCTTGTAGGAGCTTTTCCGCCACCCCAGGGTCAGACAAAGGCGATTTCTCGGGAGATGACCCTCAGTAACCTGTGGCTGGTTGCCATACAATCATTTGCATTTTTGTCAGGAGGGATGTGGTACTGCCTCTTTCAGTATTTGTACCATTGCCTATTTTAAAAGTGGAATGGGACCTGAGGACACAATGGGAATCCAGGCTCTTGCAAATGAGTATCATGTTGTATGTGCAAATGTGAATATTCAAGAGTAAAGGAAAATACTGGATGAACTTTTACTCTCTTTGGGGGAATTTTAAGCGCCACTAAAAGTGAAGATCAGTAACATAGTGACCTGATGATGTATTATTTTAAGAATTGTCTGTATTTTTAAAAATGTATACTCTCACCCACACTTAAGCAAATTCAGCATTTGGACAAAAGGTGCAATCGTACAACCACCGTAGAAGAATGTCTGTGACAAGAAAGCTTTGTCACCACAAGTATTTCTTGGCATTGTAGTTAGAGCTCAGAAAATTCAGCAACTTGTCTCTTCAGTAGTGTGTACAGCATTGGTGTGGTAGAGATTCCTCATTTGCACAACGTGTACTTTATTGCAGCTCATTGTGCTGGAGTCAGAGATCCTCGACAGAGCTGGTGGAGGTGTCTTTGTGGCTACGCAGTCAGCAGTTGTTGTACCAGACACATCGATCTAAACCCAACACCCAAATAAGATCCAGTGTCAGGTCTGTCCTGTGAGGAACTGGTCCTCAGAAAGCATTGCAGCATCACAGTGTGATTAAAAGCTGTCCACGTGGGATGAATCAGCCCATCCCTGCTGTGGCCTTGCCATCAGCTCTCCGAGTTCTGTGTGCTACCAGTGTCTCGTGTTATAGGGAAACTTGGAAAATACAAAGTCACTCGGTTAAATTCCCTTTTTGTTCAGAATGCAGCTCAACCCTCATCATCAGTTTTGAAAATGCACTTTTAAAGGTGAAAAGACAGTGAAGGAAAGACATAAAACTTAGGGAACGGAGGGAAGCTTTGTTTGTCACGCATTGGAAGGCAGAGCAATTTTAGCTGTTTCTGAAGGTCTGCTGGTGCTGCTGGTGATTTTTAGCCACCTTTGTATTTTGTATACTGCAGTCCAACCAAGGTGACCTTGGAGTGGTTTATAGAGGCCTTTTTCTCCCCGCTAGTTGCAACAGTGCTAAATATACTTGTGGGAGAGTTTAAATAATTCAATGCCAACCATCTTAATGTTTTGCTAAGGAGTAATAGAAGAAAAACTAGTTTCGTAAAAAGAAAAAATAGGTATAATTGCTATCATAAATCTGTAGGAAGATACTACTGAAAAAATAAGTATGGTAAATATTCTGAATAACTACATGGAGGGCAGTATTAATTAGCTCACCACTAAAATCTTACTGCTAGAATCTTACTGGAAGAAGGATGGCTTGAACTGAAGGGCAGATGGGAACAGAAGACACTTTCAGATGTGTAGTGCCGGATCCTTTTGCAAGGCTGTCTGTGATGTACAGCCTTACTTCTGGCAGGTCTGGTTGGCATTGTGTTTATGTGATTATGCACAGATTTGCGAGAACAGTTCCGAAAATAAAACTAATCTCTCTAAATACAGGCAGGGTAGCCAGAACTTCAGATGTTGGCATACTGCCTTTTACAGAGTAATTTTGTTGAGAACAAAGTAAGCCCTCAGTAGTTTTGGCTCTGAGCTAGCAATATTGATTCCCCTTCTGTCTCCCTCTGCTGCTACATGAATCACAGGAGGTGGTGTGCAGAATACAAAACCTTGCCAGTGTTCCCTTTCTGGGGGTGGGGAGCAAAGAGCATACCAAAACACGAGGCAGTGCCAATTTCCATGGCTTTGTGGAAAAATACCTTGTCAAATATGCCATCCCTGCCCCCCCACATGCAGCAGTGGTTGCTCAGTGGGGATGGATGCAAAATGGCACACCACAGTAAGATCCCCTGAAGCATGTGTTCCCTCCCTGACTCCACAGAACCACTGCAGGCTGGAGGCAAAGGACAGTGGTTGCCAATAGGTTTGTGTTTTAGGAAAGTGCTGTTCATAAATACCATCTCTGCACCTGAATTCTGGTGTAGCCATTAAAAATAGGTCGGTATGCCCTGATAGGGAGGGAGTCTGGGGAGTATTTGTTGTTTCGTGTTGCTCTTGCTGAAGTTCACCTGATGGAATGAATGTATTTAATCTGCCATTGTACAGGGGGGTGTTGGGGCAGCCCAGCACTGTTATGTGTAAGTGGTAATTTCTGCTGCCCATGGGACTGACTCTTAAAACTGCAAAAGGCAGGTGGCAAGCTACTCACTGCTGTCCTCCCCCACGTAGTTTGATCAGAACCACAGAGATGCCCAGAGTACAGCTCATTTTATTTTGAGCTAGGACAGACTGGAGTGATGCAAAAAGGGAAGTTTATATAAGCAGATTGCACAGCAGTTACTCACATCAGGAGATTGTGCTTTATAGACCCTGTGAACTCCATGTAAGAGCATCTTGTTTTTTCAAATGCAGTGTTCTTATTTTCTTTTCCCAGTGGGTTGCAGTCAATAGCGAGTGTTCACGTGCTGCCTCAAGAAATTAGCACTGCGCAATAATGTTTCAGACAAGTGTTTGATTGATCTGGTCCTGTTCATTTTCACTTTGTTCCACTGTAGTTCTTGCTCTTGCGAGATGTTTGTTTCCAAGCACTGGTTGTTGTTTCAGTAGGGTGAGGAAATAGTGTCAGGTCCCAGGCTTCTCTCCTGCCTGCGCTGGAAAATGTGAAGAGTGGCTCCGTACGGCCGAGTTGCTGTGGGTGACACCAGAATGAAACCATTGGAAAGCAACTCCCAAGGACCCTCCCAGCATCATCCTGGATGCTGCTTCATGAAAGAGAATAAGTGAGATAAAAGAAGTTTTGCTATGAAGGGAAAAACGTAAAATTGATACAATATGTAGGAAATTCTGTGCTAAAAATACCGTGCTGGTCCAGTCTGGAGCTTAGCAGGCGAGCCTGTAAAACATGAATTCCTGTCAGTTGCAGTTCGGTTCTAACTTCTGGCAGTTGGCTGCAGTTCTGGATGTAGTGGGCATTTTGTTGTGCTATCCATGGGTTGCCTCCTCTGGAGAGTTCAAAATGTATTTTGTTAGTGATGTTAATGAACCATACATTTGATCACAAATTAATATAACAGTGAATTTACATTAGGTGAAAAAATAATGGGAAAATGTGTAAAATGATCAAAAATGAAAAATTGACAGAAAAAATTCTAACTGAAAGCTGTTGCACACAGAAGTGAGAACAGAGCAATTTGAGTGCATTGCAAGTAATAAGAATAAAGATGGTTCTCTGCCAGGGTTGCCCACAAAACATCTCCGCATTTCTATGTTTAATTGTTCACAAAGAAGTTGTTACAGTTGAAGTTGTGTCAGTCCTCACGGTTAGCTTTGCTGCTCTGTGAATCCCTTGATGTGAAGAGCCCCTGCTCATCCACGCCAAGCAGTTTCCTCAGTGCCCTGCGGTGAGTGCGCCTTTGTTTCAGTCTCACTTGGGTTCCATGTGTGGTTCTGTTGAGTCTTGCAACCATGGTGTCTCTTTTTCTTATTTTGTTTCTTTTCTTTTTTTGTTTTTTAAGTTGCTCTCACCAGATGTTGAAAAGTGAATTTTCAGTTTACCTTGCTTTCCTGGAAAATTAAAAGCTTCCTTCTCCCTCCTCCCCCTCCTGCCCCAGCGTCACAAATAAGGTGCATCTTCTTGCAGTAAAAATAAAGCGATCACTGTGGTACTGTTCATTGTTCACTTGGTTTGCAGATGATGTAACTTTTTTGTGTGTGACACTGCCATAAAGTGCTGTTAACTTTTCTCACCTGTTTGTACAAGATAGTAACAGATACCGATCACTGTGTGTGACAGGATTCAACTGCTCCGCTTTGCCTTGACAGAAATTTTGGGACCAAAGGTACTTAAAACTGGGATTTCCAAATCACGAGCCCAGGGTTGGATGCGTTCTCTTGACAGCTGGAGATTTTGTGGTGATCTGATACAATCACACAAAATAATTATACATCTGGGGTTCTGTATTTTTTGGAAATAATGGAGCCATATGAAATAAAGGGTTATTTTGCAAAATTGCATATTTGATACTTTCTACACTTCTTTTAAAAAATACAAAGTAACAATGGGAAGAGCAAAATGGAAACCATACTCTGGTCTAAAATGTCCGTATACATTAGAAATGCTTCAGAGCAGCTCTACTTTTTCTGTAAGAACTATAGACTGCCTGGCTGTGATAGAAGTAGTCATGGAAAGGATTCTATGCATTTTAAAGTTAGGCCTTTTATCATGAGATAATGAAGTAATTATTCACTGAACAACTGTCCTAGTAAAATTAGTTAGTTCCTTAAAATTACTCCACCATGATGTTCCCATTGTATGATGAACAGGGATTTTTTTTATACCGGTTATGTTCACCTCCAATTTTCTGCTTCCCTTCTCTGTTACCTGCATTTTTGTTTCGTGTGATAAAATGGATGTGGAAGCCTGGAGTGACCGTCAGTGGTTTTGCGAAGGGCTGGTCATGTTTGGTATTATTTTGCTGAATTTATTTCATTGGGTTTTTTTTTTTTATAAAATCTTTCCAGCAGCCAAGATGTCTTTCAGAAATGTAGACAGATACCAGAAGCAGCATTTCTCTTTCTTTTCCCTAGGCTGTTTGGGTTTTTTTTTCTGTGGCAAAAATAGAGTTGATTTTTTTTCAAGACTGTTTCATATGCCTCTGATCCTTAATAAGTAAGAAGATTTTCTTTGATGGTTGTATTTATTGTGCTTATAACTAATGGATACACAACCTTTACTGTGCTTACCATAAACAACAAATAGTAAAATAACACTTCAGTTCACTGTACAGCTGCAGTGTTAATTTGTGATAGATTGTTTATTAGGAAGGACACAGAGACAAATGTTTCAGTGCCAGAAGTGGTAAGGGGAGGAGTGGAGCAGTAGGGGAGAGACGGGACAGCAGCTTCTGCAGCCTTTGCTCACTCCAGCACCCGCTGGAAACTGTGCCGGTGCCCGGGCTGCAGAGTTTCTCTGCCAGTCACTGTAGCAATGAATCTCCCTAAAGCTTCTGAGAGCTGAGGGCGTGCCAAGAGCAGAATCTGAGCCCCGTTGACCCCGGTTTGCCTCCTAGAAGGATGTGACTCCAGCCTTGTTGGGAGCAAGGCTGTCGTCATTGTGAGATCCAACCAGTTTTTAAAGAGGGATGTTTTTAAGCAACTCCAGCTGGGCAGAGCAACACCAAGTGGGACAGCCCCGCTCATTCTGCGGCCCTGGCACCTCTTGCTGGTGATGGCTCTTGGCTCCTGTCACCTCTTGTGTTCACTGCTGGGGCCCAGTTCTGCAACGTCTAACGAAGGGAAAAGGAACTCCTTGGAGCATCATGAGACATCTCGCACAATTTCCAAAACAGCGCCATGGTTGTAGTGACATCTACCTCTTCATTTCCCTTCTGGGTTTTGTCTTGTTTTTCTGTGTGGTGTTTTTCTGTGAGGGGTGGGGGGAATTGGGGAGTGGGAGGGAAAACTTGAAATCTGAATATTAAGACACTGGTGGGGGATCCAGTGCTTACCAGCTGTGTTGTCATATTGAAAAAGCCATTGTTTTTAATTCCTGCCTAGTATGAAATGTTTGTTTTAAAAAAATCCTTCCTGCTGGAAAGAAAAATGTATTTTTAAAGAGAAAAAAACATCCCTCTTGGCTATGAGAATGTCAGCTGTATGAGTTGTGACCATATCATGACATGCTGATCAGATAAATAAATTTTTATCTCTCAGGACTCTTGTATTTTTGCTGTTCTGGTAACGGTTAGCTTTTCTGAAAGGATGCTTTTCATTTTTTAAATATCACTAATTTCAGCTGAAACAGCAAATAAAAAATGTGTGTGAATGTCACGTGTGCTTACTCTGGTTTACAAAAACCCATTTTTGTCTTGATTTAACAAAAAAAAATTTTTCTGTGAAGGATACTGAAAAGCTACAGGTAGAAAACCAGGCACCTGAGGTGGTCAGGCATGTTAACGGGCTGCAGTTACTTTCATCTCCAAGGTAAAGAAAAGGAATCTCCTGGGAGAGAAAAAAAAAGGTTTTCTTGTCAATACCTTTCTATAGCTAGAATCTGTTAGTACTTCCCATATATTCTTGGGATCTCTGTGGAATAAGGAAGAAGTCTCTTGGATCAGTTGTCCTTTCTAATGTTAGTCTGGTTTTGTACCAGGTTTGACTAAGACTTCTCCAGAGAAGTGGTGCATCAGGAGGTTGAGAGCAGCTACTGCTGGGATCTGGTGCAGCTGAATAAAGGCTGCCAGTATTTTTGCTTAAAAATAAATCATCGCATTTGTTGTAAATGACATTACTGTAAAAGTTTTAAAGGCTGATAAGAACAGATAAATAGTGGATTTATGTGGATTAAAGGTGGCAAGGAGCTCACTGGATGGTTATGTGCAGATTTTCAAGTTTACCTTGGGAAACTGGAAGTTCCAAAAAAGTGGATATTGTGAAAGGGATCAATAAGATCAAACTCTGGGTCTATACAAAGAATAAATAATAAGCTAACCTCAGTAGGGCTCTGCTGTGTGGCTTTGGGAAAAAGCAACACTGATCTTGCTCAACAAAACTGCAGGACTAAATCAGATGGCAAATGTGGCTAATTATTGTATGACAATATAATTGGGTTTTTTACAATCTCACTTGAGAACCTGAAGGAGAAAAACTAAAAGGTCAGTTTATACTGAATTACTTTTGAAGAGGAAATTTTTCATGTGCAGATGGCTGGTATAATTCTGCAAATCTGTTCAACTCTGTACAATATTTTCATAAATTATATGAAAGAAACCTTTTTTTTATTACCAGTTTGTTATTAATGAGGAGAAGTCGCTGAGTGGTCCGAATCACTTAGTGCAGCGTAGGTTTGATACTGAGCAAAAGAAAGGTCATCTACCCACAAGGAATAGATGTCTCCCAGGAAGAGAAATTATCCCAGAACACAAGAGTTTAGAGATTCTGGCAACTGAGGGCTGCATTGGCATTTCACTGTAAATAAATACATAGCAATAAATAAAAGGGCCGATTTGACCCTTTGAGCAGATAGACCAAGTCGGAGCAGAGGGTAGTAGGATTTCCCTCTGCAACATTAGTGAGCCCATATATTGAATACTGACTCAAAATGGCAAGGCAGGATGGAAGGGAAGAGTTTCTAATGCAGCGTTTCCCTCCCCACAGTCTCCTTGTCTCCAGGCGAGGCCCGGCTGGCTTTGAGCTGAAATAAATGCTGCCCGGTCCCTTAGTGAGGGTTTCTCCACCTCTGTGGGGTGGCTGGCTGCTTCTTCCAGCTGTTCCCTTTAGTGGAGCTGCACACTCCCAGCTCAGAGCCATGACTCTCCAACTCACTGGCTTCCTACACCCTGCACCTTCTTTTGTTCCCTTTGCCTCACAATCTTAGTTGGTTTTCATCCACTCAGAAGCAGCAGATGCCATCACACAACATTGTAGAAGGTGAAGCTTTAGATTCAGATGCGCTGGCATTAAACACTCCTGCTGATTAACCTCTGTCTCACCCTCACCTGCCATCCCTTTGGAGGGGATGGGTACAGCAGCACTGTGGAATCCCCAGCCTGCCAGTTCTTTCTCCCAAGGTGAAGCTGTTGGGTTTTCTACTCCCTCTGCCCTTTTGGAAACACTGAAGATGCTTTTGATAGTTTTCTTGTTGTGTTCCCTTCTCTCTGCATTTCTCTTAGGCAGACACACTGGCTCTTCCTCATAAGCAAGGATTTGAAGGGGAGAAACCCAGAGCTGTTAGATAGGGGCTGTCCTGCACCTTTGCCTTGAAGTGCTCAAGATGTCAGGCATCCTGAAGGAGAAAACTCCCTTCACGGGATGAGATGGTAATTTTCCTGCACTGAAAAGGCCAAACTTAGAATCTGATTGTTTGGAACTGATGGTTTGGTTTGCTTTTTGGTTTTGGGTTTGGTTGTTGGTTTTTTTTTTTGCCGCTACTCCACTACTCTGACTAAATAAACTCTCTTGCTTGCAGCTGGCAAAACCAGTGGAACATTTTATGTGCAATGCTCTGCTCTGTTACACCATGGCCGAATGATTTACAGGACCTCGCCTGACAGGCAGTTTTAAGAGCCTTCAGACTTGAACCTTGTATCCTATAACTAGGGTGGGGTTGCTTTTCCAAGAAATTCCTAAGCCAAAACTGATGACAAAAATAGGTGTAAATAATATTTACTATTTAGTACAGCCTTAAAGCTAAGCTCTGTTAATTGCCCACAGACCTGCAGTAATATTTGCTGAAGCAATTTTTCATAACTAGTGCTGGATTCATTTCTGTCAAATAAATTTTCTCCCACTTCTGTTTATTCCAGTATTAAGCATTGACTCCACTGTCACTTAAGGTGGCAGCTGATGGATTTTCTTACTCCAGTCATTCCCCTAGGGAAATACTCACAAGATGCAGTTTGATGTTCCACGTTTGCACCACAGCTGTTGCCTGAAGTTCAGAACAGGCAGGTAAGGATTTGCTAAGCTGGGCAGAAGCACCTGTAGGTGAGAACAGTCACCAAAGGTTGCCTCTTAACACCTGCTCCTCTGAGGCCCTTACCCAAGTCTCTCTCTGTTGTGCTGAGAGACGGATCTAGGTCAAGACTGATTTTTAACATTAACCATTGAGTAAGCCTTATACACACAAAGTGAAGCTGTACCAACACAACCCTTAAAAGACCCCAGGCAGAGACAATTAAAGCTACAAAGTTAATCTGGAAAAACTTAGTTAAGAGAAAGAAGGAAGTCTCATCTGCTTAGCTTATGCAAGGGTTAAGTAAAATACCACTGTGTTATGTGCAAGTACTCAGCAGGTGCTGTCAGTCATGGACTCCAGGCTGGAAAAAAAGGCTGAAGATGCAGCAGTTCCGTGCAGAATATAATGAGCTGAGCTCAGGAAGGGAAGGGAAAGAAAGCCCTAGCTTGGGCATGTGTTCAGTTCTCCATCCCTCAAGTCTTGAAATCAGAACTGTTGCCTTAAATGTTTTATTACAGAGCTGAAACAGAAGTAGGTAATGTTTAGCCTAATTACAGAGGGAGGTTGTGACCTACATTATGCAGGTAACAAGACTAAATAATTCATGGGCTTTGGCCCAAAAGTCTGTGAAACTTAGAATTTTATTAGCAGCTAGATGGCAAATTGCTTTTCTATGCTTTTACCTTCTCAATGCAACATTCCTTTTTTCTGCTCCAGGCTTACACACCCTGATTCTGCAAGAAATAGCAATAAATAAAATTATAATTTTTCAGATTAATAATTTTCATCTTTGGAGTAACTATTAAAATGTCTTCCTTTCATATGTGAACACAGATGATTGGGGCTGCACAGAGAATCAGGGCCCAGATATGTCTGAGCCATTATCCTCACACTCAGAATAGCCAGGACAAGTGCCTGAGGGAAAATTGGAAGGATCCCTGGAGTGGACAAGCGTCAAATAACCTTGCTATATATAGGAATTTTCTTCCTACCCCTTGCATTAGAAGTTGGCTTATGTCCTGGCCCACTGAAATTTACATCCCTGTTTTGTTTTAGTTTGCCTCATCACTGTCAGGGTTTGTTGGTTTTGTTTTCAGATTTTTTTTGTTGACCTGATGATTTTTGAGCTTGGGAAGGTTAATGAGTCCTGCAGGCCATGTAGAAGCTCTGTCAGAAGTCCACTTACTTTCAGAAAAAGCTTCATTCTTTATAAATCTTCTGTGTTTGCATTGGTTCTTCCTTCCCTCTTGTGTTATGAGAGATTTAAAAAAAAAAACAAACCCTGATGTAGCTTTTTTCCTCTACCTTTCTGCTTTTATATCCTCTGTCAGTCTACCACGACTGAGTATGTCTCTGAACTATTTAAATTTGGGTTCTCATTGTGGTAGATCCATCACCTGCATAGTTACGTTCCTTCTGCTTTTTATTACAACATTCAGAGAATTGATTTTCCTATCAGTATAATTTATTTAAATACTTATCCGTGCAGCTTGATGGTGAGAGGATTAGATTTATTAATGGATTTGTGATTTCCTGACTCCAGTGACACATATAAATCAAACAATAATTTAGCAGCTACAGAACAAAAATTTGCTGCCAACAGTTTTTAATTTCCTACACAAAAATATGCACATTTAATTTTATTGCGTAGTGAAGAAGACTAAAAAGATAAAGCTGTTCCCTAAGGTAAAGTGAGAACAGGGAAGTTGCTTCCTTCATATTAATCTTTCTTTTAAAAGTGAAAGAAGTCAAATGAGGTTAAGTTTAATAAGCTTGTGCTGGTATCTCCCTGAAATTTTTGAGATCCTAGGAGCTGTTATAAAACCAAAAAACTGTTAACCTGAACCAGAGCCATTGGTCAAGAGCTCTTTGGGGAACTGTCCTATCTCCTTAAGATCTATGAAAAGTTGGCCCCTGATTTTTATTTGTGACCCCTTTAATTTGTTATGTGGAAATAAATACAAAATACTCAGTGAAGCCAAAGGATGAGGATGTGGAGAAACGCCATACAACCATGCAAAAGGCTCCTGACCTTTATTTTCTGGTTTGCATTTCTCTCTGTAGTACTTCGTTGTGTAAGGAGGCGTTACATATGCTGGGTATGGTAATGCAGGCTGCACAGCCAACCTGAGTGTATTAAGGGTAGAAATCACAAGGTCAGAAGTGCCAGTTGTACTAATTAGTGCAATCCTGACTAAGAACAGTTACATGACTTTATTTTTAATGAGCACAAGGATTATGGGAATTTAGATAGAACAATAATCTATTTTTATCTGGTATCTTGTAAGCTCAGAAGATGAATCAGGAATAAGTTGCATAGTAAGACAGGCCAGAGCTGCAGCTAAATTATCAAAACTGCAGGAACAAAACATTCCTTACTTAAAGCACTGCATGGAATTCTCCAGGTTAGGGCAGTAACCCTTCCTTGGTATCAAAAAAATGTGTTACAGTGACAAGGTAAAGTACAAGTGTGGCACCCACCTCAGAAATAAGTATGACAAAATTTGTTATTTCTTTTTTTAACACTTCAGTGTTTGCAAGTCAGGAGGGAGAGAAAATACATTTTGCTAATGGTTAATTATACTTATTTCTTCTAATTGCTGCATCATCTGCTATTGAAGGCTAAGAAGGCTAAAACTATTAAAAGGAAAAAAAAGTAACAGCAAAAGGAGCTGTAGAAAACTGCAGCTTTTCAACCGATCAGTCTTTGTGTTATCTTCTGACAAGAGGGGGACTAGGTTAATATTTTAACTTCACCAGGGATTCTTTGAAGACAGGTGGTGGTTGTAAGGAACGAGATGCCCTGTCTGTAAATTGGTCAATTCATTGTCATTACTGCCTGTGGCACTGGGTCAGAGAATGCCCCAAGGCAGCACCACGTAGGAGTTTCACAGGCTGAAAGCAAACCAGAACAAACCAACAGTAAGGCTCCTTTGCCTAAACATGACAACTGAATAGGCAACAACTGAGAATCCGTTTCTGGCTCTCTGTAATGAGTCCTGTCGTGCTTGGGTTTTACTGGTTTTCTAATCATGATTCATGAAAAACAATTAAAAATTAATAATTACATAATTTTAAACCATTGTGCCTTCGCAGATGGACTAAATATTGTCAGTCCGAAAGGCTTTATTGAACACCCCTACCTTTCAGAATCAGGATGCAGGATGGTAAAGAGACTTTCCTGGAAAGAACATGGTATTTCAATTTTTAAAAAAATAAAAGGAAAATGAAAAAAAGACCCACCCCATATTTCTTTGAAATGGGAGCCTATGTTCTTAGGTCACTGCTGTCCATATATGCCTCAAAGGTGAGGCTGAGTGTCAATTACTCCAGGCCTGTTCCTGTGATGACAACTGTTACTTAGGGCTAAATTAAAAACCAAGCACTAAGGTACATGCAGGAGCCTTGGGGAGGTGTTTCCATGAGGAGTAGGAGTTGACTTACATGCTTATGTAAAATATATGTTCTCTGTATGGAAAGGCTCTGCACTGGGATTTGCTTACTCTCTTTCCTGCCTCATGCACTGGCTGCTGGTACTTAAATCAAACATCAAAGGTGGTGTCTCCTTGCCAGGAAGGCATTTGCATTGCTGCAAAGCTGGAGGCAGACAAATCAAATCAGTGGGAAAGTCAAAACAACTTCCTACATCTTGGGATGTGGGAAAGGGGACACAAGGCTTTTAAAGGATCATTAGATCAGAAAAGGATGGGGATAGAAAGCCAGCTTGTTTCTCCCACTGGGCTCTCTCTAAATGCAGCCTAGCTTGGAACCTGTAACCCATGCAGGTTAAGTGGGTAGGCACAGCATTTGCATTTGTCAGCTTAACACCGGCCCTTGAAAGTGTCCAGGACTGGGTTCAGAAAAGTAAAGTGTGACTCTTTCTCCTGTCCTTACAAACCGTAGTAAAACTTTGCACACTTTTCACCACTGCTTTTATTCTCACCTGAGCAAAGCCACATGTATTTTTAGGAAGACCAGATCTCATGAGGGTTACCATCTCCTTAGCTAGGTAATTCAACAAACTGGCACTCTCTGGTAGGTCTCTGTATTCCAGCACATTTTCCAGAGAGCTGAAAAGTGCACCCCGCTATCCTACACAAGCTGGTTGAACCACTTGCAATACAAACATTGCTGTGGACAAAATATTTTCTGGTAATTCATCTTAACTGGGAAAGTAGGGTGAGTGCTGGGATCCTGTAGGAATTAATACTAACAGTTGATAATTTAGACTTTTCGATATTACCTTTTCAGATAGGACATAGAACAGGATTTTTCCTATATCAGAATGTGGCATTAATGTCAGAAAAACTTAACTTGGGTCTGATTTAAATTGTGCTGCTCATAGTCAAGTAAATTCCCATGGTACTAAAAATCACTGGGTGATTTGACTTTTGGATTGCTATTTCATGCCCAGGATCCTGTTTTAGGTTGAAAACAAGTTTAAGAGCACCTGGAGAAACTAAAGTTTAACGTAAAGGATAAAACAAATGTTTCAGCTTGTACAAGGCTTTGGGCTGCTCAGTTTGTTTGTTCTTTGTAGTCCAAGGATTTGCCACAAACAATTGCACAGGCCATCCTGTCTTGACCTTGGGCAAAGCCCACAGTTTCTTTAAGATGATAAATCTCTGCTGAACACATCCCAAATGCAAAGTCCTTCCAGAAATTATCTGCCACAGCTAGAGAGAAACGTGCTGTTTCTATCTAATTTCCATTTGAAGGCTGGAGAAAGTTTCTCAAAGAACATCCCGTAGGCACCACCTGCACCTGGATTGCTCAGTGCCTTTTTGTCTGGTAGTGCAGCCTGACAGTGTTACCTCGCCTGCTATGGTTCTGCAGAGGCTCAGCTACCTCAGTCCTTCAGGACACTGAGTATCTTTCTTCCAACTTGCATCACCAGTGCAAGTTTCCAGTACAGAAATGTTAAGAGTCCTTCATCCCCTCCAAAAGGAGATATATAAATAAGAGGATTATTACATCTGTGCTGAGATTTTTGGACCCGACTTGTTTGTTATATAAGATCTGTCAAACTGGTTGCTGTCCTCAGTTTTCTCTGGTGATGCAGTCGGTTACTAATCATGTTGCATTCCCCTGATCCCTGGCAGGTATCAGGTATTTGGTAAACTGACTATCAAACAGATTTGCTAGGAAGGCCTGGGTTTCTGTGGCATTGGCTTAGTGTTGGTACCACTTGCTGTGCTGTGCTGGCCCAAACAGGAATTTCTCAGGCCAAGATCTGTGGGATCATGAGCTTCTGCTCAAGCAGTGACTGAGAGATTTTACAATAAATGTTTCAGCTAAGTAGCCAGTGAGATGCTGCTCTCTTATCAGCCTTACTTTCTCCCTGCTCACCTGTTGTCCCAGAGCTGGGTAAGGACTCCACTGACAACATTCCATCTGGATTTTTAGCTGAGTAATGGCTCACACTTAAGCCTCAAATGAGGAGAAAGCTCACTTACTTATCTCAGGACTGCACCCTAAAACACAGAAAATAGAGGCTGGAAGATGCTTCTATTCAGCTGAATCACATACCTACAAGAAAGACTTAGGAAGATACTTAGAGATTGAAATTTGCTTTAACATTTAGACAAAAGTGCAAAGAAAAGGCAGTAAGTGCCTTTGTGGCAAAATTAAAAAGAGGAATGGCATTTACAGTGATGAGTAAACATGACAAGAGGGATGCATTACATTTTTGCACTGTACTAGAAAGTCTTTTCTTCCAGCTTTATAAAACATGGATTCTTATGTTTTTATTGGAGAGAGTGAATTACAAAGTAAATGCCTGAGGCTGCAGCTGGGCCAGCTGATTGCCTCACTGGGGTGAGATACCCTGTGCAAGAGAACTGCTCAAGCACAGTCTCTCAAACCCAGTCACGTCCACATTGCTGGGTACTGTTTAAAACACAACCTGCAATCAGTTCCTAGTGCTGCATGCAGTCCATAAAAAGCAGCCTCTAGAGCTGCCTGCTCACAGCAGTGCCTCTCATATCTGCAGTACTCTCCCAGGCTTCCCAAAGAATGGGAGCACTGAAGGCCTTAATTCATGGTTGTTTCCTGATTTATTTGTGGCTGATGCAGAGCTTACTCCTACACCTCTCAGTTTCTCTACCAGTGGTGACCACTACATTAAGAAGCGTAGATGGGTGTTTTGCCTTCAGGTGTTCCATCCAGAGTGTGGCTTATTGGTTTGGACAGGCTCTGATTTCAGTCTGTGTGAACACACCAGACCAAGGACCAAGGCAGCAGAGGGCTCACTAATAATGCTCATTAGATCCCACTGCTCTGGGACATTTCCAAACAGAGCTAGAGGAGGGGAAGGAAAGTTCAGTGAAAAAAACAGACTTTAGGACAAGGGTCTGGTGAGCTCAACACTGAAGATGAAGTTATGGGACAAGTACTCAGTATTCACCCTGATGGTGGCTGGTTGTACATTCAGCAGCAATTAAATGCCCCACCCTGCCCTCTTTTGAACCGTTCCTTGCTAGGGGACTCAGTATTTTTTATTACAATTTGTCTCTTCCTGCCTTTTATTCTTTTCTAAGCACCTTACTTCTAGTTTGCTCTTTCCAAAAAGCTGAAGAATTACTTGGCTGAGGTAGTTATTTTGAATGTTAGACATAGGAAGCAGCTTTGTAGAAGCAATTATCAAAGAATGATTAAGGCTGGGAACACCTTGTGTACTTACATACAGGCTTGCCATGGTTTAGTTAATTGGCTCAGGCATGTGCAAACACACTTATTTATCTTTCTCCTAGGTCTCCAAGAGCACCAGTTGTAGTGTTGCAAGCACTGCCAGGAACTGGTGTTGCTGTGTAGCTCTGTGTGTAGGCCAGTTTCTCCCCTTTTCTCTCCTAAACCCGTTGCTGCAGGAGTAGCACCCCAAGTTCAGAGTTTTTATAATGGTGAAATAGCCTGTTCTGACAAATTGTATCAAGCTTTGAAAACAGATTAGCACAACCAAGCAGAGATGATCTCGTTCTTACTTTCAGGAAGAATGAGAACAATGCTGTAAGAAACCCAGGCTACCTGCTCCTGGGATCCATTTCCACAGGGGTGTCTGCTCATCCCTCTGATGCAATGTGTTAACAGGAACACTGATCCCTCTAAGCATATGCCTCTCGTCCTTGTTGACAAATGCACACCAATAGATGCTGTGGGTGATGCATCATTATGTAATTGTGCTTGTGGTGCAGACATTGAACCTCCTGTGACATTACAGATCCTGTATTAAACACAGAAGCAGCTTTATCCTAAGTATTATTGCTGATGTGAACAGACCTAAACACGAGCAGATGCTCTGCTACTATATGCAATGTTAGGCAACTGTGACATTAATAATTTTCAATTTAAAAGCTGTGTCTTGTTTAACTTGTTCATAGAGAAAAAACAAATATTTGGGTTATAAAGATTTTGTAAAATAACATGTGTGGTGTATGGAGTTGGTATTGGATAACTGTAAGATGTACATATTTTGATATTTTGACCTTGACTACTCAGACTTTGATTATTCAACCCTTCCAGTTATTATTAAAAGGGTCAGGCCCTCTCGTGTCTACTAATTAAAATTAAAAGCTAAAATGTTCTAAATTTGTCTGAAACCTCAAAACAAATTTAGTATACCAGCAGAGAGAAAGAGATTAAAAATGTGGGAAGGGGGGAGGGAGAAGAAAATTAATGTCCCAATTCATTAGAATGCTATTGATTTTGACACTGAAATGTTGGAGGCCATTTAAATATTTTAAGCAACACATGAAGCCTTGTGGTCACTCTACTGGACCGGCACTGGAAAAGCATTGGAAGCCATTCCCCTCTGGCCTACCAAGTCACTTTGCCTCCCTGTGCTTTTGTGTTCTGCACTGAACAGCACTGACACAAACCTTATGCCCACTCAAACCAAAGCTAGTTATTTTCTGCCAGCACAATATGCTGAATTAGCTTGTGGTGGGATCAAACAGACACCAGATTCTGTGATTCTGTCTAAAGTGAACTATAGAGGTTAGGTAATAGGTCAGCATTTCCCACTGGATGTGACCAACGTGTCTTTCTTCTCAGAAAGACAGGACTAACAACCCCATTTCAAATGAGGTTTAAATTGGGGTCCGGCACCTTGTGATATGTCTTCTAAGCTTCCTCTTTTCTTCCGGATGTCCCATGCAACCACAAACTGTGTCCTCAGACCATCTAATCACAGAGATTATTTTCAGTCAAAATTACAATTGATCTTACTTCAATTATCACTCCAGTACACCAGCACTATTCAAACAATGAATATTAGAGGACATTGCTATTTTTCACTGGCAATTGAATCACAGACAGCAGCAATCTTCATCTGAATTTTTCATTTAAAAAATGAAACCTTTCGTGGAGCTGACTAAGCTGTCTGTGTGAGCCAGCGGGAGACAGGATTGATGGATATCACAGGGACTGTGCAGAAGTCAGTGATCTGAACCACTGAGAAGCACAGAGCACATGGTCACACCCTTACTGAAGATACTGAGTTAAAGCTGTCAGTTTGGAGCTGTGAAGGCCAGCATGTCTTAAACAGAAGAATTCAGAGCCAGCTCTTGTTAATTAGGAGTCACATAATTATGTAGTATGTTTTTCTATTAAAGACATTAGGGAATGCCTGTTGGGAAAAGAACTGTATTTTACTGGACTGAATAAGAAAGGATACTGTCTCCTCATACAATCTTGGTTGAGTTATATCCAGCAGTTGCAATATAGTTGGTGTCCTTACAGCTGTCAGCTTTCCTGGGTGCTCCTGTTGTTAGCTTAGGTAAAACCACACTCAAATAAAAAACTGAGCTTACCTACGACCTTGCTAGTGCTAGTACTGTAAGCACAAATGCATGACACTATAATTCTCCTAACAGAGTAAGATATATTAAAATAACTGTTTGGACTGTCTGCAGTTAGCCAGGCCAAAGAACAGGCTGCTGCTTCTCCTATTACCTACATGTTTTTCATCAGCCTGTGACTTAATGGAATACTGATCTTAAGGCCAAAGAGCTAAATTCAATTGTAAAAAGGACAGCTTTATAATTAGATTCAATACTTTATATTTTCAAGGCATTAGAAATGTAGTTTATCCATATATAACATTTTTCCTTATGAAATTTTAGACAAAATTACAGTCTCTATTCACTCCCTCATACTAGCAATTTTCAATAAAATAGGCTATAAGAATTATCCCCGAACCAAGAGGTTTGGTTTATATAATAATGATTATATTAAGAGACAAGATTGTTAAATGCTTATCTAGAACATGAAAAAGGATTTACCCCGTCATGACAACATAGGAAAACTACCTTTAAAATATGAAAATGCCCTAAGCTAATTGTATTGCACTTTATTGCCATAAAATAGAGGGTTGTCTGGGAGCCTTGATATTGCATTTCCACCCCACACATGGTGGGTGGGAGGAACATCCCCAGTTTCCTAAAAAGAGAAGATTCTTGTGGTTGATTCATCTGTTGTTACTCTGCCCCACAGATTTCAGGCCTATTGGCCATCCTCAGTTTCATTTAAATCCTGCAAGTGTGATCCTAAGAGGGTTTTATACTGAAAAAAATAATAGCTACACAGAGGGCAGACTCCCCAGCTGAATGACCCCCATGTGAGAAAAAAAGTAGGCAGAATATAGGCATTTTATTTAACCTGGTCAGCTGGCCAGTCTGTGATGGATGTGGTGACTGCAGCGTGTGCTCTCCATACCCAGTGGATGTTGCAGGGAACATGCAGCAGAGCTGCTATTAAGGGAGGTGGAAGCAGAGTTCAGGAGACAAAGAACTCAAATCCGTAGGAATCCAGCATTCCCTGCCTCTGTCACTCACAGAACAGCTCGAGAGGATTCATCTTCTATACTTCTTTGAGGAATAATTCTTGGCTTGTGCAATAAATTACTACAGGATAAATGTATGAGAATATTAATAATGAAAGCATCTTGCTCTTCTACGCTGCAGCTCATCAAAAGATCAAAATCTTGATCATTACCTGTCTCCAGAGAAGTTGGTAGCAGAGCTCATTTCATTCCAGAGAAGCAGAAGTGACACACAGCCCCTGTGCCTGACTTGCCCATGGCTGCACAGGAAACCAACAGGGAGGGTTTTAGTAAAAACAAACCACCCCATTTTTATCAGCAGCATGTGGGATAACTGATGTTCCTGTTGTCTGAGTTTAAAGCAAAGGAAGGACTTACTTGACTGTGCTCTGGTTGAGTCTACTGAAATATTTGTTACCTGGAACTGGCAAACATTGTTTATTATGTTAGACCGAGTAGGCGGTATTGTTATTCTCGTAGAAGTTACATTTACAGAACTGTCCTGGAATCATCTTGTTTCCCGAAGCTTTGCAAGTATCCTACTGATAAAACTGATAAAAATTATAAAACTGATTGTTATACGTGATATCTTTTTATGATAGCTGCTGTGATACTGGGCTAGTTAATAAAATAAGCCTACACCAGCTATGCAGAGTGAAGTCAGAGATGAGGCTCCTATTGACTTGAATGGAGCCGAGATTTCGTGTTAATACCTTAGTAGAACATTAAGTTCTGATTTTACAAATTCAGCTGCTGAGACATTAAAAGTTAAGGAAATTTCTTTCATCAGCTGGATAGGAACCTGTCCTTGCTTGCAATGCCTGTCCTCACACATCTTGGCATTTTTGCCATGTTTGGGTTTCTTCAGTGACCAGGTCCAGCATCTGTCTTTAGCCTGGCTCTCCACAGGAAGGGCACAAACTCATTACGTCCAGCAGGTTGGGATCAAGGAGAGGCCACGTCCGAGTCACTGGCAGTGAGCCTGGAGCAGCTCTGTGCAGTGCTTCCTGGGGGTAAGTGCTACAGGCTGGGTGGAATGCAGCTCTCTGCTGAGCAGGGATATCCGGCATGGCAGGAGCCAAGCTCTCACAAGGCAGGTTGAAATCAAATTTCATTTGAGAAAGGGGAAGAGAAGTCCAAGGGAAGTGAAGTGGTTTTGAGTGCTGTATAAAGAGACTGCTGATCAGTTTTCTTCACCCTCTGCCATTCATTATTTCAGGACTTTGCTCTCATTCTCGGGGTTGCGAGGCCTAAATTACAATGTGTGTATTAATACATCAAATCACTGCAGATAGGGAGAGGAGCCACTCTGATATTGTGTAGTAATTGTAGCCAGCAGTGTCTGTTTTTATAATTATATTGGCCTCAGTGCTATTCATTCTGCACTGATACCTGTGTTAGAAAGAAAGGAACTGCACATATTTTAAATGTAACCTGCACTGCTTTTTCTAGTCATGCACACAGAATGCCTCCTTCCACTGTCAGCTTCTTTTGGGCATTTTAATTAGAAAGAAAGCCAGAAAGAAAATAATAAGCATTTTTGCCTAAGATTTTCTATGGTTTTAGCAAGGTATTGGACAACGTGAGCTCCTAAAATTCATTCCAACAAATATTAGTTTATGATTCTAGGCCTGACTCCTGTTTAGAAGGAATTGCCACTTCCCGTGGACCTATGTATGTTATGTATTCTGTAGCCCCTTGCTGATGGGGCTGTTTTCTATCTCCAAGCTACAGCTGCTGTAACCAAAGAAGCCAAGTCCAAAGTTGCTGCTGTGCCTGGACAGCAGGGTATATGTGTGTGCATCGTATATGGGGTTGTCTGCTGCTCAGAGATTCCTTGTAACACCAAAACTTGGGGGGGATGTGGGGTACGTGTGAAATGAGGACAGGATGACAATGTTCATAGCAGAAATACCTCACAGTAATAGTTGTCAACTCCATTACTGTCAAATTAATTCTGAATTGTTGCCCATCATACACTGTTTAGCTTGAGGGAAGTGAAATGGTGGCTTTGCCTCCATGGCAGAAATGAGAGTAGCTCAGCCCTCTGAGGAGCCTTGCAGAGTGGCAAAGGAAATGTCAAATATCGTTTGGTCAAAGAGCATTTTTAAAGTCCTCCAAGGAATAGTCCTTGCTCTATACACTTTATCTCCACTAGATATATGAAACAGAGGGAGCTCTTCATTTAGGAAGTATCAGCTTTCAGACAAAGCTGGGGATGTTTGGAGTTGAGGCTACGTTTGGACTGAGACAATGTAATTTGATTTTACAGGCCAAATCTGCACCTCCAAGCAGCTAAACTTCTTACTTGAGAGCAGCAAAGAACAGTAGATGGAACAACAGACTGAAATTCAGCATTAGCAGGCTCAGTTTCTGAATCAACAATTAACTTGGCATGTGAGACTAGGCAGGTCCATGGCATTATCAGCACTCCTCCTCTAACCCAGCTCAGTGAGAAGCAGTGCAGCAGACCTTCTAGTCCAAACCAACTACCTCAATATTTGAACTCTTAGGCAATATCTCAATGTGTTTACACACTCTGGTAAGTGAGGTTGCATGACAATGAGTGTTAAGGATCTGAAGAAATGAAAGATTATCTATTTAGATGCCTAGTTAGAATTTAAATCCCCAAAGAAGTATATTTCTACATTTGTAGTGCATGTGCGGTGTGTAGAGAAAGGAAAAGATAAGGACAGGCTGAAAACAAGGGAAACTGATCCCTTGGTGGACCTTAATAATTCCCTAGATGCTTTTCTATCAAGTTGCTGTTTCATTTAATTTTTTGTTTCCTTCCCTCCCAATAAAAGATCTACAGGAGCTTTTCTTGAATCTCCAAGCTTACCAAATTGAAATTTTGTGGAAACACATTGAAGGAGACACTGTGAATGTGCAGTGCAAGTCTGTCTCTGTGAGCCAGGTAGAGGTCTTCAGAAAGAAGCTGAGGGTGCTGACGTAGTTGAATGTGATGGTCTTGTCTAGAAAGCACAACAAAGCTGAGTGCTACCAGACCTATACATTAATATCAGAACGATCTTAGACCTATGGAGTGTGAGATAATGACCAGGCCTTCTGATCTATAATGGTACTGATGAGAATGCTACTGGTACAGAGAAAATTAAATGTTTAAGAGTTGTACACTTGGGGTGATCACATAAAACCTGGATTATTCTCTGGGGTCAAGCAATTGCTGTTGTTGCTTAATGCTTCACAGATGATTGGTTGTTCTCCATCTTTCAAAGTGACCTTAAAATTTCAGTCAAAAAGGAACTTAGAAATTACGATGACAGTCTGCACTAATTACTCTGTTTGTGTACAAGTTTTTTGCTATCCATGCATTCTATGTGCCAGGCTAACAATAGTGCAAGATCCCAGCAGGTGCTGGTGAGAAAACAGGTGTAACTGGTGGGGTAATCTCAAGGAGAGAACAACCCCTGTTGCAAACTCCTCTGGCAGGGACTTTACAGACTCGTTAGATTTTGCCCTCTCCCTTGCTTTCTTCCCTGGGCTCACAGCGGTGGCCGTGTGGCTCCCTGTGGCCAGAGGGAGAATTGCCTTTCCTGAGCAATCCCAGTGAAGATTTTATTTGTGGGGTCACTTTGACGTAATTCTAGGAGGTGGCATTATAACTTTTGACTTTTAAATGCTTCAGTCTTATCCATATAAAGCTTTGGAGCATGACTAATGAATACAAAAATCACCTCTCACAGAGAACACATTAACTCCCTGAACTCTCAAGACTTACAGGATCAGAGAGAATGCTGGAAGTCGCTGAGAAATTGAATTAGCAGATTCTCAGAATGGCAGCCAGTAAGGGACTTCATACACTCATGTGTGCTGAGGGATGAGCACCATGCCCCAGGGACCCAGGCAAAGCTGCTGTCTTCACTGGGATTACACCATGTGGGTACTTCCCTGAGGACAAAAGCAAATGAGCTCCAGAGAGCTCTGGAGCCCTGTATTTATTCAAACTAATATTCTGCGAATCAAATGATCTAATTAACTAAACATGCATTTGACCACAAAAATTTTATGTTATTTTTAGCTGGCATTGCAAACCTACATCAGGGTTGCATCTTTTTCTCACTGAAAATCTGCATCTATTTTCTACAAAATTCCCGTATTTCTTCTGCTTTAGTTCATCAGTGGTCTGTGTGGCTGCTCTTGAATTTTGATTCTCAGAGCCTGTTATGTCTCTTCATCCTTTTTAATGATGAGATAAGCTTCTAACAGAAAGACAGAAGTAATCAGGGTGTTTGAAAGGAGTTGTACCCAGCAAAACAAGTAATGTTTTCTTTCTGTTTGTAAGCAGAAAAAGAGAGGTCAATTACAGATCAGTGTGATCCGTAAATGCATTCCAATCTGTATTTTTATTACAGATTTCCAGGCTTCAAGGTAAATTCAAGATGATACTGAAATCACCAAAATGGAAGCAAAATAGTCTCCAATTCTGAGCTTCAGCCCTTCCAAAACTGAATGAGGTATCACAGAAATCAGATTTCACATTCAGAAAGAGAAGTTCTCCATGGATTTAAGCATCTGTTTGTCGCATACCATAATAATTGTTATCACCCTAATTTTGCAGACTTGGGGCCTGTGGACTGCCTGAGGTGTCAGCAGCCATTACCCTAAACTGTCTCATTTATACAGCAGCTACTCACAATGTATTGCCTATTGTGTAGCACCATTGTAACATTTTGTTCCTTTCTCTCTTTCCAGGAGGATGGTAGCAATCTGGAAGAAAAAAAAAACATAATCAAAAGCTGCACAGATGGTTGTGTAACAGCTGATAGGTAGCTGCAGTTGCTGATGAGTATTTTGGAGGTGGCAGACAGCAAGGGCAATGAAGAATTACTGCCAGCATTTAAAGAGACTCTGCCAGGCCACAAAATAATCCTGATAAAAGAAATACTTATCAATTTTTCCAGCAATAAGACTACTTAAATGGGAATAAATTCCCCCAAGGACAGGGATATCTCTTTCTTTCTCTTCCTTTCTTTCTTTTTTTTTTTTTTTGAAAGACAATTTTAAACTGTGCTTTGCAGAAGCTTTCAGAAATTATTACCCTGGAAATATAAATGTTTTAAGTGTCTTGCAAAAGCTTTTTGCTGTGCCCCACTCTGAATAAGGTGTAGTGCCTTGTAGAAAAGAGCTTGGCTTGTGACAATAACCACAGTTCTCATCAAGTTGACTTTTAATGGAGTGCCAGTTGTGTATCACTGCAAACTGCAGAAGGGGCCTACTGGGGAGTTTGACACGGGAGGGACATCTGTGGTGTCCTTTAGGAAAAGCCTTGGCAAGCACCATGAGACCAAAGCCATCAGCACTCAACCCCAGAGTGCTGCTAGCTCAAGGCACACTCAGCCGGACCAGAACTGCTTTTCATGGCCCCCAGTCATCCTTAGCAGTGGGTTTGGAATGTGGTGTAACAATCAGATATGATTCTGACATAATGCTCTCTCAAACATTAAGTCCTGAATGACAAGGACTGGTGTTGGTTTAGGATGCTGTGTTAGGAGCTCGTCCTCACTCAAAATTCAGAGTCATTCCTGATGCATTTAGCTTCTTTAGGCAGTCCTGCTCCTTTTATAGGTGCCCTTGCTTTGTTTGAGGGTCCACTCCATGCAGAGACAATTGAAGCATAACCATAACCCGTAACTGAGTTCTGTTCCTATTGGGCATTTTCCTTAAGCACTCTGAGGTGCCTCTAAGTTCTGATAGTGTAGTCCAGCTTTTCCAGGAAAGCCTGACAAAAGATATCCAGATAAAAATATAGAACTACCCTCTATTGTAGGGTTGACTTTTTTACCCCCTATGGGCTGTCACAAGACTGAGGGCAAATATTCCAACTGACAGGTAATTCCCCTGGAAAGTCCTGAGTAGAGATCTTCCATGCAGCAGGTTCTCACTCTGGTCCCAGATATTTCCAGGTAGCTTTTGACATTTTCTGTTGCTGGATTTGTTGAGTTCCAAAATAACTTCCCTTTGAACATGACAGGAACAGCTTCAGTGACCCGGAAAATCACGATCTGTTTCTTCTCTTCCACTTGGAAGATTAGCCTTGAACTTCCCATGCTGCCACCAGCAGCCGAGTCTCAGTGTTTGGCAAGTTGTGATAGGCACCATGAGTCACAGTGCTGTGACCTTAGTGCTGAGCCTGCCTGGTGCCTGTGGCTACATAGGAACTGCAAAAGTTCCCCCATCTCTGATCATAGGTGTCCTTAGCTCGCTCACTGTTGTCACTAGCTCACTACTGTTCTGAGCCTGGTTTCCCAGTCTCAGCCTCACACCTCTCCTCTGCAGTGAGGGTAATGTATGTCTACTCAGCACATCATTGTGGGCTCTGAGAGGATAAATCAGGCTGTTGCTACAGGATGGCATTCAGGATTATGGGTGAAGCATAGAAAAGGCAAATACCCTGTGAGGATTAGAGAATCCTTCAGTAAAGGGCTGTGCTAGTTTTAAGAAATGGCCCAACTGATTCCCATTGAAGGCAAACAATTTTTTGGTTGCACAAGAAATAAATATATGTATATATACAAGTATGTACACATACACACGTTTGTTTTGAAGTACCCTTCTCAAGGTATTTCTATATGAAAAAAATGTGAAGCAAAGGACAAGATTTCATAAGTATATTGGCTGTACCAGTCCTGCAATAGCTGGCTCCCTGCTTTCTGCTATTAACCTGAATGTATTGTGTCTGTCTTTTCCATAATGAGGTCCACTCAGAAGTTGGTGCTGCCTAGGCAAGAGGTGGTATTGATGTCATTAAGGGTCTTCCTGGAAGCCTCCTACAGAAATAAAGCTTAAAAACTGTGAGAGAGAAAAGTAAGGTGACCACCTTGCTCTTTAAATACTTATGTCTAACCACAGTGTTTGATGATTGTTTCAAATGAGGACAGCTAAAAATATTTAAACATATTTGAGCATGAAAGCAAAATTTGCTAAAATGTATCTATCAAGTGTAAATGTTCTAGAGGCATAGATGGGCCCTGCCTTACAGAAGGGATATGGTGAGGCAGTGAGTTCCTTATATTCAGCCAAGTTATTTCCCTGCTGTTATTTCCATTGATGACGGTGTCTCTACAAGCCTCACTGCCCACCTCTTGCTTGGCCATAAAGTTTAAGCCAGAAAGAAACATGCTGCCATCTGTCTTAACTTTCTGATGAGAAAATTTCACCCTGCTAATATAGATAGAACTTCAGTTAAAAGTTTATCTTTCAAAAAGAAACACTGTCCTGATTTATAAACATAAAAAAATCAGAGAATGTCCACTCACCTTAGTTGTCTGCTCCTAAATTTATTTGCTCAGTTAAAAATCTGTGCCTTTTCCTCTAATTTGTCTGATTTCATCTTCCAAAACTCAGTTCATGTTGCACCTTTTTCCATTAGTTTAAAGAGCTTGTAAGTACCAGGCATTTTCTCCATATGAAAGCACTTATTCACTGTAATCACCTTACTGTAATATCAGTAGGACTTGATTTCAATTTGGTTTGAGAATAAAACACTACAGATTGATAAAACATAGTTCAGGAAGCAGTGGAGCTAATGAAGTTCATATTCCTGAGGATTTGTATCTCATAGTTAAATTCTCTGGTGTCTCAAGGGCATACAATAATCAAAGGTTTTCCCAGCAGTGAACCCATCCATCATCATCATCATCATCATCATCATCATCATCATCATCATCATCATCATCCATGTGGGCTCTCTGGTATTATAATACAGTTGAGCACTTTGGGATGTTTCTTCCCTCTCTGCTGAGTTATTTTTTGGAATTTGTAGGAGGACAAGAGACATAGAGACCGAGAGAAATATATAGGTGATATGATCAGTTAAGTTATATTTCCATAGGGAACCAGACAAAAAAACCCTCCAATCAGTTTATACAAAGAAAACACCAGCTTTTAAATATTTGCAGTGGAAAATACCACTCCATTTGAACTTTCTTGTTTTCAAAATCTATTTTTGTTATTGTCATCGGGAAATCCACACAAAAAGATCTTCACAAAGGCTATGGTGTTACACTTGTACGGCAGCTCCAAAATCCAAATCTTCCCTGTTGAAAATCAGGCAGCCAGTTTCTTTTAATTTGAGCTTAGGGACACCAGGGAATTCTGCACCATATGGTACCAGAATATTTCCCTTCTGCAAAAACTTCCTGTCTCCCCATCCTCTGCTACAACCACATGGCCTTTTTTTCCTGATGTTCAGTTGCATCAGATAAAACTGATATTCTTGGCTTAAGAATTTATTCAGCCCTCAAAGCAAAGGATTGTTATGAGGTTTCTGTGTATTTTTACAAGGAGCTATAGGATATCATGTACTTGCATTGTCAAGAGTACAACAGTGACAGGTGTCACCTATTAAAACACTGCTACAACAGTTTATGGACCTTCCTCCATGGAAAATACTGTCTCTACCCCATCTATCTCACACAGTGGTCACCTTTAACATTGCAAAATCTGACCATGTATAATGACCAGTGCCCAATAAATGAGGCATTGGAATTTGAGATCAGTCTGGTATGAAAACCCATTCCTTCAGTATCTGCTACCAAAACCGACACCTGAAACAGGTATTCTACTTATAATACATAAGCACTGTTTTCTCTTCTCCTTTTGCTACTAAGTAAGCAAAATGTAGTACTGATGAAGACTAAACTCTGCCATTGTCCAAACAGAATAGGAATAGGGTTCACACTGTGTCACTGCTGGCAGTCGTTTTTTTAAAAATATATGATCAGTTCTTGGGCTGAGAGACGGCAGTCATCCAGTGTGAAGAGAAATGCGTTTCATTTGATGCTTTCTTTTGGTGTGTGCGGGTAGCACAGGTTGTAAGACATTTTATGTTCTGTTTCACAGCATCCTTTCTTGAGAGCAGTCTACGCAGAACTTTGAAAGTTAGATTACGGATAGAACTACATGGAATGAGCCAAACCATGGTCTTCATAAGCAACATGTGGTGGCCAGCTATTTCCACTTCTGCTGACAAATCTTCATGCCTCATTACATACAGAAAGTAGACTTGACCATTATAGATCATCAGAGCACTTCCCTTAAAGACAGGAATTTCCAGTTGCTCTCCAACAGGACTAAGAGATGAAAGTGTTAGCATATTCTTATAATCCTTATTCTTGATATTGGTGAGTGACTTTAAAATTTCTGAAAAAACACTGTTAGATGACTTTACAGTAAGAGGAGAGGATCTTGCTGTCTTTCCGTCTCGCTCTTCTTGTGCAACCTTTTTCATTGCGGTTATTTGAAAACATTTCTCATCTTCAGTTACAACAGGACTAGAACAGTGTCTTGTTAAGTTTGGGCTGCTTTGTATTGAAGATTTTGGAAAATTGTGCCAAAAGGAGCTGGAACTCTCTTCCATCTTTATTTAATGGCCATACATAAATTACAGGTTGTGTTTCTGTAGCTTGTCTTACTTCAGAGACACTTTTTGCTGTGGCTAACAGTAGTTGCTGTAGTTTAGATAGGAAAAAAGATAATGGTAGTGATGTGATTTTGGCTTGATGTGGTATTTCTAGATCAGGTTTTAAAATCTGTGCCTGAGGTTCTTCAGTAACTTGAAGAGGATCAGAGATTTCACAAACGGATACTTTGTCCTGTTGGTTAGCATGAGATAGTGAGAAGCCTCATGGCAGAGAGGGCTTTCCAGGTGAGGTTTCATTGCTCTGAGCATTAAAGTCTTGAGAACTTCCCTCTGCCACCAGAGGTCATGCCCCTCTTTTGTACTTCTTTTGTAGAACTTCCTCACTGTTCATTTGCTGATCCTCTGGCATCAGAGCATATGTAGGACTGGTATCCATCTCCAAAAAAGATACTTCCAACCTTGACTTAAATTGGCAGGGAGTTTCTACTTGCTTCAGTACGAATTTACCCAATTGTGCAAGCTGCTGGTGGACAGGATCTATTTTGTTTAGATGTAGCATTCTCTCATGCAAGAAGATATAATCTTCTTAGACACACCACCAGTAAAATAAATGCACACTTTTAATAAACATGGTCTTAACTAAAGACTTTTACAATCAATTTTGCACTTTGCTTGCAGAGTGATTTCACTTCAGCAATCAAACCTAGCCTAGTGAATCCAGCCATTCACTCCTCTCTGCTGTAGCAGCATCAGACCCAGCAAAGCCGGCTTTGTCATGGCTTTTAATAAAGATGTAAAAAAAAAAAAAATCAAGTTCAGGTGCTTATCTGATACATATTGAAACCTACTAAGCACCTGTGCTAGACAATCATAAGAACATAGCGGAATTTACAGTAGAAGGAAATGTGAAATCTAAATGTGTATCAGGAGAAAGGCAAAGACTGAGATGGATTAAAAACAAACTAACTTTGAATTAACTGCTGCTTCTCCAATGGTTATATTCTCCTAGGAATAACCTACTCATCTACCGGCTTGATTTTGTAGAAAGAAAACACACACTCGCATTACTTGCATGTCAATCACACAATTCTAAGGTGTTTTTTAGCCTTCCTAAATACCAGAAAAACCAATGAATTTTGCCTCCATAACTGCAGAGGTTCTACTACTTAACTTACAAAAAGAAATGTAGTAAAGATAAGTTTAGTGAACTTCTGTTTAGGATCATGAAAATTAAACTTTGTGAATCTTTTTATCTAGTAAAAATGAATAAATTGAAAAATAAAATGACATTTTCTCCTCATCTAGGCTGTACCTCCTGCATTTATGATGCATTCATCTAGATGTAATCACATAATTCAGTGATTCTAACCAAGAATAATTATAAATAATTATATCAATTTTCAACAAGTTATTTGAATAATTAATTGCATATATAGCAGGAATGAGGCCTTCTGCAGAAGCAGACTGTAAATCAAATTTTATCCTTTGCTTTCTCTGATGAGTGGGGATTTTTTGTTTTGCTTTTTCACTTATGGTTTTAAGGATTTTTACTACATCCAGCATTGTGGTGTGATAAGCTGGGACTGGTCTTCTGAACCAGAAAGTCTCTTAGTATCTTAAAAACCAGAAAGTCTCAGAAACCCAGAGACACGACAATTAAAGTGAAATGAAAAAAGGTGTATGGATTTGAGACAGAGAAATCTTGGTTAACTGTGAAGCCAGATTAAAAAGCAGCAAATATAGCTGCAGAAGAGAAAGTCTCCTTGATTCTCAGAAGCCACAGCTCCTCTGTGAAGGCTCTGAACTGACTGATGTACTGATGTGGCTCATTTGCTATAGTCTCCAGCTTTGCTCCCTAAGATCCTATGCACCACTTTAAGACTTCCTAGCCAGCTGTCATTGTCAAATGATTCCTGCAGAAAGCACAGAAACCCAAGCAAAATATGTTTTGACAAAGAGATCAGCAAAAAAGAATTATGTTTCGACAAAGAGATCAGCAAAAAAAGAATCTGAAGTATTGTGTCACCATGGTAGGCAGGTTTCCTGAGTTCACAGACTGAAGGTGGCTCAGAGAGGGGCAAGCTGCCCCATTCCTCCTGCAGGTGACTAAAAGCCTTGTGAGTATCAGCACTGTTAAAGCACTTCAGTTTCTCTTGCCAGCAGGCACGGGGAAGCACACTTGGTGTCACTGCCACTGACTCGTGCAGAGGATCTATTTTTTGCTCTGTTCATCATAGAGGTGCCAAGACCCCTTCATGGACTGCACCTGAGAGAGCACGGAATGCAACTGAGAGCTCTGACCAAATGCCCCTCTACTGCTGGTGGCTGAACTTGTGTCTCGTCAGCTCGGTGTGAGTTACCCATTCTGACAGAATCACAGAATGGTTTGGGTTGGAAGGGGCCTTAAAGATCATCCAGTTCCAACCCTCCTGCTGTGGGCAGGGACACCTTCCACTAGATCAGGTTGCTCAGAGCTGGCCTTGAACACTTCCAGGGATGGGGCATCCACAGCTTCTCTGAGCAACCTGTTCCAGTGCCTCACCACTGCCACAGTAAAGAATTTCTTCCCAATATCTAATCTAAACCTGTCCTCTTTCAGTTTAAAGCCACTTCCTCTCATCCTGTCCCTACATTTTGTCAATCCTTGAGTTTAAGAGAGAATCCCTTATGTCATGGATCTCAAGGTCCTCAACGCAACTGAAAAAGAATGACCATATTCACATACCTTAAAATGTCCTTATTCACACACTCAAAAAAAACTCTGTAAGAAATCCTTCTTTCTTCTCCCACCTTAAAACTCACTGACTGCAAAGCAGAACCTCAGACTTAGAAAATAAGCAGCACAGATTCCTCTGAGACTTCGAGTTCATGGATATAAAACTTTGCCATCAGAAATGCTCTCACAATCTGATCATTATGACTGGAAATTACCCTTTCCTGAGTGCAAGGCAAGGCACAGCAAGGCAGATTCTTGCAGGGCTCCTCTGTCTCCTTTGGGGACACTGGCCTTTCACAGCATGATTTTCCACACACTACCGAGGCACATTACAAATTTTTGATTTAACAACATTTTGATTTAGGAAACCCACAGAATTTTTGTGGATTTTATGCAGTGTAAGTGCTTCATTTACTATGTAATTTCCTGAAAACATAAGCTGTCAACATAAAAATGCTAGGAAGCTTTCTTTCATTTTTGTTCCTGCTACTCTTTTAATTCTCTCTTTTATTTATAAAGCCTTCCACTAATGTATACAACAATTTATTTGGAAGCTTAATAACAGAGAAAGCATAGTGGAAAAGACTCTTAACTAGAGGATTCTGAGAGGCAGAAGAGAGTAACAGAAGGCTGAATATCAGTCTTTGTTTACTGGAAACAAATAAAACCCTGTGACAGTCTCCCTGCCACTGCTCTGCCACTCATGGAAGCAAGGAGAATAGTCCTTAGCTAAGTACATGTTTTTGTTAAAAATGTAAAAGGCAAAATACTGTGCATAGTGCATAAAATGTCAGTGATTTTCCCAAGCTGTCATATTCCTAACATTTCCCTGGCTACAGTTTATCTCAGAATTTTGGTGACAGGATAATCAGCACAACATTTCAAACCTTCAAAAAATATTTCACAGTCTTAAGCCACGTCTTTTCTTCCAATAATTTTTTTAAGTATTTTCAACTTTATCATCATGTAATTGAAAATGAAGGCCTCTTGCCCCCAGGATATTTGTTAGAACTCCCAGCAAAGGTATGTGACAACATTTGCCATCAGCTCCTATGTGTGCCACCTGTTCCCAGAGGCTCTGATGATACCAGGCAAAACTACCAAATGATACTTCTAAGCAAGGCCATAGGGCAGGACTTTTTCACAGGTCAGTGACTGTAACTGTGTGGCTTGTGCTTCTGGCACCTTAACTTGAAATGAACAGCAATCTGCCCAACCAGGAAAGGGCCTGGCACAGGGATGAAGAGCTTCCTGTTTCTGCCTATGAGACATGCATTGGCACAGACAGCCTGCAGACCACTGCTATCAGTAAGAGGTCAGCGGGCACTTTTCCTGCTCTCAGGTGCAGTTGTATGAGTGCCAGAGAGAATGCAGAGGCAGAAAAGACTTCAGCAGTAGCTGGCATTCTACCTGCAGTGTTTGCAAGAAGTACAAAGCATTAGCCAAAGGAAGTGTGGTGTGAATGAAAGTGGAGAGGGCCTGGCTGCTCTCCAGTTGTAACAGCTGGGTTATCAAGGCTTTGCAGAAGCTGTAGAGTCACTAAAGGGCCCCAGGTACACGGAAGCCTTTTGAAGGCTCTGCTGCCTGCCTTTCCAGGCACGGTGGCTTATAAGGCAGGAGATATTTGGCAGGAACTGCACACTATCACACTGCCTTAGCACCATCCCTTCCAAGTGTACAGAAAGGTGCTGGATTCAGGGAAAGCCAGAGCTGCACAACATCTTGCAGGTGTGATGACCTGGGAGAGAACCTGGAAGAGATTCCGCCATCATTGCTCATGATGTGACTTTAATGTAATTTCTGTGCATTTTTCTCCCACAGGAGAAGCAAGGCAGGAGAAAATCTTATTTTGGGATCATAGCATGCGATTGTAGACATTGGGAGTTGGAGAAATAGTGACTGACCTCGTAAGGAAAATCTCTGTGACAATAATGGTGCATGGAAATCTGGTGATGGCCACACTTGAAAAACTTTCTCTCAATATATCTGAAGGGACTGTAAGCACAAATAAATTAATGAAAAAACATTTGAGACTGTCTGTTCCACAATAAGAAACTCTAATATTGTTGCTTTTAAAAAAATTAGGCAGCTCAAGTCAGCAAAATATTTACTTACTGTATCACTTAAAGCATTTTTTGACAAATATTTTGAGAGCTTCTAGAAAGGAATTTTAATCTTGAAGGCGTACACAACCTCCCTTTCAAAAGAGGAGAAATTGAGGCACAGATCCAAAACTTGTCTGCTTTCCTAGGAATGACTTAGTAAGCGAGACAACAGAAATCATGGATTATCATACTAGAATCCTTCCTTAGAGACAAATCCAATTCTTTAAATTTTGATTTATTAGGGATTTAAGGACACTCCAGAATTTCACTTTTGAAGTTCTATACACCTCAAATAATCAGTCTTTTAATCAGTTTAAATAGTGGTCTTAAAGATGAATTCAAGCACTTTCTGTTCTTAAGGTTAATGAATACTATTTTGAAAATTAGCATATATATGAAGACATATATAACACATAGGGCTATTAGTTTCATTACAAGAAAGAGAGCTAAGTAATTACATACTTTCAAAATGTCCAGCCATGCATTGTATTTAAATATTACTTTACAGAACATAAGGAATGGATAATAAAGCAAACCTGGAGTTAGCAGAATTCATACGCTCCCCTTCTCTGAATGCAAAAATGTGTCTTTTCTCCTCAGTCTCCTCCTCATTAATTCCCATCCTCTTAGCTTGTCAATTTTACAGTCTTTTGTGTAAAGACTTGACCTGCTGCTGAATTTATTTCATGCGGGTTTATGCTTTCCTCATCTGAATGGTTTGTAATGCAAAACCTTCAAGGTACAGCTGCTGCAGCAAACTCCCTCATTGAAGCTTGCCTTGCTGCACACATTGCTCTTGGAGTCTCACTCGGCTTTGAATCCAAGCATTACAGAAGATGAGAATTAGCATGGTGTTCAGTACTGTAATTAATGCTGCTAAATTTTGTTCCTTTGCTGTTCTGTCCATGGCTGTGTTGCACAGAATTTCTTCAATGAATGTGTTCTTTGTTTCCCTCACAAAGCAATAGAGGAAAAGTAGTGGGAAATTTTATTCTCTGGTACTTTTTAGAGTGTTTCCCTCTAATATCCCAGTATTTTATATGTTTTTGTTAATCCTGTGTATGATTTTTGTCATTAAAGTCAGTAACCAGAACATTACCAAAAAATGATGTCATCTGTGTACAACAGTCCTAGGTAAATGTAAAATTTCTGGGCATGGACCAAATGAGAGAAAGTGAGGGAAAAGACCCAATGTGCACAAAGACACGTAAGGACAAATGCAACTGAATATTAAAAACCCCAAACTACTTCTGTGGTGAAAATGAACTCAAATAAAACACTCATGGTCTCAGTCACTCCAGTATTTATAATTCCTCTTGTTGTCATGTAAAAATATTTCTAAGATCTCTTACCTGTCTAATACTGAATATTTAACTCCTCCTTTTTTGCTAGAAGACTTTGGCACATTTGAGATCCTGGACTATGACTTTACATGTCTTTCACCTCTTTGAAAAGAAAAAAACCAAGATTTTTCTCAGCTGTTTTTCTAATTATTTTTATAAAGTGCATTTATTTTTCATTATTAATAATTTTTATGGTTTTATTTTCAGTACTTTTCCTATTGAGCTTATTTTCACTTTCTGAACCTGGGCAATCTTCTCTGACTGGAAAACAAAAAAAGCTGCCAGAAACATAACTTAATTTGCTACAGTGCTTTACTATACTTTTTTTTGCTATCATTTTGTATAATTAGGCTGTGTTGGACTTCCACAGCAAAATGTTACACATTTATTTTTACCTATTTCCATGTACAAGAAACAAAATATCTTTAGAGAAATATCAAGTTGCCTACCGTATTACTTATCTTGATGTAAAAAAAAGACGAAAAGGAAAATAAAATATTGGAAGCAATATTGTAAACAGGTTATTGAAAACTATTTGGTGGCTTTTGAGGGCTTGAAGTCAGCACATGTATTTTCAGGACTAGAAACCTGAGAGTTGCTCCTGAACTAGAGACCAGAGTTGAAAATACAGTACCTGACAAAAGAGGCCCCCATTTCAAACTTGATACATATTTTTGGGATCACTGGTGTCTGAGTTCACTTATATGTCCATATATAGGAAGAAAAAAATTCTTATAATTTTTATAAGTATGAAAATCAGAAAGAAAGAAAATGGGGTGCCTGTTAAAAAATTTAATGACCACTTTTAGAAATGTATTTTTCTCAAAATTAGCCAGCTCTTAATAAGTATAATAAAAAGTAAAATGACTCTGCTGCTGGCTTTTGAAGCATGACATTTTGACATTTCTCTGATCCAAACCAACATTTCTAAAGAAACTTTTAAGATAGTCCCTAGACAAAACACAGTATTGAAATCCTACTCTACTTCTTTTGAAATATAAATAGAAAGGCTCCCATTGATAGCAGTGGGAATGCACGATGACCTTTTGCTAATTTGAAAGTACAGAAGCTTGAAACAGAGATATTTGAAACCAGAAATGAAGCTTACAGCCTGAATAACACATACTGTACCGCTTGTCATTTTTATTGTGCAATGCCATAATTTATTCACTGTGCTAATGGTGCATGTGAGGATTTTCTTTCAAGGTAATTGAAATCAGTAATAAACACGAACCCTTTAGATCAGCAGGGGGTTGGAACAAGACAAAACTAAAATGTCTTCACACTGCATAATTCATTTGCTCATTTTTTCCTGCAAAGAACACACATTCGCTACAGACAGAAATCTATACAATTTTTATAATAGACACCAGGAGTTTTTGTGCCTCCTGATGATAAAAGTAAAGGTTTCGGTTTTTCTAAAGACTAATAGAAGAGTATTTGATAAATATTCAGTAATAGCATGACACTTACTCCCATCAAACCTATTTCAAACCTGAAACAAAATTGGGGAATAATTGAGACCATGCAGAGATGCAATATGAGGAACTACTCAGTCCTGTTGCTGAATTTCTAGGTCAGGACATAAAACCGCTCCCTTTCACACCTGATTCAGGAAAGGTGTCCCTGCCCATGGCAGGGGGTTGGAACAAGATGATCTTCAAGGTCCCTTCCAACCCAGGCCATGATGACTCTACGATTATACAAGCATGTTACAATGCTTTGCTGAAGGAGTTCCTGTTCCAGTCACAGCCACTTCCACACGGAGAGAGATTAAGTTGAATCCAGAACTGCACCCTGGATTCATTCCTTATCGTAAATGATGCTAGAAAACACACTACATTCTTCTTAAAATTTCTATAATGTCATTAGTATATTGTGGTGTTACTCAGTGCCATTTAATGTAACCACAGTATTTGCTGTCTCAGCGTTTGGATGTGGACCCACACATTGCTGTTTCCAAATTTCACATTTGAAATCATTGTATTATTTGGTTTATTTTCAGCAGGTGGTTTGTGTATGATGTAGCATGGGTGTTCATATGTGGTGGGACAGCAGAGCTGCCATGACTTTTGTAGTTTTTCATGAACAATTTTTTAAAGAATTATGAGAAATTTTCCTCACTGGTTTTAAAGGACGATTTTCACAGAACATGCTGAGTTGGAAGGGACCCACAAGGATCATTGAGTCCAACTCCTGGCCCTGCACAGGACAGCCCCAAGAGACACACCATGTGCCTGAGAGCATTGTCCAAACACTTCTTGAGCTCCGTCAGGCTGCTTGGTGCTGTGACCACTTCCCTGGGGACCCTGTGCCAGTGTCCAATTGGAACCCTCTGGGTGAAGAACCTTTTTCTAGTATCCAACCCACACCTTCCCTGACACAGCTTCAGGCCATTCCCTCGGCTCCTGTCACTGGGCACCACAGAGAAGAGATCAGCGTCTACTCCTCCTCTTCCCCTCACGAGGAAGCTGCAGGCTGCAATTAATCCAGATTGGATTTATATTATTTTAAACAGCTTAAGTTTTTTTTAAGCATTTCTGATTATTATTAAAAAAAAAAAAAACAACATTTCTGCTAAGATGTTCTAACTTTCTGTCATTATCTATCCAACAGATGTAAACATTTCAGGAAAGGCGATGATTTACTGTTATTTTTAATGGAAAAAAACCGCCCCTTCCTGAGGAGCTATGAATATGCGACTTATTGATACCTGCAGGCCCGGTGATTTGTCTACTCAGGAAGAAGGGAAGGAAAGGGAAGAGGAAGAACAAACGGAAAAGGGCAAACGCGGGTCAAAAGAAGAGAAAAAGTGAGAAAAGCAGCGGTGGGTGTCTCCCTCAGCCCCGGGCGGGGAGGGGCGGGGCGAGGGGCGGCCCCGCCCCGGTCCGCGTAGGCCGCGCGCCCCGCCCCTCAGCGGTAACGGCCGTACCCGCCGGGCCGCGCGGGCGCTGTTTACGGCGGCGCAGCCAATGGGCGGGCGGGGCGGTGCTTTTGAACGGCGCGGCGCGAGCGCACAGGCCTGCGCGGCCCGGCGCGGTCCGTGCGCTCCCCGCCATGCCCGGCCGTCCCGACGACTACGAGGTGCTGCTCACCATCGGCGCCGGCTCCTATGGGAAGTGCCGCAAGGTGCGCCGCAAGGCCGACGGCAAGGTGAGGAGGAGGAGGCGGCGGAGGCAACGCAGCTTTGCCGCTGCTGTGCGTCCCTGGCAGGTGCTGGCGGCTCTCCGCGACACGCGAGCGAGCGGCTTTGGCAGCCCTTCTTCCCCCTGCGTGGCCCTGGCCGCCGTCGCCGTCGCTCCTCAGGGTGTTTCTGCCTCCGCAGATCTTGGTATGGAAGGAGTTGGACTATGGCGCGATGACGGAGTCGGAGAAGCAGATGCTCGTGTCGGAGGTGAACTTGCTGAGGGAGCTGCGGCACCCGAACATCGTGCGCTACTACGATCGCATCATCGACAGGAGCAGCACCACCCTGTACATCGTCATGGAGTACTGCGATGGGGGAGACCTGGCCACCTTGATCGCCAAGCGCGCGAAAGAAAGGCACGTGAAATGTGTTTGTGGCACGTTTGGAATGCCTTGCAGGGGTCTTAGGCAGCCCAGAGAAAAGAGAAACGTATTTTGTAACTTCTGAGCAGTTTTGAGTTTAACCCTTTGGACCCAACAACCCTTCTCAAATGTGAAAGGTTTTGTACAAAGTTACAACAGCGATGGAAATTGCGCTATTGAATGCATCACTGGGCTGGATGTTGGTGCTGAAGCAGTAAAAAAAACCCGGAGCTCTCCTGTGAGGCAGAAGCTGTTGAGGGGTTTCTGGCTATGAATGGGGTTGTGAACATGAACCAGGAGGTCACAGCTCCTGCAGACAGGCAGCTTGGTCTGTGGGTTCTGGCCTTCCCCATGAGTAAAACTACTGGGACCCTGTGTTTTATTAGAACACCAAAATATGTGGAAGAGAGGAGTGATTTTGAACACAATGTGAAAAGCTACTTTTTGTGCTAATATATAAAGCTTGGGGAGACATCAAGTTGATAAGGCTTCACCTTGGTCTAATCTTAGACTTAGCATCCTACTTAAGTATAGTATCAGTTTTCACATTCTTAGATCAAACAAGTACATGATACCACCTCTTTTACTTTTTGATAATAGTCTAAAACAGTTCTCCAGCTGCCCCCCAGCATCAGTGTTTTCGTTTAAGGAAGTTTGTATTAAAAAATCAGCCCTGTTTTGGCTGTTATTTATGTTGCTCATTATTAACAGGTGACAACATACTGTTACCTTAAGTGATCAAAGGGACAGATCTCATCGTAAAAGCATCAAATTGCTATTTGTGTTGTAAGTAGTGAAAATGCTATGTGTTTGTTAGGTGGTTTGTGGGAGGAAGGAAATACTGGAGGGATTCTGCAATAAAAGTCTAAATGTCTTCTAACATATCTGCAGTGAATTTTTTTAAAAAAGCAGTTTTAAAGGAGAATACATAGATGCCTGTTGCTGATAGTGGTTATTTCAGTGGTGTTTTATGATAGTAGTATTAAAAAAGTTATGGAACTAAGACTGGCAGTGACTGATCAAACTGATGTGTCCTCAGAAAATCCATTAAACAATGTGTTCATTTTTCAGGCATTTCTTGGAAGAAAGCTTTGTTCTCCGAGTGTTGACTCAATTAACGTTGGCCTTGAGGGAGTGTCACAGACGGAGCGATGGTGGAGTCACTGTGCACCGTGACCTGAAACCAGCAAATGTCTTTCTAGATGGCAAACAGAATGTGAAACTTGGAGATTTTGGACTGGCTAGGATATTGCACCATGACACCAGCTTTGCCAGAACATTTGTTGGAACTCCATATTACATGTCCCCAGTAAGACCTCCCTTCCATACGTGATCTTCCCTTTTGCCCCTTCAAGGTGTGCTGTGTTGGTCTCAGAGTCCGTGAATGTTTGGGAGGTTTTAATGAAGCCTTATTGACCTTAAATGCAGGTGACTTTTTTCATAGAGCATGTATGTTCTGGACACAAGGTTATTTTGCAGTTATTTTCATCTCCTTTCTTCCCCACACAATCAACTTCCTTCTAATTAATGTTGCTCTTCACTGTGTAAGTTTTGTTATATTCTTGGCACATTAGAAATGTTGGAGTATATTGTTCCTGAAAAGGAACAGAGAAGTTAGGGGTTTTTTGTGTTTCTTAGTGCTAAGGTAAAGAGCTTATTAAATTACCTCCTGATGGCAGGATTTTAATTTGTAGTGGAAATGAGGAGGAATGACTTATTTCCCTGATACAGGGCATTTTGTGTGGGAAAGATAATGTTGACTGAAACAGAGTTGCATCAGTTGAAGATTGGTGCAACACTTCAGGCTTCTACAGTGTAGTACTGCCACAAATTGTTAAAATCCTTCAGTAACAGTAGATATGGATGTTAAGATGGAATATTAGAAGTAACTCCAGTATATAATGGTTTATTTCAAGTGTGAATAGTAGCTGATTATCCTGCAATAGTGGAACTATGTGTTGGTTAATAAACCTAAGATTGTTCTCTTTCTTTAGGAACAAGTGAACTACATGTCATACAATGAAAAATCTGACATCTGGTCTCTAGGATGTCTTGTATATGAATTATGTGCTCTCTCGTAAGTATGGCAGTGTGATAATAAATGTGGAAAAATATCTGCTAATGTAGGTATGATTATATTTTGTGTAGATGAAAGCTTAAAGGTTTTAGAGATTAGTCCTAGATTTTTATTTCTGTGTTGGTCTTGATATGAGGTAGTCAAAACAAACCTTGATTGCAGGGTTTTTTTCATAGTCTGATACTTTTTTTTTCTGAAAATAAGTCCTGTAAAACTAGTGAAAGAATCCAAGAAAATTTTCTTCTTCAGGCCTCCATTTACAGCTTTCAACCAAAAGGAGCTGGCAGAAAAGATAAGGGAAGGGAAGTTCAGGAGAATACCATATCGTTACTCAGACGAGCTGAACGACCTTCTCAGGGACATGCTGAATGTAAAGGTAAGAATCAATTACTAATTTTTCCACCTATAGTTTGAGCTAGAACTGAAATGCTGTTTTTTCTTCTCAGTTATGAAACGAAACAAACCAACCTGAAGTGTAGTGGTTATCATCTTGTCACTGGCAGTGTCACTTGTAGGGGAAGGAGGGAGGAGTTGTGCTCTGAGTCCATCAAACAACGGCGGCAGCAGCTCAAGTGTCATGCCAGGGTCACAGGATGCCAAAAGGCTCCCTCAATATTGGCTTACACGGGATTTCCTGACAGCATGCTTATTGAGGTCTTAAAATTTCAGGGTTAAAATGGTTCCAGCGTGTTTGGGAGTTGGAAGGGGCTGTTTTGTCTTCATTTTGGGGTTTGCTTTCTATGGCTAACATATAGCTTGTTTGGCCACTGCTGGTTGTGGGGGTGTTGAGAAGAACATGGCATGGGACAACAAAGCTATATCAAGCACCCAAGCTCCAGCAGGTATAGATTGTTCAGCAGAGTGTAAGCTGAGGAATCTGCTGACAGCTGCCTCTGCAGGCTCACCCACCCCCTTCTGACTCTGCAAGGAGAGGGTGCCTGGGCTGGGAGACACAGACTTGCAGCTCTGGATCTGAAGGCTGGTAACAGCCTCCTCCCTTAGCTTTTATCATCTGGTTGTGCTACCCCTTCCTAACTCCAGTTTTCTCCAATCTGTCCTTCACTTTGTAGCACCTCAGCTGGTCTTGCTTGGGAATCTTTGGCCTTAATGTTTCTTCTTACACATAGAATCTGTTGGTAATGTCTTTCCTTTAGGATTACTGCCGACCTTCTGTTGAAGATATTCTGAAGCACCCCTTGATAGAAGACTTGGTGACAGAAGAACAAAAACAGAATCCTGATAGAAGAGGCTTAAGACCATGGGAGCCAGAAAGGCTGCAATACTCAGATGCTGCAGTGAATGATCTGAAACGGAAGGAGCAACAATTACAGGAGCGAGAGCAAGCCATTAAAGAGAGAGAACAACGTCTGGAGCGTATGATATTCCATTTTGGGAAGGGGGTGGCAGTGGGATTCTGATTCAGTTGGAGGAAGAAAAAGTAGACAGTTTTCACAACTCTCATTTTAATGCACTAGGATATTGTAGTCCTGCATTCACCACTAGAATTGTGTCTAAAGACCAAACCAAGAATGCTGAGGGCTTACTCTGCTATACTAGCTTCTGTTTTAAGTTACTAAGATATAATTGGCAGTTTAGATATGGAAGTCTGGTTTGTGAAGATTATTAAACATGAGTGGCAGCTAGGAAAGTATACAGAAATGTAGGGTCTGCACTGTGCAGTGTAGGTTGCTTTTCACCTGTGTAAGTAAACATTGCCTATACTAACATGTAACCTAAGGTGAGCCTGATGTTGGAGAAAAAAATCTTCGAGTAAACTGTCAACTGCTTTTATAAAAGCTGCACCCCACAGGTAGCTTACCTGTGAGCCTAGAGATGGCTGGTCCTCAGGTGTTGGCATTTCCTGCCCACATAAAATACCTCTCTGCATATGCAGTAGGCTCTGCAATACAGTTTTTAACCATATGTATTTTTTCTCTGAGCCTGAATAACAGCTGCTACTGTTGTAAGCAGGGTGTTTAGTCATAGCTGAATTACAGTATCTGGTATATAAATATTTAAATCTGGTGTCATGGGTGCCACGAGTTAATGTGCAGAACAGAAAGTTGCTATCTCTTCATTGTTGCAGACATGTCAGAGTTTGGGAACAGAAGCGTGCCTGGCATTTCAGAGTATTTGTCAATGCTTTGTTAGTGCGTTGATAAAGGTGTATCGACACAGCACTTACATTGTTTAGAGCCATAGAATAAGAAATGTGGGTGCATCTGACTGGCTATTTCTGCTGTCTTTCCCTGAAAGAGAAGCCCACCACGCACAGTCACTCTTAACATTTACATGTCCACCCTGCATACTACCATATTTCTACTTCCAGAGAGAGAACGGGAACTCCGTGTTCGGGAGAGACTGGCAGAAGACAAACTTGCTAGGTATCTTACTAACCTATAATAGTCTATGTTAGAAACTCTACAGTCTTACAACAAAAAGCTTAAACTTCTCTTCCCAAACCAGAGCTGAAAACCTGCTGAAGAGGTGCAATCTCCACAAGCAGCAGCGGGAGATAACCTATGCGGAAGGTCCAGGTATGCAAATACGCAAGAAGGTGCTTGCACAGGTCAATGTAGGCTGGTGTGACCAGAAGAAAGCCCCTGGTGCTCAACGTGCTCGGCACAGCCCCCTTGGGGCAATGTAAAGCCCAGCTATGGCTGCATGGTCGGGAAGAGACTTTTTTGATTTTCTGCTCTGCGAAAGGACTTAATGAGTGATGCTCAACATAAGTCTGAGTTAGCACTGTTTGCACTGCAGTCTTGTGCTGTCTGAGAAATTAGGTTCTTGTGGTGAGCTAAGGGAAGTGCCTGCTTGTAACCTAAACCTTTCTCAGAGCTGCACTTATTTTATGTATGGATGTCTTTTTACAGATCTCTGATTTAGTTAATTTTAATAAAATTGCACATGTCTAATAAATTCAGCTTTCATTAAACTTAAAGCTTCAGCATGGGAAATATTATTTGTTGCAAGGGACCCAGCTGTGACTGGTGCATCATATAAACTTATGAAGAATACACACTGCTATTATAGAAAGAAAAACTCAGATTTGAAAATGTGCTAAAATACTTCCTGACTGCCTCTAGTCCAATCTGTTTTACAGTAGTATTTGATACTGACTTGGTTGTTCAATCCTCGCTATCATAAGGGGCAGTATCATCTGTTTATTGCTCCCATCTTATTAAAAATAATATTGAAGTATCTAAATGCCTTTTTAGATAGTGGTAGGAATAGTGACGGGCTGGGTCAGAAGTAGTACTCTAGAACAAAGACATGTGAACACTCTGTAACATGCAGTAACACTCTCTTCATTTAGTTTTGGTCTGATAAAGCAAGATAAGCGTATCACTGCCTCCAAAGCAAATAAAACTGAAGTAGCCTTGTTTTTTTTTTTCAAGAAGTGCCTATCACAGCAGGAAAGGACACAAGTAAAATGCCCCTAGAAAGTGAGTGCTCCTTGAGCAGTTTGTAACATTTCTGTCAGCTTTGAGAATTCCACCCGTCTTTCAACATCTTGTCTGACTTCAACACATTAAAGAATTTGAGAACAAACTTGCTTTTGGCTTTCTGATGTTGCATCTAAAACAATGACTGAAGGCAAATGAGCTTCAGCTCTTGCTTCTGTTCTCTTCTGCATTTCTCACCTGTTACATGATATTTTGACCTTACCAGGTATATTAGTTTCTGAGGATAGGCAAAACCACTTCGTGTGGTTAATACCTCAAGATAGATAACGCAGCAAAATGAACACAGTTATTACAAAACTGACCAAACCTGGCAATACCTGTAGAGCATGTGATTTGCTGCTCTTCCATTTCATTCCATGGTACTCTTGTAACACTTTCTAAAATTATGCCTATTCTCATATAAATGGACCAAGTGTTTCTCCAGTATTGGTACTGACATTGCTTGCTTGTATTTTCAGCTGCTCAAATATTGCTGTATTTTTCACAACTGAATTGCATCTCACACACCTCTTAGATCCCTAATTTCTCCTAAAATCCATTGGGTGGCTCACTTGACAGCAGAATGGAATATGAAAAATCCTGGTTTTTAAGACAGTGTCCTAGATGCTAACCTGATTTTTGCAGGGATTTTCTGATTCTTAGTGAACCATTTAATGTTAAAACAGATCTGATTTCAGTAATGGAGCTACAAGATGCTGAAGTAGTTGCTGGCTTTTAAAATTCCTTGCTCTTTTGTGCTTATTGCATTCTTGCTGTAGCCTCATGAATTGACAATTAAGGCTTCAGTGTTAAGATTAGAATAGTTAGACCTTTGATTAAATAAAAATCACACCTTAAAGTGGGCCTTGTGAGAGGCAACTCAGCTATTATAATAGGTTTTGATGGTAGTTTATGTACTCTTGAGTCATTAACTCCCTTTTGAGTGTGGCATGCTCTAAGATATACTATGAAAATTCCTGTTCTGGAGGCTGCAGTGAAAGTAACTTGTTAATTTTTAATGCATCTAAACTCATTACTCATCAAGTCAGAGCCTAATTTGTACCCCGGTGACTTAATACAAGGATAGAGTTGGAACAATGTGGGTAATGTACAAAGACCACTGGACAGGTTGAGTCTGCCCCTGCTGTGAAGCAAAGACAAGGTTTTTTCAGTAGCTGAAAAAAATTAAGAAGTTGAAAAGCTGAAAATTCATTCTGCATTTTCTTTTGGAACAGGCTTATGTTACTGTTTATTTAATTTCTGTCCTTCAGAAGAAACATAGTGTCTTTTCTTCTTAATCAACTAATATTTCCTTAGGTATTGGGAGGTGCACCCTAAAGGCTACTATGGCATATATACTTTTACCACCATCATTTAAAAGGCTTGTTTTCAATTTTTTTTCTCAAAAAAGAGGAAAGAATTGTTGCTATTAACTGAGATGCATTTAGTTAGATCACTTAAAGCCATAGGTAGATGACAAACTGGGCACCAGGGTTAAAAGCAATAAATGCTGGAAGATGCACTAATGCAGTACTTTTTGATTTCTTAAGATAACGCACTCCTGCTTCCCCTTTCTACAACCAAGAAGAACTCACTCTTTGATGGAAGTGAAGAGAAAGCTGTGCCTCCTCATAATATGGAAAACTATTTCCTTACCAAAGGGAAAAGCTCTGATCTCAAAAGGCGTCTATATGCTGCAAATCTACGGGCTCAAGCGCTTTCTGAACTGGAAAAAAACTATCAACTAAAGAGCAGACAAATCTTGGGCATGCGTTGAAACTGTAACAGATGTATTTATCTTTGAAAAGAAGATTAAATGTACAGGCAGATACTTGTGCCTCTCTCTCTTAAGCTAGAACCTACTGAAAAACTATTTTAACAGTTGTACAAACTCTTAGTTTATGACAGGTAGTTTATGATAAATGCATAAGATGCTATATGATGAAAATAGGTAGTTTTGATACCAAATAAAACAAACTGAATTACTTGCATTATTAAAGAAAAATATTTTGGTCCTCCTGTTTACCATACTTTACTCTTCTGAAAATATAAAGAATGAATATATTTAAATGGTTTGTTTAAAATCTGATGTGAAAAACTTTTCAGGTGAAAAATGTACAGAGAGTCATGGTCTGTATGTTAAAATGATGCTGTATGTAATGCACAGTTGTTGATAAAGGGAGTATTGATATTCTGTATATGTGGGAAAACAGTGCCTACTTTTCTGCACTTGTAAATATTTTTTAACAAAGGAGCACAAAGATTTTATGTTGTCTCTTCCTACTAAGTAAGTGACCTATCAAAGCAGGTTACTTTTAATGTTATGTTTTGACTAATGAGTGGGATGGGTCAGAATAACATAATTTATGAGTTTATAGTCCTTTCTGCCTGAGCAGCTGAATGCCTTGTCCATCAGCTCCTGCAAGGCCTGTATGAGGGCATGGCATTTGAAATAACACCTTCTTTGCCTTGCCTTGAAACTGCTATAAACTGATCCCCTGAAACTGCTGTCCAGGATGGGACACCATCCAGGGTATTAGCATCTGTGTTTTGGGGCGGGGCAGTTGTCCTTTAAATAGTAAATCCTTATTTTCTTGAAGCTTAGGAGGTATCTTCATCTAAACCTTAACAATGCTCTGTTGGTGTAGGAGTTGCTCACTTAAGGTGGTCTAAGTTTCATGCACTAACTTGGACTCATACATTTTAAAATATCCTTTGAACCTGTGACGTCTGGCATATATTTTTTTTTCCCTCTGGATTGAAATGCCATAAAACATACATTCTTAGAAAACGGCTTGTTTTCAAAACATTTGTTTCCTTTGGCCTATGAATGTTATCTGAGGAGGAATTCTAGATGGTTTTTACTTCATAGGAGAGAATCTAGTTTGAAACATCGATTTAATGTGACATACTAGATCGTCTTAAGGGTCCCTTCCAACCCAAACCATTCCATGATTTGCTGATAGAGAAGTACTTGTGTAACCCAACAATAGATCTGCTCTAGCAGATTCTTAACCGCCCAGCAGAACTTAACATTTGCTTGCAGAGTGGTTGCTGTTTTCACCACAACCTTTGCTTAAAAGAATTAGACATGAGTATTTTGTTTGCTAATGTAAAACTACCAACATTCTGGTGGTTATTCCCCGGCATTAGGTGTGGTGGGAATGTCTGGCAGGTGTATACACAGCCAGAGTAGCTGTTCCATGTGGATCAGTGCAGCTTTCCTCTGCATTCTTTCATATTTCTGAAGCTTCTCACACGTATGTGGAGGGTGAATCCCTGCTTTGTCACCGCGTTTGTACACTCAGATTTTTCTGTTCTGTGCCTCAATCAGAAGACCTGCAATGGAGTTCTGGCCTTCATGTGGATCTTTATGGTTTAACCCATAAAACATTAAAGGGTAGGCTATGCAGTGGTGTTCGTACAATCCAAAAAAATATGTAGGATGCAAGACTGGTTTTTTGTCTGTAAAATGCAGGTATCAGTGAGAGGAGGAAAACAAGCAGCCAAGAAAATAAATTAGTACTGATTCATGAAAGACTGTATTTATAGAATCACAGAATGGTTTGGGTTGGAAAGGACCTTACGGATCATCTGGTTCCAACCTCACTGCCTTGGACAGGGACACTTTTCACTAGACCAGGTTGCTCAGAGCTCCATCCAACCTGGCCTTGAACACTTCCAGGGACCATCCAGAAAACATCCATAAATTCTCTGGGCAGCCTGTTCCAGTGCCTCACCACCCTCACAGCAAAGAATTTCTTCCTAGAATCTAATCTAAACCTACTCTCTTTCAGGTAAAAGCCATTCCCCCTTGTCTTGTCACGGCATGCTCCTGTAAATAGAATGTCATTTTTCTTGTAGGCTCCCTCCAGGTACGGGAAGGCCACAATTAGGGCACCCTGAAGCCTTCTCCAGGCTGAGCAATCCCAATTCTCTTAACCTTTCCTCGCAGGAGAGGTGCTCCAACCCTCTAATCATCTTGTGAAAGGGCTGGTGTTTACAAATGCTTTGCTTTTAACACGACCAAGGTAAGAAAATGGCTTGAGAGAATTTTTTTTCCTTTGGAATACACATTTCTGCATTTAAAAGTAAAATGCCTTGAGACCACTGTCTGCGGCTTTCCTCTTCCTTGAATTCTCTAGTAACCTCAAGAGGGCACTGTTGCCTTGTAATTTATAAGAACTTCCTCTATTATACATTCATCCAAAATATAATATCTTATTTACATTTATTTTTACCTGTTTTGTTCTAAGCACGTTGCTGCAAGATGCTGACTTGCTTTGGCTACGGATGCTTTAGTACTTGCTGGTGCAATTAATTATAATTATCTCCGATTTGCCATTTTGCATCTTTTATGCGTGCATTATAAAAATAGCTGAATCAAAGTCCTAGTTAACAACTACACTGTTATGAATCCAAAATGCTACAGAGAGTGCAAACTCTATCAGTCACAATGGCAGTAATAAATGACAACAGCTTAGATTACAACTGTAGCATTCAGCTGTTTAACTGTGTTACTTAACAGTGTCTTTTTGAAGTATTATCACTCTAATATGATAAATGCAGTATTTCTTGAGGTTTTTGAAATAAGAACTTCCTACCAGTACGTGTCAAACATAGCGAAAGGCATCCTGAAGATGGTCTTCATTGTCTCTCAGGATTTTTGCTTTGGAATCCTGAAATTCACATTTTTCCACAAGGGTGTAATTGTTTTTCCAATAGAACGTGTGAAGCATTGGAATCACACTCACGATGCAATTTTTAAACATATTCAGGAAATAGAAAATTCACAAAGAGAACATTTATGGGAATGGTGACTGCTCATGGAGTGCTTGCAAAACATTGCCATCATGCTGATGGATATACTTATGTCTTAAAAGGGAAGGTAAGTGTGTACGTATGGATATGGTACAGCTTAAGCCTTCCAGGATGATAATAATGGTGTACACTGTGGAATGTTGTGAGAGAAATTAATTAATGTTTAATACAGATGTCAGGAATTTTAATAATATGATTAGTTGTGAGCACCTCTGAAATTACAAAGTTTAATAGGTGTAAGAACATCAAGGATAGCCTAGGGGGGAAGTTGCATCATCTTTGAAAAACATAGACCAGTTTCCTGATTTTCAGCAGTCATGCCCTGTGCCCTCTGCAGCCAGCTGAATAGCACTTAAACAGTGTGAAAGTGCTGGCCAGCTGGGCAGATAAAAACCTTAATAAAAATCAGACATAAATATAAAAGACCATCAAGTTTCTTCAGAAAAGTGGGAGATGCCACCTCTGCGTCTCCATCTCTTTGGGTCCCTGTGCAAGTCTAGCCCCTGCACCCCAGAAGGGTTTTCTCCATGGTGGTAATCTGCATTTCTCCAGCTATGGCAGACCTTTGGCTGTTGCTCATCACCCATTCCAACAAAGGCATGTGGAAAATATATGGGGGGACCCCGATGCTATCAGTGGAGCTGATGCTGTGCTGGAGATCCAGTACCCACTGCACGGGGTGTTAATAGAGTCTAGGTGTAACAGTATATAAAACTTCTCAGAAACACTATCTCACAGCCGGAACCCACTGTTCTCTGTCATGTTCTCCACCTCCAAAAAAAGTTGTAAAACACCAGTAGCAACATTTCCAGGTTTTCGCCCGGCTTTAGTGGCTATTGCTTATGGTTGATGGTTTATGACAGGGTTTCCCTGCACTCCAGGGCCTATGGTTTATTGATCCCTGTGCTCTCAAGCCTCCTGCTTTTTTCGTTTAAGATTCATAGCCTATGTTTAGTGTTTTGTGGTTTGCTAGAGTAAATTATAAACTCCTGAAAGATACAATTCTCAAATTCTACCCCTGAAGTAAGATTTGTAATCTTTCCTCACTATGCAGGGTTCACCTCTGTGTGGTCTGTGTGGGTGGATACTGGGACTCCTCTTAGTGTAGCTAATGAAGTCCACAGAACAGACTGGACACTGGAGTAAGGGAAGGGGTGGATGGGTGGGGAGATGTGAGGTGTATACACAGTGTAGGCATTTCTCTTCATGAGGAGCTCCTGGGTATAGAAAGGAGAGGCAAGAAGAGACTTCCCTATCTCCCACAATCCCTTTCTTCCTTCAGTATCCATTTTCCAATCAATTCATACTATAGTTTATTTGATCACTTTCATGCCAGGGGGCACAAAGCACTCCAAACTGAACCTTGCTAGAGCCCAGCTCTGCCTGGCCATTTTGCAGGGGCCTGCAGGTGGAAGATGAAGAATTTGGGCACCGTTTGAGCTGAAATGGCATTTTGCCACTTCTGATTTCCTCCCAGCTTTCACAGCAGGGTGAGATCTTGGTCCCTGCAACCTGCTTGCTTTTCACATTCATATGTGTGCCTGCGTGGCAATTCAGGGTCACTGGCGTGGCTGCTGCAGTTTGAAACAGGGTCTGTTGTTTCATTCTTTGGGTTGCCTAACCCCCTCCTAACGGCAATAAAGCTGGTGAGTAAGGACACAAAAAGATTGCCTCGGAGGAAGGGGACCAAAAGCACAAAGTTTACTTTTGACAGTGAATAAAGTGTTTTGTCCTCCTAAAAAGTGTTTTCTTCTAACCATCTTCCTTCAAACTCACCGGCTGAGTGATGATGTTTTGATGTGATGAGGTGCTGGCACTCCGGGGAGAGGGAGAGAAGCCGGAAGCTGTTGGTCAGTGGGAGAAAGCTCATGTCCACCCTCTCCGAAGGTCTGCAGTGCTCAATCCATGCTGGGGCTGCTCAGAGCTGCACCCAAGCATCCCAATTAAGTCTTCATTTTGGAGAAGGGCAGGATGGAGTGATACGTGCCACCTTCTCCAGAGCTGCAAGAGTGGGAGGCTCGTGTGCCACCTGCACTCTCCCAATGCTGTTATTTGCTCCATGCCATGAAGCCAGGTACCCACCCTGAGACACCCACGGCGGGAAGAACAGCCAACCCTGGATGATGTCCTCATTATTGTTGACAGGAAGGTCCCCATAGACCATGTCGTAGAGCAGGATGTCCAGGGACCAAGTTATCACTGAATTGCCATGGTAGCAGTGGAAGCAGATCCACTCTGGTGGGCTGTACTTTAGCATTCCTGCAGGACACAGGCAGAGCTCATCAGGTGCATGCTGCTCCCTCTCGGACCCTCGTTCATTCAGGCATCCCTGGGGGCATGAGGGCTACATTGCTGGCACAAGGCACACCCACTGCCTTCTCACCAGCATCTGACTCTTGTTTACAAACTTCGGTTTGTGAAAGAAAGCCTCCGGTGCTGGAAGAGGACAGCTGAGTAGGGAAAACCCTGCCTTTAACCCCTTACCCCCCTACACCTGTATTGGCCAAGAAAAATATCATAGACCAAATCTGAAAAAGGGAGTAGAACAGCCCAAATCCTTCTGCGATCGAAAATGAAAATAGAATCTCTGCTCCCCCAGGACATTCCAGAAGTCCTGAGTGCGCTCTGGATGCTCCATCACAAGCACAAAGCCGTCGGGGAGCTCGAACCAGTCCAGGAGCCGCACGACGGCCGCGGAAGCCAGGGGAGGACACCCAGAGGAGCAGCACCGGTTCCAGGGGACGGGGGGACCGCGATGCCGCCTGCGGGGCTGATGCTGCCCCAGGGGTCCGGTATCCCCCGCCCAGGGGATGCCCCGGTGTCCCCCTGCCAGTGCTCGGCATTCCCCGGACCTGGATGCTCCACGGCCCCCGGTGACCCCGTGCCCGCTGCCCGCAGCGTCCCGGGGAGAGCCGCGGCGGGAGCACAGCGGCGGGGACGGCACGGGAGGGATGAGCGGGATAACGAGAGGGAGAGGAGGCAGAAAACCGCTCGGGAGAATCACTACTCCTGCTGATGATGCTGCAGCTATCGGTCACTTGTTTTTTTAATAGTTCTTTTTTTTTTTTTCAGCTTATATTCCATCTTCAACGCCACTTTCCTGGAAGTGAAGTAGCACTTGCTGCCGAGGTCAGTTCTAAGCTCAGCATTATTGCAGCGATTTGCAGCGTTTGCACGTGGCCTGCTCTATTTGCATTGCCTCACTTGCATGCAAGCCTCGCTGTCACAAATGGAAATTGATTCTAAAGCCTTTCTGCAGGTCCTGCCCCTGTATCCCTCACCGAGCTGTTTCTCCACATCTTCAGCTTGGGCAAAATGACAACCTTCTCAAAAAAAACCCCAAAAATTCTCACCTTTAGAGAGTGGGATTGAAGAAATTACTATGCTGTAGTGAAGTACTTTGAGACCTGTACATACTGAAAAATGCTATTTAACTCTTCCTAGTTACTAGTGGACAAGATACACTCTATGTAAGCAATTGGTACTAAGTTGGACAAAAACTGTGCACGTTTTGCATGGATTTATTATTGTTACTATTACACAAACACATACTACCAAATATACTGCCAACTTCAGTCCTAATCCAGTATCCCACAATACCGGGCTGCGAATTAATATTTTTTAGTGATCTTACGGTAGAATCACCAGTTTTTTTCTTACAGAAAATCAGAAGCATGGGCAAGGAAAGCACTGAATCAAATCGAGTCTTTGCAGTGGTGAGGACAGCTTTCAGTAAATGCAAACATGGAATTGTCTCCTACTGTCCTTGTTAGTAACCAAACACAGAACAATGATCATCTTCCCCCTTTTACAGGCTCACTCTCCCTGGTGACTCAGCCTGCAAGAACAGGAGCTGCTCCCTTCTTTAATGCCAGGAGGACTCCTTACCATGCTGTAAATCCCCCTGTGCTGTGCCAGCCCCAGCAGTGCTGAGGAATGGGACATGAACCCAGCCTCACGCCACATGTCCCCAGCCGCATTAAGACACATGATTAGCAGTGAAGTCCCTTACTGTCCTTGGCAAGTAATAAGTAATAATAAATGCATGAAATAAGCATGAAAATAATACATAATACATAGTATTATATTTTGTGCAGAAATATAAAACATATGCATGCATATATAGAAAATAAAATATAAAATCTAATAGATACATACATGTAATGTAAATATCAAATATAATAAAGAATTAAATAAGTGCATGCACTGGCCTTTTCTCAGCCTGGGAGTTATTCTAAGGAAACCCCTGTTTAGGACTTGCATTACCTGGCAGTTTTTGGTCTGTTTTAAGGATGTACTAGTAGAAACAAACCCATGCTGATATGTTGTCTTCACACAGCTATTGAGTCCCTCTCAACACACCAATGCAGGCCACAAGGTACACTGGAAATGTTTCTGTGGCAACATCCAACCTTCTAATTTTATTACTTAAATTAAGCCCAGTAACTGATGAGAGGAAGCTCACTCTGAATTAACAGGGTGAGCCTGTCTGTACGCGCACTCAGTGCTCTGCTTCCTCATGTAGGTTGCTCAGAGTAGTGTCGCTCTTGCTTATGTGTTTTATGAAGTAGTTACTTCTTCAAGAAAGATGAAGGATAATTTTAGGTAATTTTATGTAGGTTACTAAGGAGGTATCAAAAGACTATATTTGACATACTTTCCTTTTTTAAAATTTTGTCTAAGCTAATTGTCCCTTGTTATGGGGGGGAGAGTGGTTGTTAAAACAGCAGCAGTTTATTTACAGGTACTTGGGGTTTCACTGTAATTTTCCTGCAATGGTAGAAACATTAACTCTAATTCAGCATCATTGGAAGCAAAGGATTTCCATGTGATTGCCTTTTCAAGGCATGTGTTATAATTGGGAATTCTAATTTAGTACCCATTTCATGATTACTACTGTGAGTAGTACCCATTTCACGATTACATCTTTCTCTGTGAGATGGGGAAACTTTTTATCAAAATTTGGGCTTAACATCATAATAAAAAGTCCATTGACCCCTTCAGCTGTTTATTAGGGTCATCTTTTTGCAGTTTATTACTTCTGGATTTTCTCTTACATTGATCCTCATTAATGTTTTATTTATCTACTTCTGAAACATTTCCAGTGCGTGGACCTGAGTGATTGGGGCTGCTCTTGCCAGAAGACACCGGCATGCAGGGGATAGCCAGACAGCAGGGTTGATATATCGAGGAGTGAGACGGCTTCCCCACAACCTGAAACCTTTCCATCACTGTTGGATAGATTTCAAGAAGACAGTACACAATTTAGGCAGGAGTCCGTGATGTGAGAATCTCTGAGTCAGGGTTTAAAGTTATATCAAAGCCACAGCTCCTAATGATCAACCTTTGAGGCATAATTTCAGAAGCCGCCCTCGAGATTTTCTGTAAATTTTCTTTCATCTCCCTTACAGCATCGGCGAAGATGGGGAACTCCCAAGGAAACCTGTCCTTTTTCACAACATATAAATCCTGCTAAGAGCTATTGTACTAAAAGCTGTTGACAAATGCATTTCCCCCACCCCCCTGCTGGTAAGTCCTTTGAGTTTGAGGCATAAGTGACATCAGAAGAATGACAGTGTGGGGGCTCCACAGCTCTGGGAGACATCTGCCATGCGTCAGACACTGATGAACTGAGGTTTGCAAACTACCAAGGAAAGTTGCTGCAGTAGGAAAAGCAAGGGCAAGGCTATTAGGTTTTGTCCTTGGACTGTGAATGCAGGAGGAATTCTGGCCCTGTGGGAGCCCTTGATGCTATTGTGGCCTGGGTTGAGTACAAAGTCCTGTCCTTTTGATTTAGAGTGTTTATTTGTTTCCAAATCTCTTTCCCCACCATCCCTCATTTCTGCTCTCTCTGGGGATGATTCAGTGGAATAAAGCCACATGAGTTTAACACCCATCCAGCAAAAACACTTGAGGACATACTTTAAACTGAGCAAATGTTTTATTACTTCCTGAAGAAGAATGTTTTTACAAAGTGATACCCTTATGTTTATTACAAATAATATGTCTTATAAACAAATTGTTTTAACTAAAGGGAAACCTGTGGAAGCTTCCCCTGTTGCCCAGCAATCAAATGAGGCTGGCAGAAGGAAGCAAGAACTTTGGAATTAATAGAAATAACTAATTCCGACCCTGCCAATTACTTGGTTTTGATTTTCTTTTCCCTCTTGCTGTCTTTGTTCCATCTTGACTGTCTGCTCCATTTCCTTTGTATTTTTCAGTCACACTGTTGGGTTTTTTACTGGAACAAATAAAACCCAGAAAATTACACTGTTTGTTTGACCACTGTGCTGAGAACTCTTTGGAGGGCTGAGGTACCCTGAAACCATCTGGGTAAATAGATAGCAGCACAGAAATTAGTGTGCTCAGTGCAGGACAGTATTTACCTTGGGTATCTGCATATTCTTCTGATGTGAAAGGTGTATTGTACTCTCCTCAGTGCTTTGCCACAGAAGCATTTCTCCAGCAGTAAAACTGAGAAAGCAGGTTTAATTATTAGCTGGTTTGCACCTCGGTGGCTTCAAGAGGCTGTGTGGAGACCTTGCAGATCATGGCACTCAGGCACACCCGAAGGCTGTGCAGGCCTTGCAAGGAAGAGCTGGCGGTGACCATTCCCTGTGAAAGGCTCCAGCTGACCCAGATAAACACCCGTGCAGGAGTGAGGAAGGGGAGCAGGTAGCAGTGCTGCAGGTGGGAGGGTCCCCAAGCACTTGTGCTATCCTGCTGGCCCAGAGGGCTCCTTTGCTGGGCGAAGCAGATAAGACAGAAACGTGAAACTGGGCTGCCTCCAAGTTTGGGGTTACACTGGGGCCTGTCAGTCAGAGGGTACAGCACTGGGCTCCTGTAGCTGCTTGTTCCCTGCCGTGGGCAGGCCAAGCACTGGGATCTGGCTGCCAGAGATCCACATCCATACTCTGGGATCTGTGTCACCATCCCGACCAGCACAAGCAGGCTGTGTGACACAGTTTCAGTAGGACAGAGAGAGACTAAGGAGGCCAGGAAGATTAAGAAGGCCAGGACAACGCTGTGGTATGCGGGGCTAGGATGAATCACCTCAACAGAGGGAAGGCTCACTCATGCTACGCACCCTGGTAGGACCTGCTGGGCCCTTGCTGCCCCGACTGCTTGATCAGGCCAGAGCCAGTGCCAGGAATCCATCACGCATGATGATGGTGAATTATAATGACAGAGATCAAGCAGCTCCTCCTCTCCCTCCTGTGACACTCCCCAGCCTACACAGTGCCTGCATGTTGCCATACAGAAGATTTCAGGAGGGGCCACATGTGCACACCCAAATCCTTGTTCACCCACACAGTGTCGTAGAGGGCAATCCACTGGAATGGTTGTCTTCTGTGGGGGACTGCATCAGCCCAGCCTGTTACAGCTCCTTGGGGACACATGGACACACAAACACTACTGGCTGACTTTCTGTGTGCTTATAGGCTGTGACAAAGTCTCCATGAATCATTCTCCATGAAACATTTTTCCTGCTTAGGATTAGATACAAAGGTGTTGGATATAATTATCAACAACACAGAAACTTTGAAGACCAGTTTGAAAAAGATCTCCTGATTCATTGATTTTTAGCAGCTAGTGTCTGTAAGTGTTTCAATAATGCCTATGGTGATTTTATATCACTACAGTGCTATAAAATGCATTTACTGGAGCTTTAACAATACTGGCATGCTATGTTACTGCTCCTCAAATACATATTTTGCTTATTCATATATTTCCCTTTTTACAAGGAGAATATCTTTCTGTAGGGAGATTTCCAAGGAGATAGGCCCTGGTTTATCTAATTGGCAAAGGCACAAAGTTTGTCTATTTTATGTGGCTAATAAAAAACTGAATAAGCATATTCCTAGAACTTTAGTTGGCACTGTTCAGGATCCTAAGGTTATACGCAGTTTAACTGCAGCTTTTTGCACAAGAGCTTGACAAATGACAGGAAAAAAGACCTTTATCCCCACAGTTAACTAACCAGATAATATACATTGTTAGTCAATAAGGGAGATGGAACACGTATTTCACAAACATTACTTGGAAACTTGACCGACAAGTCCTTCCTGGGCCAGCCCCAGTAACTGCTGGATTTAATAACTGCTTTGTCATTTTAGCAGTGACAGAAATGTGTTCCCTCCACTGTCTCTGCAGCTACTGTAGAACATCATTTAATCCACCCATGCCGATCTGAACCCTTGTCTCCCCAAATATTAAGGCAGAAACATCTGGCTAGATAAAAAGCAGGTTAACACAGGTAAATCTTGCAAGAAGCAACGTTCACAGTCACTATTTTGCTATGCAAATAGCCATTGATAATGAGCTGTATAGAATTAGCTCATGATATTTGAATGAAGGTGTTTTGAAAATTCATGCCCTGAGTGAGGCTCCTCCATGCTTAATCACCGACATAAATGACCTGCTTTCCAAAAGCAGCCACCCCTTATGTTTGCTTCTGAGAGAACTGTCGACTGCCCAGGACTGATTAAATCAAAACACCTCCACTATGTCTGTGAATTTGAGTTTGGAGACACAGCCTTGAACATCACATTTCTAGCATATTGGTATAAGCACTGGTATTGGCAGGACAGGCCACTGGATTCTACTCTTCCTGCTGGCATTACTCAGTTTGTGACATTAAAGAACTCACTTAGCTCATGCTCTTTAACGTAAGAATAAGGAAAATCCTTGTCTTATAGTGGGCAAAACAAACAGTGGGGGCAGGAGACACTTCATTAACCATTGACCTAATCTCCAAGCAGTTCACACCAGGTTTTCTTTATAATCCAGGACAGAAATGCGCACTCTAAGGATGGAATTCATCTAATCAAGTACATAGCACCGTAGGAGGAGATAAACCATGTTGCAGACTCCACTGACAAAGGTGATTAGATCTCTGCTGACTCTAAAGGGAGACTCGTGATCACAAGATGTTCATTTATCAGCTAACCAATTCCCAAACATGAATCCCTCCCTTACTGTCCAGTTGAGGCTGTGGTTTCATGACCAGCATCAGTGGATGCCAGTATATGGTCACACACTTTTCCCTGCCCCAGTCACATGGTCCTGTGTGTCAGTTCTAGCAATCCTGCTGCCCTGGGTGAATAGGATTAGCTGGCTGGACTGGCTGAAAAGCAATGAAGATGAAAAAGAATTTGGGTATTGGTTGCACTGGCAGGCAAAGCTGATGCCCATCATGGCATCACATGCCCTAATTGCTAGATCTGAGGCCTGGTTGGGAGCAGGAATGTAATTTCTGAAAGGGACTTCTGGTGATTCTTTTTGGCATCAACTTTTAGTTGGACCAGCTTAAGTTGAGAACAAAATGGCCCCTGTGGAAGGCAGTTCTGAAAATTAATAGATGCAGTTACAGAACATAACATAAACTTTATATGTCTGTGCTTACCGCCTTGGGATATGATTTGACAAACATCAAATACAATTGATCCTTAAAAGAGGCCTTCATGTCTCCATCCTTATGTGAAGGCCACATTTGGTGTCTGGGAAAAGCAGCAGTGTCCAGCAACTCTCAGAGTTGGGAATGCAGCACATTCCAAGTCAAAGCATCAGTATTTATTGTGTAATAAAGGGAAATTCATCCATCTCAAGCTGATATAGTAAACATCTAATACATAAATGATAAAATGATGAGTATGCTATTGTTCAGCCACTTGAATGACTTTAACTAAAAAAGACTCTGTGTCAGGACAGAAGGCTGCAGCTCTTGCCTGGTGTGTGTTGTGGCAGCAGGAGCAGTGTGTGGGTAGGTGAGCTGGCTGGAAGCACCAGGAGTACCTGGGCTGCCGGGGAAGGCGAGCCTGAGGCTGCCCTCCAGATCAGACCTACTGGCGCCGGGTCAGAGCAGGAGCCTGCCAAGGTGTGCTGCACAGGGGCCCCGAGCCCGAGCATGCCCTGCATGTCCTGTGCCACCAGGCTCTTTGCCATGCTGCAGGCAGGCCTGTCTCGCACAGCAGAGATGATAGGATGTGCCATATCCCGTGCTCATGGCTGTTCCAGGAAGCAGCCTGTAAACTCTGAATATACACAGCCAGGGGGATGGCTTCCATCCCAACCTGCCTGGGGATCTTCCTCTTCTGGTACCATGTTCTTACACTGCCTAGCTCAGTCCCTGAGACTGAGGTCTTTGCACAGTGTGCCCTTGATGTCACTGAGCTCCCAGGAGACATGGAGATAAACCAGCATAGCTCCATTCCTCAGGGCAAAATGTGCCACCAAAGGGCACTGCTTCTTTGCAGCACTACACGGAGGTGCTCTGCAGCCTCCCATGACTCAAAGCTGCACTTGTTGAACTAGTTTTGAACTGACTTTTCCAATGCCAGTACATGCATGTTCATGAGTTCCTACAGTATTAACTGTTCCTGTACGGACTTACCTCAAAGGACCTGAGTGATCTTCTTCCAACAAGAGACATTCTAGAGATCATTCACCAATGAAATCCAGCATCCTACTGTGACAGCGGAAATCACTGCCTCCAGTTAACCAACTCTGGCACCAGGAAGTACTTTGAGCTCTCTGGCAGGGCCTGATACTGTAAATAGGTGTAGCAGGCACCACTGTGATTAGCACATATCTCTCTCAGTGTCTGTCCTCAGCAATTACCCATTGATTCGTTGATACTCATTACCTTGGTTCCAAGAGAATTGGCTTGTTCTCATTTCTCTCTAAAGATAATAAAAGGCAGAGCTTAACAGTATGGTTTATTAAAAACTCCATATGGAGGATAATAATTTATTTTGGTAATAATTAAAAATGTTATGAACCAATCAGCTGCAAAGACATCTTTTCATTCCAGAATTCCATATTTACAGAATTTTCCCATCCCTGTTGAATCATTGTCACTCTTTCCACCAGAGAGCCACGCTGTGTGTAGAAGTGAGTAACACCACAAGTCTTCCTGCCTTTTTTCCTTTAATGATTAATATGGTGGTGATTTTTCTAGTTGGATCCACTCAAGCACTGGCTGAATAAGGCATTAGCTCTAACTAATACCTTATTAGTATTAACTTCAAATTGATTAGAGCAACTATTTTTCCTGCCTACTTTCGGATTTTAAGAAAAAACCTACTTGTATCATAAGAAGACAAACTGGTAATCAAAGCAGCCAGGAAATGCTCTTTAGTCCACCAAAAAGGGCCTGCCTGTTCATTAGAAACAATTACAGACTGGCCATACAGTTAATTGTGCCCGTAGTTCTGGAGCAGTTACAGGCTACTGAATGCCATTGGGTCAAGTGAACAGCTTGAAAGTAAAAAAGCAAAATAAAGGAAAGATCAAAACTGGACATAAGAAAGGCATATTTTAAAAATCAGCTGTTTCTTTCCCTTTTTGGAAGGGGAAAAAATGGGTTTTTAATCAGTTTTGCAAGGTTCAGAAGAAGTATAGCAGATGATATACTGATCCCCTCAACTTGCCTGGAGTTCTGCCACCGACTTCCAAAGAGCCCAGATTTCACAGACACAGTAACCAGGTAGAAGAAGAAATCTCTTTATAGAGCAAGGTGTCCTTCATTTCCTGTCTCAGGAAAATGAAGTGCCAATTACTGCTATAGTCTTTCTTCACAGGTCACAAACAAAAGCATGTAAGCACATGCTTAACTTGCCTCTGTTCAAAGCAGGCCTTTTAATTAACTGCAAACACAGGTCTAAGCCCTTTCCTTGATAAAGCTGCTTTCCTGAATCAGTACATAACAGTGAATCCAACCTAGAGCTACATGAACAGTAATACTCACTTTTCATTTGCGTTGTTTTTCATTACAAGGAACAACCTTTTTTATGCAGGTAACTGGACAGTGCGTGCTTCTGTTGGCTTTGGTGTTGCTGACTGCATCTAATTTGAAGAAACCTTGTAAGGACAGCTACCAGAGAGAGAGAGAGACACTGCCTGCAAGAAACGCAGCCTAAAATGAACTCTGACAGCCTTGAAGTGGAACAGACAGATGGAGTCATGTTTGCCACAGTCCCACAAGCCCTCATTAAAAGCCGACAGGTCTGATGACTGCACAGAAAGGGGAAGAGTTAGGTGTTAAAAGGAGGCAGTGTGCTCTGTAATACGTGACTGCATCGGCGGTTTATAGGCAGGGTTTCACCTTTTCCAAGTGGAAAGGCACGGAGTGATGAAGAGCCCTCCGTGGTGGAGATCTCTCCACTTGCAACCCTGCGCAGAAATTCAAAGGGAAAAAGCAGTGACTTTATTTACTAAGCAAACATGCTGAGTAATAGCAAAACTCCCAGCCAAAGTCCTGTTCTTCACACAGTGCTCAGCTGGCTCAAGAGAGCCCAGCAGGACTCGGTACAAAACGTTTCGTTGCAGGACAGGTGACAAGCAGCAGCTCTCTGTTCAGACCTGTGTCTGGCACACAGCTTCCTCCCCCGCTGTCACCTGGCTCTGGGGGGGAGGAAGCTGTGTGCCAGACATCCACAGCTACTTCTCCCCTCAGAACGCAGAGCATTTATGGTAAGTAAACAGATTTTAGATGGGCCCTTCCACATCTGTGGACCGGAAGCTGAGCTGAGAAAGAATTCTTTGAGTCCCGAACAATGCCCGGAAGCCTAAAAACAAAAAAAAAAACCCAACAAAAAATCCAGAGTCCTCCCTACTCTGAAGAAAAAATATTCTCCTTAAAAGCATAAGCAGGAACATTCTGTTTCCTGTGAAACACCATTTATGGTTTCATTAGGTACCTTTATCAGTCACTTTCCCATTAATCTTAAAATTGATGATGTTGCCAGAGGGACAGCCCTAAGTTTAGGAACTATCCCTGTTCCTCTTGGCTGCTGGTGTATGGTAATACAATAGAAAAGCCTGGAAACAGCAGCGTACACCCCCCTGGTTTACAAGAAAGAGTGTGGGGAAGAGGTAGCAGTGTGGGCACGTCCAGCAGTGGGACCAGGCTGCCACGGGGGATCATTCATCAAAGTCCCTGTGGAGACAACAGTGGCTGGGTCAAAACTATACGCCCAGCCCTATTCATCAGGGAACAGTGGAAGGCCTCAGGAACCATTTTTCTTCCCTGCCTGGGAAGAAACCACGCCCTCCCATTCTCCTGGGGTATATGGCCCATGTCTTGTGGCTTTTGGCCCCAAGTGGAATTCAGCATTCTGCCTGGTATAGCAGGACAAAAAGCTATCCCTGGACATGGCTAAAGGATCAACAACATGCCATCCTGTAAGGGGAAGGCTGCAGCACACTGACCAGTGGTGTGGGTATACTCGAGCAGATCTGGAGGTCTCACGGTGAAGAGATGTTAAAAGGATCACAAATTGATCTGGACATCATCTGCATACCAAGAAAGAAGCCCCGAAAGCCCTAACTCCCCTCCTTAAATCAGGCAAAGCTCTTGACACAGTTTATAATGAAGTTTTATTCATCAGGGTTCTACTGATGCTGATATCCTGTTCATTTCTCTCAGGAGGGGACTGAGTACTTTTAATCAAGAAAACTATGATGACACCCCAGGGGCAACCAACTAACACCCAGTTTCACTAATTCCTGAAGCCGAGACAATGAGAAACAGCAAACTTGTTGTCCTCCCTTCCTTCCTGGCTAAATTCCATTGGATTAATAGCAATCCCTGTAAAATCCCTGACCCAACTCACCTGCAGGAATTAAAAGAGGCTTGAGCTGTACCAGTTTCTTTGACCCATATATCCTAAATTTGGGCAATTTTTCCTTGTTAACTAATGGCCTTGTGTGGGAGTGAGGACAACACAACATGGGCACGTTCCGTTTCCATGTAATTGCTGGTCAGCTTCCCAGTTATTTACTTCTTAGTAAGTGACGTCAGGGCATACGGGAAGCCAGGCAGGTGAGGAGAATGTTATAGCAATCTAATTGCTGACTGTATTTACAATGGTCATTAAAGAATTCTGTGTGGGCTGCTACCGCTACGTTCAGCGCATAGCTCACCTAGATTTTGACACAAGGATAATCTCACAGAAAGCAGGGTTCAGGGTCACAGGTCAGCACAGCAGTGCCCAAGCCACCTCTGCCATGTGAGGAAGGTTAAGCAAAGGTGAGGGGGTGGCACACATGGATAACAGTGTGGTATCCAGGTGTGGGCTCATGGAGATGCTGCCGAGCACAGGGGAAGCCTGTCCTGAATCACTGCTCTCAGCTGTGCTTATTGATAATGCTTTCCTTGTGCGTATGTGAGCACCTTCTGTCATTTTACTACCGAAATGAAGTCAGGAACCTTTGCATGGACCCTGAATCACAATCCCTTTGAAATCTGCAAGTATAGGAACAATTTTTTGCATTCTTCCTTCTCAGAGCATCAGTTTTCTTACTGCCTCTATGGATCCACACACACAGCGACACCTCTACAGCTGCTCTCCATGTTCTGCTTGTGGAATATTCTTCGACATTCTTTCTCTTGCTGCTGTGTTTGTTGGTTCCCTGGAACACAGTGGGCAAAGTAAGAGGTCAGCTCTGCCTTTTTGTAATTTTGGAGGGTTTTTTTTAAATTTCGTGGTTATACTTCTGTGATTTTTCTGGATGTCTCAAAACACTCGCTTTCCCTTTCCCAACTACAAGGATAATAAACCAAACAATGTCCAGGGACTGACCTTCTAGCATTTACACATTTTTCGCTATATTATTATTTTAAAAATTATAATATTTGATAATTATTATTTAATATTTTAGAAATTGTTACAGAATTATTTTATTAATGTTATTATATTATATTATACAGCCTTTCAAAACTTCAAGCACAACTTCTTTCTTCTTCTCTTCCAGTTCTTTTTAGCCGCCCATCAGTTATTATTGATCGCCTCCGCACTTATTTTACTGCCCTCAGTGGCTAGAACAGGAAAAGAATTAAACAGAAACCTCCCTACAAAAACTCACCAAAAAAGCACAGATCCCACCCAAATCCCTGCTCAGGACGCGTGACGTCACAGCGCCCCTCACGCCGGGCCCCGCCCCCGCGGCCCGCAGGGGGAGCCCCGCCCCCGGGCGCGCGCCGGGCCGGGGCCGTGTGAAGCGCACCTTTTGCACGAGTCCCGCTCGCCGTGGGCGGGGCCTGTGGGGGCGGGGCGGGAGGGGAAAGCCGGAGGGATGAGCCAATGGGGATCGCCGCTCCCCGGTGCGTCACGCGTGGCC
>VXAZ01003030.1:1216751-1328902 GCA_013399875.1 Gymnorhina tibicen
AGCGGCGGCGGCGGCGGCGCGGGGGGAGCGGAGCGCAGCGGCCGCCCGAGCGCTCGGGGCTCCGACCGCCCGCCGCGCTCCTCGCGCCTCCGCTGGGCAGCCGCGATGTGCGAGGGGATGGCGGCGCAGGGTCCGGGCGGGCCGCGGTGCTGGCAGAACCGGCGGGCGCGGCTGCTGTGCATGCTGGCGCTCACCTTCCTGTTCTTCGTGGTGGAGGTGGCGGTGAGCCGCGTCACGTCGTCGCTGGCCATGCTCTCTGACTCCTTCCACATGCTCTCCGACGTGATGGCCCTGGTCGTGGCGCTGGTGGCCGTGCGCTTCGCCCAGCGCACCCGCGCCACCAAGAAGAACACGTTCGGGTGGGTGCGGGCCGAGGTGATGGGCGCCCTCGTCAACGCCGTGTTCCTCACCGCCCTCTGCTTCACCATCCTCCTGGAAGCCATCGAGCGCTTCACGGAGCCCCACGAGATCCAGCAGCCGCTGGTGGTCATCGCCGTAGGGGTGGCGGGGCTCATCATAAACCTGCTGGGGCTCTGCCTCTTCAACCACCACGGCGTCGGTGGCCACGGGCACGCCCACGGCCACGGGCACTCGCACAGCGGCCGGCAGCACTCCCGCGGGGGCCACAAGCCCGAGCAGCCGCCCGGGGATGGGGACGCTGCGCTGCACCGCGAGGAGACCAGCACCTTGGTGGAGAATTGCAGCAGCTCCAATGGAGTCAGCCAGGAGAAGCTGGGTAAGCCCCGCGGGGTAAGCGCTGCTGCCCCATCCACGCGTAGAAAACCGGGAGGGGTCCTTTCCCCGAGCAGGGCGGTGGCCGTCCTGATCCCACCTAGTGCGGGCTCTGTGAGGACCATCTGTCCCCACTCCTGGGAAAGAGGCGAGAAACTTTCTTAGCGGCTCTTGGGGCACATGGCTGTTGCACCTCTTCCTCACGCCTTTCATTCGGATGCCCGTAGCTACATGTTCGTCTTGCAGACAGGCCAGAGTGTAAAAGAATCTTGGGATGAAGCAGTTTGCCCCGGGGAAAAGTTGGTTCTGCAAGAGAAGGCACAGGACAAGCGTTTCTTGCCTAGCGACACGAGCTGTCACAAGACGCTGTCCTAATGCCATCCGAACTGGCTGCACATCAAATGGAGCGCGGCTCAGTGCCTCGGTCCCGCAGCTGGATTGCTCCATTGGGTCAGTTATCAGCTACCTGGGAAGCTACTCTCCATCTAAACAAAACATACTGAAGTCTGTTCCACTACAATAATGTTGTGCTTCTTCATAGCATCGGTATTAATAGGAAGAAGTCTTTGAAATTGCCAGTCAGATCTGTGGAAGGTGGAATGTGGAGCATGCTGGTGTTGGGGCACATGTGTGGTGTCTTGGAATAATTTTTCTTTAGCTTTCTAAAGCATGTGCCTTCCCACTCACCTGCACACAGACACGTTTAAAATCTTCCCAAGCGTGGTTAAACTGTTTCATGGGTAGGAATTTTTGGGGTTATTTTTTAATGGATCCAGAAGCCTGGATAGTTCATTTTGAAGCAGCTTGGTCAAAGCCAGGTATTGCTAGCGGAGTGAAAGGTGTGTGTGCTTGCCACTTCTCTGTTCCTAGGGCATCCTTGTCACCAGAAGGAATGGACTTCAGACTTTGGAACAAATTTCTCTCATTCAGTTTCAGGGTGACATCAGCAGACCATTGTTGTAGCTTAAAGGGAGCTTTAATTGATCGGAGTGAACTTTGCTACGGTTTCAGGTTTTCTGTGGTCAGACGTTCCAATACACATTTGAGGAACTTAGTTTCTGTTTCTCTGATTCCATGTTGGCTTTGGAAAGACAGGTTTTTCAAGAGGATAGGAAAGTTCCTCTGAATATACTACACCATTTTCTTCACCACATAATAAGCTCGTAATGTTGGTTTAGTTCCAACGAAGGTGTCCTAATAATTAGTTTCAAACAATGTAAAATTCTCTTAACCCTTCATCTCATAGATGTCTTGGCTTGGGAATTATTCTTGCATGGTGAAAAGTTGTGCTTTTAGTGAAGTTTTGGACTAGTTAGACCAAAAGTTAACTTAATAGCATGGATTAAAATGCATATTATTGTGAGCTAACTTGTCTGGAATGTCTCGTGGATGTGCTTCTGGCAATAACAAATAATTTGTTGTGGGTATTTAGGTGGTAATTGGGCATAATTTTGGTCACAGTGAAACTTTGAAATAAGTTTGTATTTCCTTCTGTGCCCTGTCATGATTATGTAATGGATGGAGCTATTCATAGTTTGCCCATGGAAAAGTTACAGGTAAAGGTGATTGGAGACTTTGGAGAAGATGTAAGATGTAGAGGTGGTCCTGTGGGGTGGTCCTGTGCCTTCATTAGAAATCGCAGAGTGGGGTAGTCCCTGATTTCCTAAGGTGGAAGTGAAAAGTAGGCATAGCCTTAGGGGCTAGTCCTGTGCATGCACTTTATGTAAAATATTACTTTATGTAATCAGTTTATTGCTACATTTCAATGAGCATATTTCAAATGGACATGTTTTAACCATTTGCCATTAAAAAAAGTTCAAGACCCTACTGTGACTGTGTTTCCTGTTACCCACTCTTACGGACAGCTGTACTGACTTTTCAGATCTCCATTATTCCAAGTACTTGGTACGGAGCAGAGCGTTCCTCTTTCCTTGCTCTCATCATGGACCTCGAGGTCTGAACTCTGTAACCTAAGACATTTTCCTCTAATGTATTTACTTCTCTGGAAAGTTACAGGTCCCATGTTCCATAACTCCTAGAGGTAGTGTGGAAAATGTAGCTGGAGCTTCAGGGCAGAAGCGTACTGGGTGAGGTAATGAGCTGGGGCTTGGAACTCAGCCTTGGTAGGAGCCCACTCCTTCTTCAGAGAGGAGAGGACTTGTTCACACTCTGCGATTGCAGAATCGAAGCCACAAGAGCAGAACAGCAGAAGCTGCATGTCTTATTAACGTGTTAATGTTTACAAAGCTCTGAACTCAATAACCTCAGAAGCAGTAAGAGCTCCTTGTTTCAGGTTGTCGGGCCAGGGACTAGTGCCTGTTGCATTTCTTTAGCATTGGAAGTACCCAAAGAAGAACTTTTGAAGAAAAGCAGGAGGTTAATCATACAATTCTCTCCAGTTTGAACATTGGAAGATGATTTTCTTTCAGAAAGCATTCTTCTTTGCAATGATGTGTGTATTTATTGCCATGTAGCTGGTTAGCTGTATTAGAGTGGTAAATATTGCAGACAGTTGTGACAAAGGAGGGCACTAAAATGTTCATTTATGCACAGTCCATGACATATGGCTGTGGACATCAGAAGTTGTATGTCACTCAACAGCTATATGTCACTTGCATAAAAAATGTAATTTTACTACTTATTTATTTATTCTGAAATATAAATAACAGTAGTTCATAGCCTCCGAGAGCTTCAGTGATAACTTACACTGCCCTATAGTCAATTCTGCTGGTAAATCCTGCATTTTAAACCTAAAATTTCAGCTGATTGTATCTCATGGTCCTGCTGGCTCCATGCACCATCTTGGAAGAACTTCCTTTTCCTTGAATTCAGAAGCCTCTTGAAAATGCATTGGTAAACCTGAAAAGAAACTGCTACACAGCCGTATTCATACAGCTTTTGAGCTTCTGGCTTCAGATTTTAATATGAAATAGCAGTGCAGTCCTAAGGTTAAAGAGAGATTTTAGCAATGTGATCAGTCTACAGGTGTTTCAAAAGAAGGAACAAATTTGACTAACTGAGCTACTTAAACCAGCTTTTTTACATATTCACTGTAGTTCTGCATGTTGTTTAAGAAACAAACAGTGAATGGGCAGATGGTTCAACAGCTGGAAAAGGCGAAAGTAGTTTTTCAGTAGAATAAGTTTAAACGTGGTCATCTTCATTCTTTGCCACTCGACATCTTTAAGCTCCATGTAGAAACAGTTGCCTTCTAAGGCTATTTAGATCACTTACTGGGACAACTGAATTTTCCTCAGCCAGAGAAGATGTTGCTAAGTGTGTGGGTTGAGTTGCTTTTTGGTTTCATACTCAGTGTGCCATGCTTACCGTTGGATATGATTTTATAAGGAATTACAGTAACGTGTTGTATGTAACGTGTTCATGCCTAATTTTTTTATTGTTTTCTTGTCAGGTGATCTGAAAGATGACATGAGTGATGTACAAGTGAATGGGAATGCTGGCCATTATCCTCTGGATGAAGAAGAGGTTGAAGAAGACTCTAGTGCACAACTTAACATGCGTGGAGTTTTTCTGCATGTTTTTGGAGATGCCTTAGGTTCAGTCATTGTGGTAGTGAATGCCTTGCTCTTTTATGGGTTGTGGAATCCATGCCCCGAAGATGGGCCTTGCTTTAATCCATGTGTCAGTAATCATTGCATGGAAAATGCTACTTTATCCCAAATACTTGGCAGAGCTAACAAGTCCGAGCAAGAGAGCATTACTGTGGCTGGTCCTTGCTGGTTGCTATATTTAGATCCTGTCCTTTGTTTGATTATGGTCTGTATACTCCTATACACAACTTACCCTTTACTTAGGGAGTCAGCCCTTATCCTTCTACAGACTGTTCCCAAACAAATAGATGTCCATTCTTTGAACTCAAAGTTACGTACCCTCGAAGGAGTCGAAGCAATCCACGAATTACACATTTGGCAGCTAGCAGGCAGCAGGATCATTGGCACTGCTCACATCAAGTGTCCTGACCCTTCCACGTACATGATGGTGGCAAAGCGCATCAAAGAGATCTTTCACGACGAAGGGATTCATGCAACTACCATTCAGCCTGAGTTTGCCAGCGTTGATTCTGAGTCAGGGAGAGGGAAATGCGAGTTGCCTTGCAGGACTCAGTGTGCTTTGAAGCAGTGTTGCGGAACAGGAGAAGATAGTACTGCAAAGAAGACAGAAAAATCCTCGTCACTTAGTATTTCTTGTTCAGAAGTTGTCATTGAATTTCCGAAAACGAGGAGGACTAAGTCGGAGAGCGTCCCTTCGGTGAAGCTGGAGGCGAACACCGATCAAAACGAGCAGTTTGAGTCATCTTTGTAACTCCCTGAAGGGTGCTACCTGAGCTGTGGTGACTTTGTCAATAGCTGTGTTGCAAGAGGAAGAGACAGACGTTTGAGATGCAATTTTGCCAACTAGTGTAATTGCTGAAGTCCTCGTTCTTGTCATATTGCTAAATATAGAATGCTTGTTTTAAAGAATATAATGTCACTGTCATGATACAATGTGTTTGTGTTGACTTTGTTTGACTGAGACAGACAGAAAGTGCACCGATGCTGTAACACTTCATAAAACCAGTTTCAGCATTTCAGCAGAGACACTTTTTGCTGTGTTTCAAGTTAAGATACTTTTTTCCAGTGAAAAGATATTTGAGGGATAAGCATGTAGGAACTCAATTTGTGTTACAGATTTCTTGGACCTACTTTCTCCTTTAATATTTGATTTGTAGATATTTTAATATATTGTTTATTTAGAAGCCCTAAGAAAACCAAAGTTCATAGAACATTTTTAAAGATCTAACTACTAAAAACTGGAAACCACTTTGCAATTTCACATATTTTTCTTAAAGCTATGTAATAATAATAAACGTGAAGGCTTTTCTAGTGAATTTATCGCACAGCATATTTTAAAGAGAACATCATGTGCTTGTCAGAAATTGTCCCCTCTTCTTCTGGTAAGGTAGCGAGGTAATTGACAGCAACAGATGTGAAAGGGGTTTTTTTCCATCAGAATGGCAGTTCAAGCTACTGTACACTGCTCTGTGATCAAGACATGAGACTGGTCGATAAAGTAACACAGACTTCTACATTTTTTAGATTTTTCTGTTCTTTTCCCTTACTTCCAAGTTCTGTCTGGTCATGAAAGTCTTCGAGGTTTAAAGAACCCTTGATTCAACAGTGCTATGAATAAAGAGCTGGAGCTTCATATTTAGCTGATGCTGAGTTTACTAAGATAAAAGAATTAGTTATGTCCATAAGTGCTCTGTTGGGGGAGGTCTGCCAAGCACCGACAGTATAACTCATGCTTTCAAGCACAGACAGCAGCTCCCCAACAAGTTGTGTAACAGTGCATTTTGCTTCTAGCAAACTGCTACAAGTTTACAAGTCTGTAAACACTTGCAGCGACTTCAGTCCTGGTCCCTACCGTGTCCTCGGGAGCCCTCCGCTGATTTTTGAGGGAGTGGTGCAGGGAGTATTACATTCACTATATTTCACATTTCATGATATTTATGCATCATATAATTTCACTTTCTCAGTATCCAAATCTATGGTTTAAAAATCTTGACTCAGTTAATTGACAACTGGCTCTAAAGAAGCTGTTACTGTGTGCTGCCAACTTAGACCTTAGGAAAGGAGAAACTGCTCTGTGGACTCTGTAAATTTGGCAGAGACTAGATGAGAGTGGAAAGATAAAATATACAAGAAATGTAATCTAAAACCCTGGCCCTTTTGATCCACTCTCGCGTTATGTACAGGAACTAATGTCTTGTGATTAACGGATTGCTCCTATGTGCAAAACTGGAAAACAACTCAGATCTTCCATTGTTTGCTCTTTGACTCTGGATGTGATAAACACTTTGCTTCAGTTTCCCTGTCTTCAAATGGGGATGATACCTACCTCACAGGGGTGTTGTGAGGCTTAACTATTGTGTGAAGAGCCCTGAGATCTGTTACTGGAAGGCACTGAAAAGAGGATAAGATACTAGATTACCTGGCATTTACTACTTCTACAAATGTATTGCAATACGTAGGCACAACCAGAAGGAACTGAGGATAGTTTTGGCCTTATGAAATTCTTTGATGCTGTGGTTTTCAGGTTTTTAACAGTATTTAAATGTAGATTTCTTTAAAAAAGAATGTTTTGTTAGTGAAGGGAATGTAGCTTTGCCTCCAGATACGCAACACTTCCCTAGTTTGCATTTCTAATTTGTGTCTTGCATCATAATTGCTCCTAAATAATACAAAATAGTCCTGCTGCTCATCGGACCTGGATTGGCCCGAGTCATGTCAGTGGTCTTACCCAAGCTCTCAGCAGAGCATTGCAGTCAACTCTCGATTATCCATGGGTGGGTTGCCAGTGTTGTGCATTAACTGTGCAGTCTGTGGAGCCAAGACCAGCCCCCGTCTCACGCCACGCTCTGGCCAAGCGCCGTGTGCCAAAGCATGGGAATGGTGGAGGCGCTGGCTCCGCTTCCAGGGAGCCCCATCACAGGCTGCATTGCCTGGGTGCAGCACAGCACTGCCCGGGGCTTTTGCCCCTTGGCTGCTCAGATGCATCCGCAGGAAGCTGTGGGCTGTGGAAGGGTGGGCTTGGCTTTGTGCTGGCTTGGGGAGGTTGGTGCTTCGCAGTCACCAGCATTGCTCGCCTTTTTCTGTTTATGCTTGTTGTATAGTCTCATAAACTAACTTAAATATGTTAATATAGTATTTATATATGTTTTTGTTTTGTCTGAATTACCTTAACTCTTTTTTCTGTTACCTGTATATGATCTAGAGTTGACTGTTAAATGAGATCTTGTATGAGACTACGTTTGCAGAGTATGCTACCACTGCTACTATACTACAGAGTATTAACCAAGTAAATTTTGAAATGAACAAAGTAGTATTTTTTTTTAAAATGTGTATCCTTGCTTTCTATGGTAAACTTTCACTAATTATTTTCATCACTAGTTTAAAATCGGTCTCAGTCATTAGTATGAGTTGTTGGGGTCCTGCTGTATATCACTAATGCACCATAGAACTACTGCTCTTTAGTTTATTTAAAATAATACCAACAAATCAAACCATGGTAGCACTGAGAAGTCTGACTTCTCTCCTGTTGCTCTTATAAAATGAGGGCAACTAATAAGTCATAACAGTTACCATCATTGGTTAATAGTCTCAGTAAATGCATCTGAATAGATGGAGTTCTAGTCTCTAATTACATTTTAAACTATTTAATCTTTTTTTTTTTTTTTTTTTTTTTTTTTTTTTTTTTTTTTTTTTTTTTTTTTTTTTTTTTTTTTTTTTTTTTTTTTGTGCCAGAAGTAATATTTTTCTATTTCTGTGTCCATTGCAGGCAATGGCTAGCTAAAAAGACAAAAAGCTCTCCCCCTCATTATTTTAAGTATCAGGACAGGACGCAGAGGTGACAGTGATGATGATGATGATGATGGGGGCAGAAGGGGGAGTTGCGTGCGCTCTCTGTCATGTGCCCTGTTGCATGTGCAGCACCAGCTGGTGTTACCAGGGCCCTTTAGTCTCTCTAGCCCTCGATGGTAAACTCCCTGGAAGCATAGAGTGAGGTCGAGGTGGTGGCCGTGCAGCAGCAGGAACACAGTTTCTCTGTTCTGGCTGTAGGGGACCCGACTGTAGCCCGCTAGCTTGTGAAATAGCTTGATTTTGTTTTTTAACTTGGGGTCTGTCTGAGGTTATACAGACTTGATTTGTTCTGAAGATCACAGTTTAAGAATACTGAGAGCATTCAGAAGCACTGCACACTTTTTCTTTTTTTTTCCACAAAGCATGAAACTAGTGAATCTCATGTAAGTGAACACTGCAGTGGTGGGGAGCTAATTGTATTGTGTATCACATTTCTGAATTTTTTAAATAAAAACAATTATGGAACACTGATTTTAAGGAAAAAGAACTTTGTACTTCAGTGTCTAGATTGTTTAGGCTTCTGATTAAATGTGTCAGAGATGTATCAAACATCACTAGATGAAACACTTTACCCTTAAGACGTGTCTCATCCAGGAACATGCTATTTTAGAATCACCTCCTAGATTATATCTGCACCTAAGGTGCAGTGCAAAACTAATTCAGACACTCAGTGGGCTAGCCACAGTACCATCAAGCTTCCTTTTTAGCAGAGTAAATTGTTTCTGTGGAACCCCTAATAATTGTAGCTCAATTGCTTTCAACACCCAGTGTGGGCTTTTGGTAATATCTGTAGCTGCCACATCGCGGTGTGCGGTATGGACATACACAGAGTTATGCAAAAGAACCAGCCCCAACTTGTGACTCCCCAAAAGTCATGGCAAGGGCTCAGTCCTGAAAATTTCTGTATTCTTAAATAGTTTCATCGGGCTGACGAGTACTTACTTGCACGCCAGGAATTACTTGTGGGAGTGAGTCGAAAGCTTCTGCCAGTGCAGCCTGGCTTTTAAAGAAAAAAAGTACCTAGATTTTATGGATGTCTTAAAATCAGGACTGCTATGGTGTTTCTAAGTTTGCTGTAGAAATACTGTCAGTTCGATATAATTCCAGGATTTATTCCATTTCCCTATTCTCCGAAAAGAAATGGAAAAAAGCCCACTGAGTGTCCTAAGACTTGTTAACAAGTTTAGCTAAATGTACATTGCTGTTAGCTTCTGAAATCGGGCCATCTGAATTTATTAAACACTGCCTGGTGGAGTTTGGGGAGGAGGGATAAAGATTCTTGCCATTCTCCTTCCCCTGCCCCCTGCTTTGACTGCACTTTCTAATCTCTTCAGCTATGGAGAGACCAGGGGGGATGGAGGGGGTGAATTTTGTAACTAGATTTTCTGAGTTCCACGTGGAGGGAATGGGAAATACTGCTAACTATATTTAAAAGCATATAAATATGCTCTGACTGTTTTAGTTCCATAGCATAGCATCAGTTACACCCTTTTTAGGTATGCATTTAAGTGGTTCAGGTCCACAGTATCTTTGGTTTTTCCTTCTCTGCTAGACAGAAAGAGGTGGATGCTCCATTTGCCTGAGCTGAAGCCAGACTTGACAATTTTCCAAATCAAACGTAGCTTTGCTGATAACAGAAGGTCTGATTATTCCTTGTGACCTTTGCTTTGTGTGGTTAGCTGCCCGTGAGGTACAGCACCATGTTTTAGCAGGCTCACATTTATATTTTTTGCACTCACCGTGTTGTCTAACTAGTTGAAAAGCAAAACCACAAAGCTGAAAAATACCTTTCATCTGTATGTCTCCAAAAAGCACATGGGATTAATTTGGCTTCTTTTTTTTCATGTCCTGGATCCTGTTTCTGAACAATGTTAAAATATAATTGGCATAGCTTGTTCATTGATAATGTTTCTTTTTGCCTTCTTTTAAAATAAAGAATAATATTATTTTTTTCTTTTTTTGTTGTTTTTTGTTTTTTAAATATTAAAGTGCTGAGAAAATAAATGGAGCTCTTGACTGTCAAATACATTTAGTTGGGATTTCTTTCTCAGATCAGCTCCTAGGAAGGAATCTTAACTAGTAGAAACGCACTTTCAGCATCTCCCGGAACCTCAGAAACAAATGCAAAGAGCACAAATAGAAGAGGAGGTTAGTAAATGGGTTGTAAAGTCCTGGCCTCCAACTGTCTGGGTTCCAGGTGCAATTAAAAGAATAGTTGCTCAGTTCAAGTATTGTGAAGAGTTAAATATGGAAAAGGCATTTTTTTATCTTAAAGGAAAACAGCTTTTGAAAAGAATAAAAAGATCTTCTTGACCTGTTAATTGTCCGTGGTTAAATAGCTGACATAAGGGTCAATAACGTAGGCTTTCTAATAGGAGTCTGTACTGTTTTTTCAATGTCTTTGGAAGAAAGCTGCTTTAGAGCAGAAGATGTTATGGTACTTTTCAGCTTCATTTGTTTCAATTCAGAAACACTGCAGTTTGCACAGTTTTTTGGGAGAAAAGGACTGACTGCAGCTGCCAGCACTAGTACTGGGGAGGGCAAGACGGTGACCAATACCTGGCCTGAGCTGTTAATAAGCTTGCAGTGATGAGTTCATTTTGGAGCCCTTCACTGGTGCAGCTTCAGCAGCTCCTTTTTCTGCTTCAAGAGGGAAAAGTGATTCCACATTCTTAGTTTTATGTGCAGGAGGGTATGTTTGGTTGTGCTGAAAGCACTGCATGTGAGCTTGAGTCTTGCCATTTTCCAAAGCTACTTCTACCTCTTCTTGAGAAGATGTGATTTAAACTTACTATGAACATTCTTTATGAGACATACTAGCTTGGGAATTTTAAATTAGCTGGAAGGGAAGCTTCAGGTCTATAGCTTACTTCTGCTTTTACATGTACCTTCCCCCATGTCATTCCTAGACCTCCTACCCCAGATAGTTGCCTGACCACAAGGACCAGAGCCAGCTTCCAGAGCAACTTCTTGCTGCTTTTCCATCAGAGGAGCTAATGTCACAGGAGAAGGGCAGGATGGGAGTGTCTGACTGCAGGCAGACAAGCACTTTCAGCAGGCACCTTCTCAGGCTGATCCGTGCTAGCATCCCAAATCTGGCATGAAAGCCTTGCCACTGAAACTTTGGCTAGCATTTATATATGTGTTTTGGTTTACCTATTTTTTTTTTTTTTTTGGTGACAATCAGCATAAACCTTAAAGTATTGCTGAGACCAAATGGCAATCCCCACCCCCCATCACCCAAGCTCTGTTTCTAGTTACAGCATTGGTCGGCTTCCCAGCGTTTCCCTCCTGCACCAGCTCCTGCAGCTAAGAATAGCCCTGGTGATGCTGTGGAACAGGATGTGCAACCTGCTGGGCTTCCTGCATTTGTGCTCATGTTGCTGGCCTGGGTTGAAGCCTGTCCTCATCTTCCCCTGGACTCACTGGGTGGATTTGTTAGATTTAATTTCTTGGATTAGGTTTGCTGTGGGTTGGCCTGCACTTGTTTCTGTTGCATTCTGTGCTATAGGCAACTGCATTCTGCAGTACAGGCAAGACCTCAGCCGAGGGAGATATTTATTTGCTGCCAGTCTTCTGTGCTTCAGAGTGTGTCTGCAGAGTGTAAGAGGATGCTGCTGGCCTGCTGCAGACCTGGATTCAGCTTCACTGCTTGGTTTGATGTTACCGTGTGATCCCTCTAGCTGAGGGTGCAGCGAGTACAGCACGGGGAGTCTCTGCAGGTAACTAGGTCACTGCTGCTTACTTGAGCTGGGTGCTCATACTCCTAGCTCAGGAGTGAACAACACTCCCACAGATAAATGCTGCACATACTGCTATACCCTCAAGATTTTTTCATTAGGCAGTGCTGACTGGAGACTCAGTCCATTGTTTTATCCTGTGCTGCCTTGGGCTCTCCCCCAGTCAGTTGCAGACAAGCACATTTTCCCTTGAGAAAGGGATTATGTGAATTAGCAAAATTTGGGTGATGATTTTCACTTGTATTTTTGTGGGCATGTGAGAAGGTTCTGATCCAAATGGATGGGGTTGATTCTGCATGCTTCACCTGAGCGTTAGGAGGGGTTGAGCTTTAAGTACCAGGTAAAATCCAGGCTCAAGCTCAAGCCGTTCATCCTAAATATCCATACTGGCAGAGGTCTTAGACTTCTATGTCATGCTAGTTTGAAGTGATTTTCTCTTCACATTGCTCTTCAAAAAAAAAAGGAAATAATTGCGTTTCATTATTACCCAGCCTTTGTAGGTGTGTTTCCAGTTCGTCGAAAACCTCCCTACATGCAGCAGCGGCACAGTTGAGACACTGACAAGTTAGTCGGCAAGTTATCGCTAAAAAGGAGGTGTTTGGTGCATATGCTTGAGCTGGGAAGTGGAATGACACTTGGCACCATAATGTCCCAGTTATCTTTTTCTGAAGGAGTAGGAAAACTGCAGAACTAAATACTGAGTCAAGCTGCGTGGGCAGAGCTCCTGTGTCAGAGCTGCGCTGATGTCACAGCCGCAGCGTGACATCACGGGCCGTATGTGAAAAGCCCAGAGCATCACCCAAGCTGTGTGTGTTAATCAAAACCTCAGTAACATTTACTGAAAACTTGCATGGTTTTTTTCCCCCCTTTTCCCATTCCCTTAGTGCTGAGAAGTTTAGCCACACAGCTAAGGGGACAGTGTATAGCTCAACTGCCTTGCAATACTGTGTGCTGCTCTGAAAAAAAAAAGGTGCCCTTGAACCCAGAGTTTGAACACCACTGCACTTGGTGTGCCCTTTCTAAAAGTATCTACAGAAACAAGGTAATGTCAAAACAATGTTTCTCTACTGAAAGCTGGTGAGATACTCAAGTCCACAGCTACTGCAGTAGCCTTCTGTGATGCTCTTATTTGCTGTCCTCTTCCCGGAGAGTTATCTGAGTCACTGTTACTGCATGTGCATGCAATAGTTAATGTGGCATGGAAAAACAATAGGGCAGACACTGGAGTTCTTTAGATTTTTCTTTAAGAATAGAAAACCTGATCTACAAGATTTTTGCCAAAACTTCTTTCATCTCTGATAGTATCAAAAAGGCAGGTCACTTCTCCTGGGGTGGTCACTCTGGTTAGTAGAAAGCAAGTGAAATTATGGCATCAATGGAGAAAGATGAGCAATGGAGTGTGTATGGGTTTTGATTTTGGAGTGGTTGTATTTTCCATTTCCTGCAGCTGCTTTAGTGAGGGTAATGGTTTTCTTTGGTTTTCCTCTATGGCTCTGCAGTGCTCAACAGCTTATTACTGAGGGACCTACACTTGGAGTCCATGGAAATCCGTTAGTGAAAGGCATGGGAAAACATGCTTAAACAGATCACAGCTGAAGCTGAGACCTTAATCTTTTTGAGACGGAAGGCAGCCAGCACAGCCTCAGCTGTTCCATCAGGAAAGGTTAGTGTGAAGTACCAAGCTTAACTCACTGCTACAGAAATGGTGTAGAAAATCAGGTAACAGCAGTTTTGTTTCACACCCAAGCATGTGAGAAGTAGCCTCTCTCTGCAAGAGACTGCAGCTTGGCAAAAATAATGTCTTTGCATGGGGGTTTGTTGCTGGCAGTGGCTAAAATCCTGATAGAGCAGTATTTCTCCGAATGACTTAAGGTAAAGTCAAATATGGAGGGTTCTTATGCAACATGAGAGTTCCCCTTTCGAAACAGTGGTTTGGAGAGAAAAAGTCATTGGTCTGGGCTAGGAAAAAAATTAAACAAGATAAACAAGGATGGACTGCTGCCATCTTTCCCTTCCCCTTTATCTCTAAACCTTAACCTAAAATTGCAAATTTGAGGTTAATGCAGTGCAGAGTGCCTGCAACTACTGAAACCAGCTAGGTTTTAATAGATCTTACTTATTTCGATGATGATGAAGGTTTGAAAATTCCTCTAGGTAACGGAAATATTTCTATGTTTTTAAAGTTCAAATGCAAGTATTTTTTAATATTACTAAGAATATTTTCAAATTAAATAATTAATTCTCCTGATAAAACATTTCATAAATTATTTACTTATTCTATATGTTGGTTTCTAATCCACAAAACATAGAAATAAACTTCATTTTCAGAAACCTGTCCAATTTTTGCTAACATATTATTTTTCTTTAATATCAGCTAGAAGAAAAGGAAGTTTCAGTTCACAAAAAGTGGAGCTAACCACACAGTTCTGGTAGCAGGTCACTCACCATTAACAAGTATTTCAGCACTTTGCAGAGCTGAGTAGCTGTAGACCATGCTGTGAAAACAGGGACCACGGCAATAAATTAGGGTGGAAAAATGTTTGCTTGAACTTCACAAAGAAGAAGCTGCTTTAGTGATACATAAGAAAATGTATCTGTTCCTAAGATGCATTTTAACTTGTACTATACAAACTAATCTTTCAAGACACTGGTGATGTGATGGTGAATTTCTTCCAGAAATACCAGATTAGATCCTGTCCTGTGCAGTGATTTATCCAGCCAGTGAAAGTATGGTAGGGGAGGAGTGGAGAGCATGATAGATGCAATTCTGGACTGTACATCACTCAGCCACTCCTTCCAGGACATGTGATCCTTCTTTTAAATAATGTGAGAGTGTGTTGGGCGTTTTACCCAAACACGATCACCCTACTTTTCAAACAACTTCGTTCTGACAGCAATTTTGTTCTGACAGATTCTTTCTGAAGGGGATTGTCCTAACCAAATTGGCTTCAAGGTATCTTCCTGTGACAGTGCCTTCAGGGGCCACGTGCTGGCTGGCTGAGTGATGCTGTTTTCCTGTGCTCAGTAGGAGTGCAAGACTCTGAACCAAGTCGAGCTGGATGGAGGGAATTAAAGACCTGGAAATGTGGAAGAATATGTTGAAGATGAGACTAGATTAATTCTCAACACTTTAAGCCTTTGTTAAGAAAAATTGGGCTCTTGGGTTTTGGGGGGGGTGAATTTTGTTTTGTTTGTTTGTTTCATTTTTTGTTTGTTTGGTTTGGGTTTTTTTTACTTTCTGCATCTGTGACTAACCCCAAACAGAGCCACTCATATGTAGAGGAGGAAAACTTAATATTCATTGAAATTTCACGGAGGTGCTTTCTTCGTAGGTCCAAGATATTTACTAAGTAAATTGAATAGGATGGTAATGGTTGTTACAGTATCCCTTAGAGCATGTTTCCCATCTCACTTTTAATCTCTGGTAAGTAGATTATGAATATAAGAGCCCGCCTTGGTACAGTATTGAAAATTCTGAGAGGTGAAAAGCGCTCTCTGTTCATAGCACATGCAGGGCTCTGACCTCTGTCATGCTTTTCATCCCTCAAACTCTGCTAGATTGTGCTTAAAGAAATACGAAGTACTCTCTGAGACTCGAAAATGTAACCAATTTCTTTGTAGAAGCCGTGGTTCTCTGAGGGGTCTCATTTATCTCCATATGGACTTCATTTTTGCCCAAAAGCTAAAATTTCAATTTAAGGATGACCTCAGAAATACAGATGGGGGATGGCTTGTAGAAATCTCGAGAAGCATCCAGCAGGACTACAGCTGTGCTAAGGAAAGAAGCCATCCTCTCTCGGATTGCACCCCAAGCTAACCCAACCTGAGGCATGGAAAACCAACAGTCTTCCTCAGAGAGGTCTGGATTGCTCCTGGCTAATCCTGGCTGCGCTGATTTTAGGGCCACAGCATGTGGGAGAAGTGAGGGCATGACTGCCATGAACTGGGATGTGCAGGCCAGTTAACCTGTGCTCTGAGCACCTCCTGTCACAGAACACCCATCTACCAACAAATGCATGCGCAGCACTGGCCCTCAGTGTTTGAAACTTCCACTCTCTCCATGGGAAAGGCCTCCAAATCCAGGCTATGTGTGGCGTAGGTGTAAAGGGAGCAACGGGCTGGTGGAAATGGCACCACCAGTGGTGTAACAACTCTGACACTGGGCTGCCATTCCTGTTGTTCTGGGATTAAAGCTGTCACAGAGTTTAGAACTGATGAATGAGTCTTGAAACTCAGTCTATGCAGAAATAACTGCTTAAACCTGGTTACATCTTGTTTCCTTGTGCAGGTGGCTTTTCTAGGCTGTCTGCTTTTTCCACAATAACTTCCAAGCCATGCTTAGGCAGGGGTTGTTGCCTCTCAGCATAGCACTCATCATAGGGGTAGGTATCCTCCAGGCAGGGATGCTGGATGCTTCCTAATCTGGCAGTGAGGAAAAACACCCACCATGAGAGAGTTTGCAGTGCTTCACTAAATAATTAATGGATACTAATAGGACTTTGGAATCACATGGACTCTGACTTTTCATGCAATGCTGTATAGTAAAAGGGTAAAACTATACCTACTCTAAAACAAATCTATACCATAACATGGAGGCAGAAAGACAGACAGAATTAGTAGTACTGCATCCTTCTTTAACAGGAGTCAAGCTGAGACAGAAATCAAGAGTTTATAAATGTTTTCTGTTTAGTTTTGTTCCTTTTGCATGACTTCTTGTTAGAAGGCTGGAAAGAGACTTCTGTTAACTTTTGGTTATTGAAAAACCAAAAAGCAGTCTCAGAAAGAAATTGGGGTCTGACAACCCAGCAGGGTAATGGGAAACTTAATAAATACCCTGTTGTTATAACATCTGTCATTTTAGCATTAACAAGCTCATGACTTCAGCTGTTGTATGATCACAGCTCCACTCTGCAGAATAAGGGAAAGGCTGTTAGACATTTAAAGTAAAAGATTTCTGCCCAGCAGGATGCTTTAACCTCTTGTATCCTGAAGCAATTTAGGTAAAGCAGCTTGAAAGTGATATAGAGACAGACTCCTGTGCAGGTCAATTAGGAGGGATACAGAAGCAGTTAGACTCAAGGATTTTCCTAATTTTGTTCTCTTTCATGTCAAAAAGAACCAGAAAAAAAACCCCAACCAAGCCCAAAAGAATGTGGTGGGTTTTTGTGGTTTTTTCTTAATTTGGTCACACTTTGACTTTCTTAAAGGTTGTAGAGAAGAGATTTAAGAGACTGTCTTATTAAATGAATAAACATCACTGGAGCAAAGCTATGGTAGACGTCCATTGCTTGTAAGTCAGTAAATATATATCAACCACAAACACAGAGTGGTATTTTGGTTCATTTAAAACAGGCCTATGTAAGAACCAGAGCAACTGCACGAATACTGAACTCCATACAGCGTCTCTCACCACCTGTTTCTGTGATTTCTTTAGCCTGTTGACTCATGTTTTTCTTTTCTGGAAGCTAAAGAAAATGCCTGCCATGCTGAAAATGCTCCTGGTTTGGTTTTAATCTCAGACGAAGTTCATCCAGAACAGTTCCATGGTGATAATGTTTCTGACTTCTTTATTTTTTGCTTTTATGTGTCAGGTGGTGAAATGAGAGCCCTCCAAGATCTGTTTGCAGCCAGTGCTTCCCTGGTACACGGCTTCTCACGCAGGGAGAAGCAGAGGGGCTGAAAGAAGTTGTCTCGGTGCTCAGGAGGAGTCCATATCATGCTGGATGCAAGCAAGAGCTGCAGCTTTAGAGGAGAGTAAATCCATCTTGTCCCAGAGCACTCAGTTGTTCTCCCTTGTAGTCCTCTCTCAGGGCAAGGAAGCACCACATCCAGCCCACAGCCACCTCCAGGACCGATGTCAGTCTACAGAAGTATCACAAAAGTATTGTGGATCTCATTGGCTCACAGGATGTAAGGACAAACCACCATGTTCTCATGCTGCTTAGATGCTTCTAAAAAGACCAGAGGCATCAGTAACACTCCCAAGTGCTTCCGAGCCCTTGTGTACTTTAGGCAAGTGATTTTGCATAGAATTTAGGATCCTTAAAGCAGGTTTGTTTGCTTTAGACAGGCTTGAGATTGTCTTGGATATGTTAGTATTCTGTTTGGGGAAAAAAATCTTATGTGTACAGCAGAGATGCCATCTCTGGAAAGCCCAGACATGATCTGGGGCACCGGGGCACCCAAAGCCCTTGCTCAGGTCTTTAGTAAGCAGATGGTTTACTTCGTGTGCTTTCAATTTCTATTCCTTTTAATGATGTTAAGGCAAGGAGAGAAATCCACACCCTCCCCCCAAATTTTGAAAATACCAGCACAAACATTTCAATAGCTGGTGGTGGTTTCACTGCAGAGACAGACTCGAGGCCTGACGACTTTTTTGTTTTGTAAAACACTTTAACTTCCTGAAATAGTTATAAAAAAACCCTGGCTCCAAACCACTGTCCATTTTGAAATACTTCTGTGAGTGAAATTACAAGTTCAAGTTCTCTCAGTGTTTTGAGTAGAACAAAACATTTAGACCCCAGTAGCTTTTGCTAAAGGCTTTCAGAGCTGCTAACATCTAGAAAGTCTGTTATTTGCATGGGTCTAATTAGAACGCATAAAAGAATAAGAGAAATTAAACCCAACAATGCTGTTCAACTGTAGTGCTAAGATCTTGCAATTAAACTGGGCTGTTGGATTATGCATATTAGCACATGAATTACTCTTTAGGTGATAAATGTTGAACCAAATAATTATCTAAAGCTTTTGGGAAGGGATAATCAGTAAGATTAGGCTGAGAAAAGACACTGCTTTTTTTGGAAAAAGAAATAGAAGTATGGCTTGATGAGAACAAAACAAATTGTTCCCTGTGAATGAACTGACAGGTTAGTCCACATTTTTTCTTTTTGAAATATGGGTGGCACCTTATATTATTTTTTTTCCCTTTAAAACCAGGCAAAAATTAGAATAATCAAAATCTTGAGGAAGGCCTGCCAGATCTCCAGAGGCGGGTGGCAGAAACCCACGGAGGCGCTAATTTACGTCCTTCTCACTCCAGCAAAGAGGGTGCTGGGAAGAGCAGAGGCCGGCTGCGTGTTGGGGAGCATGGCTGTGCTGGGATGCTGCTCTCCCTTTGATGCCAGCACAACCTTGTTAACCTTTCAGTCTCTCACTCTGCCATGCCTGGGCTTGTGCGAACGGCTGCCTCCGGAGGGGCTGCACCACTGCAATCCTTGTGCTTGGCTTCAGTCCTTGTGGATGGCTGTACTCACCTTGCATGGCTGCAGTCCTCGTGCCCAGCTGTGCTAGGGTGGCCGTGGACAGGTGCCGGGGGACAGATTACAGAGGCTTGGCCCCCGGTGCGGGGGGACAGCCCCATGCTTATCTCACACTGCAGCCCGGCACCACCCTGCCTCTGCCCTGGGCCCGAGGCAGCCCGGGGATCTCTGCGCTGGGGCTGGAGCAGGCCCTGGCCAGCGGAAGTGCCACAGCTTTCCAGCCCTCGTGGCAATTCCCTGAGCCCTCCACACTGCTCACTCTCTGCGGAGGTTTTACCCCAGCCCCCGTGCCAGTGAGCGGCCAGGCCACTGCCCTCAGGATCAGCCCCGCTTTCTCCTGCTGGTGGGTCCCTGTCCAGAGCTGCGCCACGACTGCCCCGCAAGGCGCCGGTGCTGCCGTCCCTGAGCGCAGGCCGCAGGGGAAGCCGGCGCAAGGGGTTTGTGGCAAAAGGAGCGGCAGCGAGGCTTGCCACAGGGCCACTGCAGCACCCCAGTGAGGGGAGCGATTGCCCTCACGCTATTAAAATGCAATTTGCTGAAAGGAAACCGCTCTGGCCGCAAGTACCCAGCTGCAGCGTCCAAGCAGCACTGGAATCGCCGCCACCACAAGAAAGCAGGCAGCCCCCATTAGCAGGGAAATTCATCTTTTGCAAGAGCCACAATGGACCATTAGCCTTTAACCAGGTTTTAGGGGTGGGAAACAGCCTTCCTGTTGGGCAAACCCCAAGAAGGAAATAACTGGCTCCAAACATCCAGGGGCGGTGGGGAGTTCAGAGCCGAGTTAGCTCTGAACTCCGCAGCTTGAGCTCGCTGGTACAATGCAGCCAGCTCCTGCGCGTGGATGAGCCGGTGGCGGAGCTGCAGGGAGCTGCCCTTATTTATTTGTTCCTACGGCACAGGCAGAGACAAGAGCCCTGTTTTATGTTCCCCTGCAGGAAGGTGATAAAGTGCCTGGGAGCTGCTGGAAACCATTCTCCAATAAATTCAAAGGGAAAGGCCATTTTTTGTGCCTTGGAAGCTTGTGAGGCTGAGGGATGCTGGAAGGCAGTGAAAACTGAGGCAGAGCATCGCACACTGGCGTGGCAGGAAGCCACCAGAGCAATTTTTCTGGTTTGTTTTGTTGCTTGTTCTTTTTTTCCCCTCAATGATTTTTACTCTGCCTGTGGCTAAGCAATCAATATCTCTTTGCCAACAATAAATATTCCAGGCTTTTAAATGATGATGTATTCCAGGGTGAAACAAATTAGGTACGTTATTTCTGCCCTCTTGTACTCAATCTAATTCTGTGGGTCCAAATGGAAATTCAGAGAGAGATTCCTGAACCAGGCTCACTGGTGGCAGCAGATCTGAACAGGTCTGGCTTCAGCTGTCAGCTCTGTTGCTGATCTCTCTTCTTTCACTGAGATGAGCAGAAATTCAGGAGAGCTGTGTGAGTAGCTCCGCAGGCTGAATCCATCAGGCAGATGCATGCAGCTGAGCATGAGCCTGCCTAGAGCACTGCAGCGCCCTTGTTTCCCTCGGCAGGAAGCTGCAGAGCTGGACTGGTGTGTCAAGCACAGCCCGGGCTGAGCAGCACCGGCCCAAATGCTGACCCTGGGGTGCCATACCAGCAGGGACTTCAGCTTTGACCTCTTGGTGCAGTGGCTGGTCAAGGAGTGTTCCCCAAGGACTTGCTACTAAAAGTAATCCTTCCCTTCTGATACCCACCCAGGGAGCCAGGTGGGAACCCATTTGTAGCCCTGAAAAGTCTGTCAAGGCTGTGACAGTAACGAATCCTATTCCCCAGGTGTCTGAGGGAGAGCAAATCCTCTTAATTAAGCACCAAGGAAGCAATCTGATTTGCTTCTGAAGTGGAGTTGGATGATTTGTGCGAATAAATTGTTACAGGACATATTATTTTCTTTGGTTTCCTATGCCATTTTGCAGAGGTGGTGGAAGGATTGTATAGCCACTCCTGTGGTGTTTCTCCCGTGGTATCAGTGCTGCTTGAACCCTTTAGCAGAGAAACCTTACAGGACAGCTCAGGAAACGTCTGACTCCATTTCCCAACTACTGCTACAAGAGCTCTCAAGATTAAGATGACTGTGGAAGATGGAGGGCAAAGACACTGGGGAATTTTTGCTAAGAGACAATATTGCATAGTAAAACACAGCCAGCCAGAGCAGGTGGACACCTAATGTCAGTGACCATCAGCCCCACTTGCTCATCCCCCAGAGCTGTCATCCCCAGGTCCTGGCTCCCTGTTTATTAGGGGGATGGGGATCCAGGTAAAAGGATTTCTTTCATTACCCGTTTTTTCTTCAGGGGGAGGGTGCTGCTGTTTTAATAGTGGCAATAGTGCACTACTTGTGCATTAATTCTCATCAGCTTGTATGTGCATACAGGCAAAGCATGATGGGCTTGACATTTGCCATCAAGAAAATGAAATCCTCCCAGTTTCAGGTCACCCTGCCCTGGTTTTGTACCAAATCTTTTCAAACCAACAGCCATTTCATCTCAATAAGCTAATAATAACTCTTGCAAAGCCTGTGAATCAGAAAAAGGCTCTCCACAGCTGCAACTGTCAGCAAAACAGGAGCTAACACTGTGGAGGGGCGGGTGCTGAAGAGGTTTGAGCCCTGGCCCGTGCTAAGTCTTAGGCAGCATTTGCTGAGCCAGACCCAACTCAGGGCTCTGCCTCTGTCCTAGCCTACCTCCACCATGCTTGTGGTTGTCATTTGTGAGAGGAGTGAGCAGCAGAAGACCAGGCTGTACAAATAATTACCAAAGTCTCTACTTATCCTTTCTCTCTAAGGAGAATCCTCTGGATGCCAGAAGAAGCCTGATAAATACCTTGTGTCTTCTACTACAACAGGAACCAGCTCTCAGAAGAATCTGCATTGCTGTCTGGTGGGAATATGTGGAGCACTGAAGCTTGGCCTGCTGCTTCTCATTGAAATCAGCAGGAATTTTGTCACTTGCTTCTCTGGCCCAGCTCTGCTCCTGTGCCTGGCAATCCCTGCTAAGGAAAAGCAGGTTCTGCTGCAAGGTTATTTGCAGTGGGGGTTGCCAGGGAGAGGGCAGGCTGCCTGCTGGGAGACCCTCTGACCGCCTGAGTCCCCCTGTAGCTCTGAGGGCTGATGTTCACTATTTTTTCCCCGTGTGTTTTGCCCAAGGGAGCCTGACGGTTTGCTGCTGGCCAGCAGGCAGCGCATGCAGCTGGGGGCCCAGAACTGGGGATGAACCAGAGAGATAAGCTATCTGTGAGCATAAATGCTTCTCTAGCCTTGCACACCTTGTAGGACAAAGAAAAATTTCTGAAAAGGAGGACCCACCAAGAGAGGGGCTGGGCAGTGCATGCCTTGTTTCTCACCCTTTTTCCATCAGCACCCACTGCTGAGTCCTTTTGGAGGCAGGCTGCAGAAGGAAAGACACATCAGACCCAGAGTGGTGGTCCCTAGGAGACAAAACTACAGTGATTTACGAGCTTATGAACACGGGACACTTCAGACACCGTGCAAATAGAAGAAAGACCCTGCCTAGCAGCTAAGCCCTGAGACCTTCTAATAACCAGGGCTCTTGTGGCTTTCTTCTTGTGACTCCTTTGTCTGGGTCCCCTGACATTGACCCACATGGCATGAGATTTGAAGCACATACTCCATAAGCCAGTGTGCTGATTAAGAAACAGTGGTTTGGGCAATTTTTCAATCCTCCAGCACAATTTGGAGCATAACTCTCATGGGCCGTAGTGGAACTCCCAGGCAGGCGAGGTGGCTGCGCCAGCAGAGGTGTTGCAAGGTGCTGCTGAGTGCCACTGCTGCAGCAAACCCTATGAGCAGCCAGTGACTCAGGTCTCTGCTGTATTTCCTAATGAAAGTCTGAAGGATTTGGTGTCTTTATTAGTCACTGCAGCTCAGCTCTCCACTGTTAGTATCTTCCCATGGTTTTGTGTATCTTGGCATGTTTAGATAACCAAAAATTTTTTTGAGTGCTCAGAGAAAAAAACACTGGTAGCAGACTCCCAGGGGGCAGAACCATGGGCTGAGTTAAAACTCCAGTTAAAACTCTGTGTTACACATGTGGCCAAGGGAAAAACTCAGGACCACTGCACCGTCACCATATGCTGCTCTCTATTTCAGGATGAGCTTGACATCAATGAAAAATAAGAGCTGGAATGGCTGAGCAAACAGGTCTGCAGCTGAGGAGGGTCTGTTTCCACCATGCTCTGTGGAGTTTCTGTGAGCCCAGGAGTTCATGGGATGTGTTAATAAGCCTGATGAAGCACTCCTGCTAATTTAGGGTAGTACACTCAGCACCTCCCAGGGAGGTTGTACAGAATGAGCTGCATTTACTGCAGCCAAGGGGAGCTGCATCCTCTTGCTTGCTACGCTGCTGCTTTGGTGGTACTTTTTGTGTCAGGTCTGAGATGTTTAGCAGCACCTGAGCACCCAGAATGTAACACCATGACCCCATCATATGTGCTATGCTGTGACCTCAGTCTTGACAGCTCCCTCTTTGGCCTGGGAGATTTTAGGTCATGTTTATTGCTCTGCCCACAGCCAGTGCACCTGCCTCAAGGTCTAACTTGCTGCACTGCCTACTGCTTTTATTTGCACAAGTTTTCAAAAGTGTCAGAGTGGCCAGACCTGATGGACTGCCTGCCTGAAGTAGGTGGATGATCAGCTGAAGTGTTTGTTTGAGCATATAGATTCCGTGTTGTGATATTTTAATTGCTGAGTTCAGCCTGCAAACTGAATGGGTGAACTCTCTTTGGTATTCCTTGTTCCCAAAGTGAAACCCCTTTGCCTGTACACGTCCCTCTTTCCTATATAAAGGAAAACAGGATTTTGTTTGCGTAAGTAGAACGTAAAGCACTATCCAGCAGGTCTATTTAATGTGGGATTGCTTTATGCTGATTGGCAAGAATACACTTCTGTTTGTTATTCTTAGGTTTTGATGATATTCTCTTACTGTGAGAAATGAGCACTGCCAAGAAGAGATGAAGACGTGGCTTAGCTGTGAAGGGCAAGTACAAAAGGCGGACAATCCAGGAAAAATACACTGCAAAAAATTCACACAGGATTCTCCTGAGCTATGTGTCAGCTGGGGTGCCCAAAGACTTGTGGTTTCCTGGAAAGGCACCCACACAGATTTCATTTCCCTGCAGTGCACTCTCATGACCCCGTGGTATTTCTGGCAAGTGCCCATCACATGCCTGCCAGCAGCTGCATGTGTGAAACACAACGATCAGATGTGCTGCCAGTCTGGGGAGCCTGAAGTTTTCCTGAGGCAGGAGCCTGAAGATATTGAGGTAAGGGTCAGGAAGCATAGTCCCAGAAAACCATCTTAAACAGGGCTAGACTCAGACCTGGCATTTCTCTCCTCTCCCAAAATCTCCAGATGCAATTGCAGGTGCTGATGGAGCAGCCGGCATCGCCTGGCACATGGCACAGAGGGGGAATGGGAAGGGGATGTGGTGCTGACACCACTGAGGTACTGGCAGCAGAGCAGGTATCTCCTCTCCTGCTGCTGCCAGAGAGGCGGGTAATTACCATATCCATTTTAGAAATGAAGAAACTAACGCAGAGTGCATAGGCGGAAGGGGAGAGTTTTAGGAATATGTGGGTGTCTGAGATGCAAATGCTTTGGGAAATACCACGTTGTGCCTGATTTGCATTTGTAGGCAGCTAAATACTTGTACTGATCTGACCCAGAGGGCTGTGTGTGAGGGTGCAGGGAACAGGGTGAGCTCCCCATGCTCCCTCGCCAGGGGCCAGTCACTCTCCTCCTTTGGATCTGCTCCAGGGATAAGTGTTCCTGGATTCCCCCAAACAGCAGTAATGATGGGATGGCATGGGATGGGATGATGTTTCCCTCTTCACTCTGCAAGGGCAGCCCACATTGGCAGCCCTTTTGATTCTCCCAGCTTTGCCTCCGTGCTAGCTTTTCTCTTTCAAGTAGAAACCTATTTCAAAACTCAGCAGATTTATTTTTCCTCAGACCTATTGATTTTCTCTGCTTGAATATTGCCCCTACCCAGGCTGAATGCTGCTTATAACTTGCCAGGTGCTGTTGCTGCTCCTGGGCAGGAGGCAGAGCCGATGCCTGCTGCTTGCCTCTCCCAGCCCCTGCAGGACTTTGGACACTCCTTTTTATGATGATGATGTAAGTGTTGAAAACTATCACCTGAGTTGAACTGCAAAAGAGTGAGGGAGTTTACTTCAGTGGAAAAACAGATTATAATTATCAGCAACAGACTCAGCAACTGTGTATGCAGTCATTTCCTCCTGAAGGCCTTGGTACACCTGAGCAGAGAAACTTCCTGGTTTTTCTGCAAAGAAAAGTGTAATGAAGATTTATTATTAATGAACCATCCTGTTCCTAACCTTCATTTCCCAGTTTTCAGTATACCTGTGGCATTATTTTCTTTAGAGAAACAGCCAGAGTCCACCTCAGATTTTTTGGGGAACTTTGAGGGTCAGCTTTGTTAAACGTCAAGAACACTTTTTCAGCTGCAGCCAAAGGCTTTTCATGTCCTTCTGATCCAAACTGGTGGGTTTCCTAACTTTGTCATGGCTCTGAAATACACCTGCAGAGGCATCTGCTCAATTGTTTCTGTTGGAGCATGGTCCTGCTATTTTCCCAGAGCACCTAGACAAGCAGTAGTGCCCTTTTGGTGTGCTTTCCCACTTTCTTTTTCCATAGGAGCAAAGGAACAAAGGTCTTCACTCCCAGTGCTGGGACTTTGATTCTTCTTCATGTGTCAGGAAATGCAAGGTTGCAAAATACTGGGGTTTTTTTCAAGAGTCTTTACCATAACAGTGATACAAGTATTTTACTTCCTTGTGCTGTGTGCCCTCAGTACAATGTTTGAATGAGAGTATCCTTTCACTCATAGCCACTTGCATCAGTCCAAAATGCAAGTCCTTTTTCTGCAAGTAATACTAAGATGATTTAAAACCAAATCAAGCCAAAACAAAACAGAAAGAAAACCTGAAAAAATGATTCCATTTTCCTTTTGGGAAAAAAAAAAGAAGTATAAAACAAGTGCGTGAGCAATGTGATGGAAAAGCACAGCCTCTGTGTGGGATAGGCCTCTGCCATGGGTGTGTAAGTACCATGCAGAAGAAGCCAGAGCAGTCAGCACTGCTGTGAACACTGGATGGCACAAGTTGCTCCTGGGAGCCTCGCACCAGCACAGGAGGGAAAATGAAAGGACCCCCTGGTGAAACTGGAAGTCATCAAAGAGGCTGATCATCAACTGGGCAGCAGGATCAGTGGAGGAGCTCTTGAGAAATGTGTGCTGCAACCTCTAATATTTCACCTCTTATCGGGTTTGAGTCAGTGTCTTTCATGGCACAGTTAATGTTGCAAGGCCAGGTGGTTTTGGTAATAATGTGTTTTGTTCCACTGACCTCGTTTTTGTTGAATGTCTTGTCTTGGATATTTTGCTATTGCTAATGCATGTTGCTACAATGCCAAGAAGATGCCAATTAGAAAACCAGTGAGGTCTTTTCACACCACTTTCCCCAGCTCTTTGCCTAGGATTCTCCAGCCTTTAAAATCAAATTACATGTATGCCTAAATACTTTATCCCTGGGGCACTGGCTCTTTTGAAGACTACCTGTCCTGCAGGAACCAGTGTTTGTGCTAAGTGGGTTCAGTGTCACCGTGGGAGTGTCCAGGAGAGCTAGCACTTAACCTCTTCATTCACTGTGGCTGGAATACAGAGGTGGCTGGGCAGGATGAACTATGCCCTGAGAACAAATGAGTGAGCCTTGGCTCAGTGGCCTTCACAGCTCTCAGGTCCCCTGTGATGGGTTAGAGGCCATGGTGGGTCTGGAGGTGGCACAGTTGGGAGTGGAAGCCCTGACCATGGAGAAGGGGTGCTTCATGTGTATATATCTTCCTGGATGTTTTTTTACCCCCCTGATATTTAGATATATTTCTCTCTTGCATTTCACATCCATAATTTCTTCTTGCCTTTTTCACTTTGTCTTGTTTGGAGCCTCTCTGCATGGACAGAGGGACAAAGCTAGCATCTTCCCTCTCCCTTGCCTAGGGCATGGCTTGCATTATACTTTTCTTTCAGTTCCTGAGTGAATTTACTGCCAAGCAAAAGTGGGTGAAAACCCACACCCCAAGAGCAGTTATGTATAGCTGAGTATCAAACTGTCATAAATTTACTTGCTTTCAGGGTTGTCATTCAGAAGTTCATGACAGAGCAGAGACCACACTCCTTGTGGGAGCTCAGGGCCAGAAGAAGTTGCAACCCCCTTCTCAGGAGGAAAGACAAGCACAAGCTGAAACACCTAAGCTGCAATCAGTGGCAGAACACCACTCCAGGAAGGATCACGCCTCATCAGCGGGTGTTGGCTTTCTAAGGCACCTCAAGTACCCTGCCAGAGTAATTAGTAGTGATCTGAATCAGACATCGTTATGTACACGTCTGGCTACAATGGTGACATATTTCCTCATACATCTGCAGTCAACAGCATTTTTGAGGTAGATACACTCCCTAGCCCGCAGTAATCCTCTGCCTTGTGCTTGTTGTCATTCTGCACAAGAGTGTTTGTCCCAGATTGATCCTCCTGTTGTCTCCATGTTGCTCTGGGATCCCAGGCTTGCTGGGGGCATGACTGAAAAGTGAAGGGCAAAGCTGGAGGGAAATGTGTTTAGTTTAGCTGGGACAAGCCAGGCATTGCATCTACCAAAGAAAAGAGCAGATTTTGATCCCACTGTGTTTATATTTGTTTTGAAGGAAAAAAATGGGCAGTTTATTTTTTGCAACACGCTCATTTCACTCTCAGCTCCAGTAGCTGGGTAAACACTTCCCAGACAAACCCTTAAATTTCTCATAAGAAAAAGCTGGAAAATCGGGAATATAGTGTTGTTCTTTCACCAATAAACATTAATAACGTGCAGCATGGACCCTGCCTGTTCTCTGACTGCTCCATAAGATGCTGTGGCATAGGTGTAGCAACAGTCGATCAGGTCCAGACACTGCCTCTCGCTCCAAGCAGCCAGGCTGAGGTCATGTCTCAGTTAATTTGATTTTATTAATTTGTTTTTTAATTATTTGCTTTCACAAAAGTCTTGTAATACATGATGGAAGGACAGGGGAAATTCACCACTGCACTTTTTTACATGCTTCCTGCAGGAAGGGGCCACAAGGAATATGGGTGCCCCTTGCCCCTTTGCAATGCTAGCCAAGGACAGTCCACAGGCCTCCTGAGGCCCACGGGAGCACGTACATGGGAAAGACAGAGCTGTCCCAGCCTGGCAGGAGACAGAGAGAAAGGATGGGAGCCCTCCTTTCCTAGAAAGGAGCTGTGGAGGCTCAGGCCCTGTGGAGCCAGCAGGTGGGGCAGGATGAGGGGTGTGGGTGAGAGGGAGGGAGATGCAGACCAGTGGTACCTGTTTGTGCTGCTTCACCTGTGACTGCTCGTGCAACTCTTCAGACCTACCTTTGTGCTTCATTTTTTAAATCATCCCCCAAGATCTCAAGTAAACTTGCTAGTCTCACCCTGGCCAGGGCCAGCCCTCCCATCTATTCCCTCTGTGCCAGCCATGTTCTGTCTCCTTCCCCAGAAAGCTCCCTTCCCTCTGCCAGCCTGTGATGGCTGTCCACACCAGAAGTGCACACTGGTTCCATGCAGGCTGCCTTTCCCCACCTCAAGCACATAGAATAAAATGTGGGCATCTGCACATAGTGGTGTGATTTAGTTCAGCCCCCAATACTGTCACGCTTCCAGGATTACTGTGGCTTTCATGGTGCTCCCAGGAGGTGCACGGATGTGTGCAAGGTGTCCTGCAGAACTTCCCAAGCTTTGGACAGTTGAGTGGTTTGCTAGAAAGTGGAATATGACAATCCTGCCCTTGGGTGGGATGGGATCCCATTCTCTGTTGCTTGTTCCCAGCATAGACTGTGTTTGCCTATAGTGGTGATAGACCAGATTTATTCACGTACCTCCTGTCTTGTGTTTCGTTTGCTTTGGCATCTCCCTAACTCCTGGTCATGGTGGGACACCACTGCGTGCCCGGCCACCAGCATGACTGCCAGGACAGTGATAACTCACCTTGTCTCTTGAGGGTGGCTCAGATTACAGCCAAAGAAAATACATCGTCTGCTTCATTGGTCTCCAGGCCCAGCACTTGTATGTGACATGTTACCTGCTAGGTACTCCCACATGACCCCAAAAATAATAAAAACCTAATGGGTAAGCTGGCCTACAAGGTGTTACTTGCTTGCTGTTATTGTCCAGGGCTGCTGACTGCTGCTGAAGGATTTCTACTGTGTAATTACAGCCCAGCCTTAGCAGCTCTGCCAGTCTGAACGGTGCTGCTGAGTGGTGTATGTGCTTACTGCTTCTATGAACGTGACTCCAGAAGATAATTACATGCACAGGAAGAAGACAGGATAGAAACCTGATTGGGAGGATAAGGAGAACCTGCTTTGTGCCATCATAGGATTACATGCAGGAGCGTAGTATTGTCTGAAGGGAGAACAGTCGAGATACCATCGGCTACTCCTGTTACTACACCCCAGAATTCATCAAGGGCTGAAGACAAAGAGCCAGTTAATTATTTATGACATATGCATAAAAGGAGGAGGCAGGAACACACAGAGGGTTATTTCATCATTTTTCAGCCTAGCAAGGCTTATTGGCTTACGTTAACCAGCTCTTCTTCTTTTAAATCTAATTTTGAAATTGGCCAACACACTTTTCCCCTCTGGCATTGGTCAGGCCAGTGGTAAACTCAGATTTCTGCTCTCCTTGCTTAATTGGTACCTGTGAACCTAGGGTTTATTTTGCCTGCCTGCTCCAGCTTGTCTCAGGCCTTAATTGCGAGGTCTCTGGGGGAGGGCTTGTGCTGTATAACGGGCCAGCGTTCTACAAATGGCTCGGTTCTTCCCCTTGGAAGAAGCTGATTCATCAACACGGAAACATTTTGCACAATGGTCTTCACTTCACTTAGATTTCCAGTTAAAAGAATGACTCATTTTGATATGGCCAAAAATGTTTTCTCTCGTCTCATGTTGCAGTGTGGTGCACCAGACCTGCCTGGCAAGCTTGGGGCTGTGCTTCCCCAGAGGAAGTGGGGGATTGTGCCCGAGCACAGGTACAATTCTGTGTTGCATCTGTCGCTGTGTGGAACTCCTCTGCCTTCAGTAAGGCTGGGAGCTGATGGGAACACAGCTGAGCTTCAGGACAGTCTCCTGCTCTTCTCAGAGGTCCACCTCAACAATGGCCTTCTCCTGAGAGCTGTCATGTGGCCCTCAGCTGCTCTTTCCATCATGTGAGCAGTGTCCGTAGGCCAGCGTAACATGTGCCTGCATGTGTTCCTCTGCTCAGGAACAGCTTGTGCTTTGCCTTAGAGCATTTTGCAGTAAGACTGAAGCAACTCCATCCTAGTGAAGGAGTGTTTGACTGTAAATTCCTTTCTCTGTCAATTACTTGTTCTGCTCCTGACTGTACCCTCTTTTTTAGACCCATTTCCCAAGAGCACTTTCATTGCTGCATAACAGCAAGTTTTTAATGAGCTCATTGTTGTTGGGATTCACAGAGCAGGCTTTGTGCTACTTCAGAAGAAAATACATTTGGTAGAGATTATTTTTCTGCAATGGTTTAATGGAGAGGAAACTGAATGTGTCCCCATGGTGGTTTTCTTTCAGGATGAAACTGCCAGAAGGGCTGGAGCCAAAGCCAGCGCAGCCCCTGCACCTGTGAGTGCTTCAGGAGGAGCTGGTGGCTGAGCTGGTCAGAGAGACTGACTTCTACACCAGGAGAGACAGTGGCTGGCAAATGATGCTCCCCTGTCCTTGTTCTAAAGAGGTCAGCTCCGCTCTTCTCCCCGGGCACCCAGGAAGGCTGTTGGTATGTCACCATTAGTTTTCTCCTTGTGCAGCATGCTTTGTTTGTTGTTTTTTAAGCAGTTCCAACTACGGCCTCGTGGATGGGCAAGGTGAGCAGTGTGCTGTGGAACTGAACATGGTTTCAGACTGAGAGCATGGGGTGGCAAACCACATTACAAACTCAGCAGTTGTCATTGAAGTCTGCTAGTTTTCAGAAAGGAGCCAGCTCCTTCCCGTCTCTGTGTAGCTACTGAGATATGAGCTAGGGGAGAAAAGGTGAATTTTGAGTATGATGGACACCACAGCAGGGAACTGGGCCAGGGATTTTTCACTCCCAGGTCAGCCTGAGCAGAAATTACTGGGAACTGGACATTGCTGCAGGTGTGATGGCTTTTTGCTCGTGTTCCTAGCGTGCATGTTGGACACATCAATTGGGAGTCCAAGCAAAAAGGACCAGTGGCAAAGGAGTAAGAGACACAACATCCTCCTCATCCTTGGTGGCATCCTGTTTGTCTGAGGCCTGAAAAGATGGCTAAAACCTCCTGCATACCTGATGAGTGGTTAATTGACAAAATTTGAACAGGATTCTTTATGTTTAAGGGACCCAAAAGTCAAAAACATGTCACTTCTTATTTCGGGAAGTCATGGGTTGAGCAGCTGAACTTATATGAACTTTCCCTCAGCAGGGGATTTTGGCAGGAAAGTGTACTATTTAAAATTTGGTGAGTTACCAGTAGTTTGCTTCAAAAAGATCTATTCTGCCCTCAATTAATATCCTTAGATCCAAGACTTTAATTTGTTTAGGTGAACAAATGTTGTGAAATGCCTTTGTGAATCAAATCTAATCAAGGCGGTATTCCCCAGCTGGAGCCTGGAAGCCTGCCCAGAGTGCAGGGCAGGGGAGAATGGTGCAATAGGCAAGGCATGATGACAACCTGCCAGAGGAGAGCTGAAAAAGGTGGAGCAGTGAGCTGTCCCTAGCAGACAGTGATATTTCCATGCTTTTCTTCTCTAAAACATGTGAACTCCAGGACACACTGGGTGTGTGAGTTTACTCCAGCGAGCCTGAGGCAGTTTCATTTATGCAACTGTTTGCTCAGCAGATGAGAGGCCCAGTTCTCTCTGATCTCGGTGATATTCAGAGAACAGACTCTCCTGTAGCACTCTCCAGCATCCAGATGGGCATCTGCCCAATGCCAGGTGTGGATGTGTTTTGCATTTTTCCAAGCCATGTTTTTGAGGGGACTCGAAAATGAATATATGAGGCCGCTGAACACACTTAGGAAACTACTAATATTCAAGGGACAGGGTGAGAAGAAAGAAGAGACATGTTCCTGAGTTTTCGTTCTGGACGTGTGGGGATGAGTCAGCTGTAGGGCTGGGGTAGCACACGCCTGTGAGTCCTGGGCAATACATGCCAAGGGGTTTTGGGCACAGAGATACACAGCCCTGTCAGCCTCAGCACAGTAGCATCTGGAAGGAGGATTATTGCCCATTGTCTCAGTGAATTCCCAAGCCTTCCCCAAGTGATCTGCCACATCGCAGATCTGGCAGTGACAATTCTGGTTGTCTCCCCACAGCCAAAGTCTTGCCCTTTAACCAGGTCACTTTGGGGAAAATCAGAAATGTGATCTCCGCAGAAGTTTGTGTCTGTGATGCAGCTCCACAGTAGCATCATGTACCGGCAGCATCTGCAAGCATCAGTGTGCTCCTCAGAGACATTAGCAGCTCTGGTGTGTGGCTCCCATGGGGCAGGCTAGCCACACAGAGGGAGCCACAGCTGCAAATTGGCATTTTGGGATGTGCTGATGTATCTCTCCTATACTGATCCGCACAGCTGGAGCAACCAGCTTGGCTTGACTCATGCTAATCCAAGAGGCAGTGAGGAGTCTTCTTGTCCTGCCATGTCTCCTCATGGGAGTCTGTGGTGCTGGCAGTACAGCACCATCCGGCACCAGCACTTACCACATGCTTATTCATGGGAAAATTAGGAGGAATGTACCTGGCATGCCCGTTGTGCTGGGCATCATGGGGCTGGCAGCCTGCAGTGCTGCGGTTCACAAAGTGGGATGTTCACAAAGTGGGATGAGAGGACAGCATCAGCTCACCTCTCCTTTGCAGCAGACAAACAAGCAGGTGTGTCCTCCGGATGAGCATCGTGCCCATACGCTGTGTTGAGTGCAGGGGTCTCAGGTCTTTTGGGGAAGGCAGGGAGCCAGAGCCCTGCAGCACACAAGCCTGGGGGATTACCACAGCCCTTCCGTATCGAATCCAAAGATCCCGACGTGACCCAGAGCAGAATGTAGGACAGCCTTGCATCAGGCCCAAAGTACACACCTGCCTTTTAAAAACAATCAGCAAGTTTGATTACAGCACAGCGTGGTAGCCTGAGCGGGGAGACGAACAAGGTGACTGGTACTTATTATCGGGACTGTAATTATGCCTGCAGGTCCCATGCTGCCTGCACCCCAATGCGGGAAGGGTTGTACCAGACATGATAAAAGATCATCCCTGGCCTGAAGAAATCAGAATCTCAATTTAAAACATCCCGGGAGAGCGAGCCAAATGGGGATGGTGTAAGGGACTGAGGTTGGGAAAAAGCGGGGTGAGTTTGATTACAGATAAGGCTGCTGCTTCCTGGAGGGTGTCGCGCAGCAGGGAGGGTTTGCTGACACCTCTGCCGCGCCACCGGTGGGAATGAGCATGCGGGACGTGGAGGCAAGACACGACAGCGTTATAGGCTTTGAGTCGAGGAGGAGGGAGGTGGGCTGCAGCTATATATATACATTTATATATATGTATGTGCGTGTGTGTGTGTGTATATATATATATCCAGAAGGAGAGGGAGGAGAAGGCTCCTTCCCCAATGGGGATGGGGGCACGCAGAGCCCTCTGCCAATAGCCGAGACCACGGCCCCCGACGGAGCAGGCGCTTCCCCCGCCGTGTCCCCGCTCTGCCGGTGCTCGGGGCCGGTGCCGGTGCCCGCCGCGCGGTGTCACTGCCGGCCCGGCGGCCGCGCAGCGCGGGGCTGCGGCCAGGCTACGGGCTGGAGCCCTGGGAGCCGGCTGACCCCTTCCCTCCCGGAGTGAGCCGCCTGACCCTTTTCCCTCCGCCGCCCCGCACACCCGCAAATCCCGCGAATGCTCCGGGAGTGCTGCGGGAAGGGGCGCCCCGGGGGCCTGAGTACGGCCGGGGCCGGGAGCGGAGGCGGGAGCAGCCCCCGGTCCAGCAGGAGCCGACACCGGCACTGCTCGGTGCGAGGCCCAGCCCCAGGAGAGGAGAGCAGAGCAGCCAGAAGTGACTAACCCGAGGCCGGGGCAAAGCTGGGCTGTGTGCCAGCGGTTGCGCTTTGATTTATTAGCAGCGTTATTGATTTTCACCTCTGTCTGGGCGCCTGCTTTGGAGCAGCTCCCAGCTGGCTGCCCTCCATATGCTGCCGCCTCGCCGGCCCGCTGCACCTTTCCCGAGTGGGAGGTGCTGGAAAGCTCAGGCCTCGCTCTGCTCCTGGTGAAGACACATCTGGCGTTCCTCGGGTTGCCTGCTGGTAATTACTGACACCGGACATCACAACTTTCTGGTTACAGATGGGACTTCTGCACTACTAGAAATGGCTCCGGGGCAGTTAGTGCTATTTTTGGCATATGCTGGATCCTCTTCTTTGGGTAGGGAGAGGCTGATTAACGCAACCCCCAGGCTGAACACACTTTTCCCTCCATTTTACTTTGAAAAAGTGTTCTGCAGGCTGTAGATTTGGCGAGCTCTGTTCAGGAAGCTAGCCATAGGGAGAAGGGAGGTCTCTCAACCCCCAGCAATCTCTGTGAGCGTGATGTTAACCCACTCACTGAGGAGAGCCAATTTCTCCTTCTTGCCGGAAGCCTGTAGAGCAGGGCTGCTGCAGATGAGTCTTTCTTCCTAACCAACAGATATATCTGAGCCAGTAACCTTGCTCTCACAATGCACAAAGGGCAGCATTTAACCATGTTATATTTTCAAGCAATCTTAACTTAATTATCCTTTGAGCAGACTTTAATAGCTTTCTCTGTGTCCTCTGGCTTCGAATTTGCTTTGATAATTAAAGAGCCTAAAATTTCATATGTTTCTTTAAGATGCCTGAAATTTACTACAGAAATCCATTTTCTCCTCCAGTTTGAACAAGTTACTAGATCTAATATGAGATGACAGGCAAGAATTATACACTGAACAACAGTGTCTCTGAAGGCACCCGCCCTCAGAGACAACTCACTCAGGGCAGTTTTGGAAGGAAAAGCCCCTTATTCCCTAGGCATACTTAATCTCCAGTGCACCCCTGTGCTCTTTGTATTTCTGTGCACAGTTGTTCTGGCACATGTTCAAAGCACTTTGTAAGCACTAACACCCAGTGGGGCTGGGGGTGGTGGGCAGTCAACCTGCAACTGGTGTTTGTGTTGGGTGGTGGTGTGGCCAAAAACAGTCCCTCAGGCAGGGCAGGGAGCAAAACACATGTGTAACCTCCACAGTCCCTTCCTTAAACTTCCTACTCTATTCATTGAGGATTTTTACCTTTTAGGAGTGTTCCTCAGTTTACAAGGTCCCCCCCCAGACACAGGTGTCTCAGTGTGAGTGATATGAGCTGCAGTGGCACAGTCTGCTATCATTGCTTCTGTGCAAGGTCTCACAGTTTTTTGTTCTCCCTCAGTGCCTTCCCAGAATTACAGAACTCTGTGAGAGTCTTGCTTTTGGATTAAAAAAAAAATCAATTCTGGCACTCATCTTTCTAGAAAGAAGCCTCGCAATGTAATTGGAGCATACCCAAGAGGCTCAAAGATTTCTCAGAAGAGAAATTAAAATACCCTGAACTTGATTTTGTGTTAAAGCTGGCAATTTTGAAAGCACATTTTAAGTGCAGGGATAGGGAATTAGTGGATTTTGATACATTTCTTGATTTTGGTGTTGGAAATAACTGTCTCAGTGCAGGTGGGAATATTTGCTTCCACCATGTGTCTAATGCAGAACTGGTCTGTGCATAATGGTGGGAGCTGAGAGTTGTTAGGATCGTTCTAATCTGATTTAGTTTTGGAGACTTCTGGGCCCAGAGATGCAAGCAGGCAGTGTTCTGGTTGTGCATTATGCCACCAAACCATCTCAAGCAAAGTTCCTTTCCCAAAGGTGGGTATTAACAAGCACCACTTCTTTTGGTGCTTGCCAGTGCCTCTCTTCACTCCCTCCTCTTCACCAGCTGTCAGTTTGCTAGACAGCTTCTGAATGTGGCAGGTGAACGTGATTTCCTTTCGTGACCATCACAGCAACTCACACCAGATCCTACTGACCACTCTTTTGGGAGGAGCAAAGTTAGGTGCTGCTGGGTAGAGTCCTGTGGGGTGACAATGGGTTGGGGGGGGTTGAAGGTCTTCCTCCCAAAGCACAGCCTGAGGCCAGTGCCAGACCCCCAGCATGCAGGGGACTTTGTGTGGACTCTGTCACGAGCCAGCTTGGGCTGGAGAAGGGCTGCCCCATGCATGGGACCATCTGACCCCATGGAAAAGGCTGAGCTGGGCAGGAAGAAACTTTCTGGAGACGAGCACCTGGCAGGGGTCCTCCTGCCTGGAGGGAGGCTGTGAACAATTTGTGAACAGTGGGTTGCTGTACTATGAAGGAATAATGCAGCATCTGGACAAAACATAAGGTATGCAGTCATTTAGCTGCCTTAGTGCCTATAGTCCTGCTTGCTTGAGGTATTTAGGAGATGAACCAGTTTCTGCACTCCCACAGACAAATTGAATGATGCTGTGTACAACAAATATTGTATAACAAGAGAAGGCTTGGGCTGCTATGAACAAAGATGTGGGCAGAGATGCGGATTGATTTGAATGCATCTACATGATATTTTTGTATATAAGGGTATGTGAAACCACCTTTACAATTGGCAAAGTGGCCTTAAGTTGTAAAAAGAAGCCTGGATACAAGGAAGCAATGTTTCCCTGTGAGGACAGTTGAACCCTGGAGCAGGTTGCCCAGAGAAGCTGTTTGCTGCATCCTCAAGTTTTCAAGACTCAGATGTATAGAGCACTGAGCAACCTGGTCTGGCCTCATTGCTGACCCTACTGTCAGCAGGAGGGTAGGCTGAGATCCCCTGAGGTCCCTTTCAGGCCTGAATTATTGCTGATCCTGTCTCCATTCCTGGGAGGATTGGGTTCTGCCATGCAGCCGTGGCTCAAGCGGTCTGTGTGCACACATGCAGACAGGGCTCACCCCTTCCCTCCCTCCCTGAGCAGCTGCTATGTCGCTGGTGGGTGATGTCATTCCATTTGCTTACTTAAGAGAGGCATCATTAGTGAGTAAGTAATTTATGTAATGCTGCTGGTAGCGCAAATGAAGGTAGAGCCGGGTTAAGCAGGCCCAGGGCAATGAGGGCACACTCCGCATGGTGGGCTGTGGAGAAAATTGCTGCAGGAGGCCAGCGGACCAGATTACTGGAGATCAGAGGATCAAGGAAGGCTGGATTTGTTTCCTATTCACCACACCCTTTGAGGCAAAGCAGCAGTGGGAGAGGGTTTTTAGTCTGTTGCCATAAAGCAGCTCAGTAAATGCCTGTTCCCTGTCAATGCCCTTTGCCCAAAATGACCTGTTTTTGGCCATCAAATGCAGGCTCAGCTTATTGAAAAAATTACTTTAAAAAATCAGCCACTGTTGTAAGATCACTTTTTCTCTTTGCCTGTGTGGATTTCTGTGTCAGTTTTGCCTTGTGAGACTGGACCAAACCCCAGAGCTACTGAGGCACCACAGCAGCTGAGGACTACAGGGTGGGGGATATATGGACCTCACAGCATCAGGAGAAGCTGCTCTGCAGTCTTGAGGGAAAACTTTAAAGGTAAAACTCAGGAAAAGAGGGAAGGAACTTCTTCAATGTTGTTTGAGCAGTAGAGACACCGTGGTGATTTCTTCTCCCACGCTTGAGTGCTGTTACTGCTTATGCTCCAGTGGAATAGAAATGGTGGTGCTCTTTTGGGGCAGAAATGGTGCACAACAGAGCATTTGCCACTGAGAAGGTATCTCAGACCAAACAGAAAAGAAGATGAAGGAAAGACAGCAGCTAGAGAGGGCTGGCCAGGGCACATGTCACCCTGTCTCCTGACTCTACCATAAAACTTACCTTTGGAGACGTGCGTCAGACTCTGGATTCTCACGAGCTCTGAGGGAATTTAGAGTATAGACAGTTTATTCCTATCATAGCTCAGGTCAGAGTCTGATCCTTCCTACCTTGTATAATTAAGCAGATGATGTTCCCACCCAGATTAGCCTACACAACATTGGTTTGCTTGTGTTGCTAGAAGAAAAAAATAGTAGTTTAGCATACAGGACTAGGATTAGGTGATCAGCAAGGAAAAGAAGTGCGAACACAAAGCCCTGTGGTAGTCAGGGTAATAATCATTGCTCATTGGCTCACTAATAAGCATTTTGCTGCTGTGAAAGTGTTGTTGAACAACATCCTGAAAATGACATTCTCTGTAAGGAGGGAGACCAAACCTTTGGAGGAGAGGAAAACAAAGCGGAACTTGTGAACCCCATAAACATTATTGATTATCAGAGTTCTGAAATGTTATTAGGAAAGCTGTCACCATATCTCAGGTGGCTGAGGGAAGGCAGGGGGACAGCTTCCAACAGGGTTCAGGGCATCACGGTCTGTTCTCCTGCTGATCTGAGACCCCTTGATGGGAATCTGGCAGCCTTGAGCCCTGAGTGTATGCCGGCTGCAGGCGTGGGAAGCCACCGGTGCCAGCTGCGAGTCACAGCAGCACTGCTGGGCACGCAGCTGGGGTCAGGGTGGAGGGTGCTCTGAGGCAATGGGACATGCTGGTCCCTTCTGCCAAAGCAGGAGCACGGCTGGAGCCAAGCTGCGAGCCGTGCAAAGAGAAATGACAGCAGCAAAGATGTGCCACGAGTGGGTGCATTTCTGCAGAGAGACCCTAATGGGATCGAGCAAAGCGATAATGGGAGAGGAACACCTTTGAACCACATGAGCTCTCGGGCTTTCCCGGGAAAGGAGCGGCTGAGGGGGCTGTGGAGGCTTGCCTTCTGCATCCACCCCACCCTATCCCCGCCAAGAGGCAGCTGGAGAGGAAAGAGGGGATTTTCATCCTGCCAGCATCTGCCAAACATTACATCTTTGCTATAATTTGGGTTAAGGACAAAGGATCCCCAGCTAACTTGGAAGATTCCTGTTCCCAGTGTAAATCACGCTGTGATACCCACCGTACAGAGCTGGGTATTAACCTAAGCCTACACCTCAGCCTAACATAGGCACACCCCATCAGCAGTTTTGTTTGTGCATTTAGTGACAAGTTCACGTACCGCTGGGAACTCATGCTGGCACCTGATCCTTCTGGGCACGATTCCAAAAAACCTGGGAGCACACCTCTGTCCCTCAAGCTGGAGCCCACTGAGATTGAGATGAAGTAGCTCAGCCACCCTCTGTGGAGAGGATGGGCTTGGGATCTGGGGAGGACCCCCCTTCTTGCACTCATCCTGGCTGATGAACACAGCCTGCACCCCCTCCCTAGGGCAGCCTGACTGATTTGGGAATCCATCCCTGGGCACTGTCCTTGAGGCTGTCTGGCCAGGGAGAGCTGCTCTCTCCTTGGCTTGTCTTTTGGTACATTTTTGGGCATCTCCAAGGACTGCACTCCAGTGTGTTCAGCCAGTCTGGGAGTGACAAAAATCATACAGAATTTAAAAGTAAAATTATTTGTTACTACACAAATCTAAGTGTACAGTTGCTGCTCTATGTATTGTTTTGAAGCAAAACTATTCTTATAATCACATTCATTAGCAATTAACAGTTTATATATGGAAATCTAGCTAAAGATACAAATGTTGCTGCTTGATTATAACGACAAATTGCAAAAAAAAAAAAAAAGAAGAAAAAAATAGTAGTTCTCTTTGTTCTGCCTCTCTTATGTGAAGTAAGAACTTGGTTAAATCAGTTAACCACCATCCTACACTTCAGAATAATGCTGCTAAAAATGAAACATAGAATTAGCCTGTCAATTTTCTGTCGCTCACTTGCGATTCAAGCTGTCCTTCTGCAAAGCTTTTAGTTTCCATTAAAATACCTTGCTGCAAATGCCTGGAGTTTTAGCAGCAGCAGCAGCAGCATTAAAATACCTTGCTGCAAATGCCTGGAGTTTTAGCAGCAGCAGCAGCAGCAGCAGTGATCAACCCTAAACTGGTCCAGTGCTCATCTCCTTCAAGCACACCCTGACTGGCCAGGGCTGTCCTGCTCACCGTTCACTCAGGGGCAAGTTTTGCTAATCCTCCCTAAACAGACCCTCTTGTGGCAAATCCTGTCAGGAGCACAGCCACGCTCTCCTGCCTGCATGCCCAAAATGTGCCCCATGGGATGTCCAGCCCTCCCTGGCTATGCCGGGGAGGCCCATGGTTGTTACTCCATGGCCCTGGCATGGATTAGCAGGGCTGGCTGCCTGCCCAGCACAGCCCCCCACACTGTGCACTGAGATGGCTTTGGGACTGCCCATTTTCTGCTGGTGTTGGGAAATGGGGAGCTGCCAGATAGGTTTTGCTGGGAGCTTTGTGAGGGCACTGGGAACCTGCTGTGAGCCTTAGGAGTGAGCCAGGGAGTACAGATGTGACTGAGAGCAATCTCCTCTCCTTCATGGCAAGTCTCTGGTGCTGGAATTCAGCTGGGCTTGGCTCAAATGGCACAAAGAGCAGCCCTGGCAGGAGCCCAAGCATGTGCATGAGAGGGCCAGAATGAGAGACATGGGCCAGTGTTCTCAGCACGTGCTGTAAGGAGCCAGCTTACTCTGGGAAAAGCAAGAGGTGCAGGTCAGATCTAACACAGGACTACCCCTTCCATGCCAGTGAGAGTCCCTCCAGAAACACGATACTGGGATTTCTGTCTCAGGCAAAGAGTCCTTGTCAGTGTTTGCAGGACATCATAGGTTTTGATTATGCCTTATCTAACAGATGGGAGGCAGTGCTATTTAGGTTGTAATACACATTCAGGTTTGTTTGGACTATTTTTGTGCTGAAGGAAAATTTTTCTCTGCTGGATCACGAAGAGACCTGCTCTGCTCCCATCTGTTTGAACAGGGAGTGTCTTTGATCAATTGGCCAGGCAAGCTGGCTAAAACTCTCTCTGAGATTCTGCTCCTTCAATCCTGAGAACTTCTAAGTTTTATCTTTGAGCTGTTTGGATCAAACAGAGAATTTTTTAGAAGCCTGAGGAGAGTCTAATGGTGAACTTGTTTCTAGTTTTAGCTGGAAGACCCTGTGCATGTGTCAGCTGGCACGCAGCCATGCCCAAAGCCACCTGAAGCACTTTGCCCCGTAGAAAATCTTAGGCTTTCAGTTTTATGCCTTCAGTCCACAAGCTGCCACTTTGATTTTTCAGGCAGTCACTCTGCTGAATGCTAATTTTAGGATTTCATGTAAAGTTTGTAACAAAGCTTGGCCTTGCTTTTCCTCCACAGGTGAAATGTCTGTACATCACATCACTAGTGCCAAGAAACTCGTGCCAACTGAAACCAGTTTAAGCCATGGTGTAGCCTCCAAGCAGGCCTTGCATGCAAATTTCCCTGCCTGATTGGAGCAGGCATAATCTGATACTAACAGCAGTGGCCATTCCTAAGGACAGACCTAAGGCAAAGCTGATCAGTGTTTGCCACCACACCAGTACCTGCCAGAGCAGTGCTGGAGGACAAGACATTATAACCTGGTGTGGACATGTTCAGGCACACGTGGGGCCTGGTAATGAAATCTGAGTTGTTTCTAGCAGTTAAATAGCTGGTTACAGGCTGAAGGTGACTGTGAACCAGGGGTTTTGCCAGGGAGGGAAGCAGGCTATGAGAAAAAGGGATGTCTTGGTCCTTGAAGATGCCACATTCAGATTGAGCAGTAATAATTTTCAAATAGCTAAAAGCCTTCCCGTGGTGCACAGGGCACATGACCTTGCAGTAAAACTGCCTTGCTTCCAGCTATTCAGTCTATTCCTGTTCATTTAAAAGCTGCTGTGTGCCTTTGGTGCTGCTGACAGTGAGTGCTGGTCAGGGCAAAACCCTTCCTCCAGTTCTACGCAGGGGCTCACTTTTGACCTGTAGTATTTGGTGGGCTTTTTTTTCAGCAGAAACTGTCAATCATGTTAAGAAATGTGGAGGGCATATGCTACTGCTAGGCAGAGATCATCGAGATTTGGGACTGGCTTGGTTGTTGTCACCTCTAACCCGAGCTGCATCAGGGAGGTTTGCTCAGCCCTGGGCACTGCCTGGTCGCTGCGTAGGAAGAAATCTCAGTGCTCTTGGCTGTTCACATCTGCTTGCAGAGATCAGCCCATACTTGGTCCCAAACTCCCTTGGAGTGCAAGGAGTTCGACTCCTCTTTGCTTTGATGGCCTGTTTTCCTTTCAAAGGCTGCAGTGACTGGAGTTGAAAGGCATGGGTTCCAAAAATAACACCCCTCTCTGAAAAGAGATCTTCTAACTTTCTCAGAGAGCCTTAAAACTTCTGCTAGGGTCTCAGGAAGCAAAAGCAGTGGTGTTAAGAATGAATGAATGAATGAATGAATGAATGAATGAATGAATGAAATGAAACATGCCTTTTCCACCACTGGAGCTTGTCTGTGCTCAGAGCTGTTGTGCCTGGGACTTGCCCATCACAAGCCTTTGGGGTGAGCAGTGACTTATCCCCCCATTCTGCTGTTTGCACCTCCACGTCTGCCCGTGTGTTTGGTGTGGCACTCCAGTGAGAATAACAGGTTGTTTACTCAGTGAATACAACATTACCAGTGCCTCAATAAGCTCTGGCTGATCTTGCTCTTGGTGAATGGCACTGCTGGTTTCTTGCAGCCAGCATGCAGAATGGAAGGAGGGCTTGATTTTCCACAACCATTTTTCTGACCCACTTACCCACTTGAGGGAATACCTGAGCAGATGCCTAATATGAAATCTTCTGGTAAAACTACAGGAGCACCAGTATTTTCATCTTTAAAGAAGTTGGACCATCTTATAATAAGTTGAACACCTTTTACTTCAGAGTCAGTAGGTTCCTCTTTTTAAGTTTTCTCATTGCCAAGTTATTAACAACAGACTTCTGTGACTCTTACATTTTGTCCTCTTCAAGCTGGCTGCTAAGTATGTGTTTTAAAACCCCAGGTGTGTGTCTGCAGGTTTGTGTGTGGCAGGGCAGGTGGAGTGAGAGCTGGTAATAGAGATCAGCAGGGGATCTCAATTTCCTGCTCTTTCCATCACTTTCAGATACCTCTAAAACAAGGTGCTCCACAGCCATGCAGTGCCATCTGCAGCTCTGAGACTGTGCTCTATCTTTGGCATTTCAATTTCTTTCTTCTTTGGCTGACCTGAAGGACCAATCCCCTTTCTGTGCCTTGCTGTCAGTCAGTTCCTGCAGCATCGCTCCTGACTCCTGTCGTGCCTGAAATACAGTTTAACCAGTGACATGAGGTCTTCAGCCCAAAACCCGAGAGGACAGCTCAGCGTATATAATCAGCTCCCAAAATGGTTGTGAGTGGAGTATTTATGCACCTTCCACCTTCCCTAGACACGTCCATCATTAAATCATCCCCAAACATGCTAAGAGTGCACACACACATATGTTCACCCTATTACAGATGAATCACTCATTACAGATTCCAGGACTCGGCATTTCTGAGGCACGAGGTGAGCAACATGCTGGGCACCAGCTGCGCACAGGCTGTCATCCCTCACATCACTCATCACTTGCTGCGCTCTGGTTGACCTCTGCCAAAACATTGCCCCAGCAGTCACGCCACATTTGGCTGTGTAAAGGGTGCCGGAGCCCTCAGCCAAGCAGAACACTGTAGCATTGCCTGTGGTAAGTGCAGGCTCAGAGAAGTGGCCAGGTCCTCGGCTGCCAAAAACTGTTAGGGCTGTGCTAACCTCAGAGGAGCTACCTGCGTGTACGGTGCATAATCACCACTGAGGAATCGGGGCGTTAATGGGACAGGTGGTCGTAATCCACTTCTTATCGGATAGTTGTGCACACGGCAAGTAAGGCTTGCTGGGCTGTTATGGGCAATCAGCAGAGACCTCAAGGACTAAGTGTCAGAGGAAATTGAATGATTGCTGCCTCCGCAGCTGGTCCCTCCCACCGGGCTGGAGCAGATGGCAGGAGAGGAGCTCTCCGTATGGTACCTGTTCGGTCGCTGGAAAGAAGGCCATTTCTCAGGACTCTTACAGCTTCCATAAAGAATAAATAAACCACCCAGTGAGCTGAATAATAGCTCTAATAGCTATGAAATACCTTACAGAATAAATGTGCAGGTAAATTCTGCACAAAGCCATCTGAATCAGGATTCTGAAACCCTTGTGAGAGTTGACCGATGTGTTTCTGCTGAAAACAGCATTCCTCGATGGTGTTATGATTTCGTTACAGTTGATATCATAACTCAAAACTGCATTTATCTTTGTCAAGCACCAGTATGGCATGGAGGGAGGAAAAAAAAAGATCAGTAGTATAAGCTCAGTGAACATTTACTGCAACTCAATCTTTCTTTCTTCTTTCCCTTGGACTGTTGCCTCAGCCATTTCTGAGCTGGCCCTGCTACTTTTTATAGTGTCATAGTGCCCACGGGTGTCTATCTCCACCTTCCAGGCTTCTCTTGCTAGCATACAATGAACATCAGTTCAATGCCAAAGATCAGGCCCCAGGAGCCAGTGTGATTTTTTGGCCACTCTCTGTGTCCCTTTTCAAATCCTCAGCAAAGCCTTTCAGTAGAGATAATGAATTATTCTGCAGAAGCCAGTTCAGTTTCTGGAACGTTGGACTCAGACATCACAGAACTAATCCTCTTGTAGCCCTATCAGTGAAAACACATTAATGTTTCTTCCCTTCGGCTTCCTTGCATTTCAGCTGCTGGTCCAGGACCAGGTTCATTCTGGCTGAGCTGTGTTTCATGAATCATGACAAGCCACTTTTCGAGGCGATCATAATCATTCTAATCTTCTATCATTATGTCCCAAAGCTTCAGTAATGTGCTAGATAAATATTTGCAGCAGAAAAGAGACCTCAACTCCCTGTGGCTGCACTGGGTTAAAATCTGACCACCTGTTTTGAGCTCTTCTCCAGTCTAAAGTTTGAGTGTGTGACAGGCACAGATGATTTGCTCAGAGCACGGCTGAAATGAGAGTAAAGAGAGGGTGAAGGCATCCCAAGCCATGTTCTGCTCTGATGGATGCATGGGTGAGGTCCCATGCTGGTGTGAACAGAGTGGGGTCAGCACAGCTTGGTGGTGTACCTTACACTGAATATCCAGTCCTTCAGGGTAATAGTTACTGACCTGCAGCCACCAGAAATGTACTTCTTCAAAAGGAAAACACCTGAAACATTAAATCACCAGGTCTGCTGTTTGGCCTTCTAGAATGGCACTCAATCTACCTTGCACACACATGTGCTCTCTTTCTAAACAGAGCACTGACTGCTGCTGCACTGTTTGCTTTAGCCTGTCTGCTCCTCCACGGTCACCGGACCAGCAACAAGATGGGAAGAGGGCTTTTTCTCCACCTGCTCCTTCTGCACAGGGCAGTGCAGCCCTCTGTGAAATGGAGCAGTTTCACAGTTGTGCAGGACCCACTCCTGGTGGGCACCAGGGTCTGCTCCCAGAGCCTCTCTACACCACATTTCATATGAGGATGTAGGGCTGGGCTTTGAGGAGGAATCAGTCACATCCAGAGGCTGGAGGGAAAGCTGAGATGGCAGTCAGACTCTCTGCTTTGAATGTTGTAGGTTCTCTGCCACTAATATCTCACTGCAGAAGTTACATTTCCCACCAGAATTAGGGCTGTGTGTGCAGTTCCCTGTCAGAAGCACTCAGACTGTCAGAGAAAGCTGGTCACTGCCTGCAGGAATCTGTGCTGGACTGTGCTCACAAAATGAAGATGGTACGAGCTGCCAGGCCATGACTGGCACATACTGTGTGTTTACGTCCCCCTTGCTGACAAGGGATTTTGCTTTAGCAATAAGCAGATGAAAGCGGAACAGGTTATTTGTTTTGCATTTGACTTTTTGTGAGTAATTTTTCCAGGGGAATCTGTCTAGTTCTGCTACCTGCTGCTAAAACAGATCCTCAGAGAGGGCAGTGCCTGCGGCCTTCCCTCTTCAGGAGAGTAGCCTGATCCATCAGGTTTCTGTTTTGCCTTCTGCTGGCAGTTGAGGCTTGACTGCATGAAAGAAATAAGACAGCATTGAATCTTACGGAATATGTTATTTAGGATAATTGGGAAAAAGCAGTCTCAGAGCAGAATAAGAATGTCCTTGCAGTAGGTGCTCTCCAATGACAGTCTCTTCTTCCCCGTAGGCAAACTTTGAGCAGACGACAATTTCACAGTAACAGCGGTGCTCGGGAAGGAAAGGAGGCTTCCATTTTTAACCTATTCCTTTCCACGTTCACTTCAGACATGGGCTGAGAAAGTAACTGGTGTGTTTTAGCACCAGCACCACTTGCAGGCTGTCAGCCCTTGGTAAGCAGAGCTGCAGCACCCCCCTCCAAACAGGCAGAGCCATGGGAGAAGCCGTGCCCACTGCCACAAAGGACCTCCATCCCTGGCCCTGGAACGTGGCTCAGTCACCTGCCCATCTCCATGCGTGGCTTTTCTCCCCAAACTACAAGCACTGGAAGTGGCAGGGGTGAAGAGAGTGATCCTCCCAGAGACTGGAGCAGCAACAGTACTCACTTGATGCAATTCAAGTCTTTTTCCTCTCTAGGTCCATGGAGACACCAAGTGAGTATGATGGGACAGAGACTGTCTTTTGATGGAGAATTAATTGAAAGCAATATTGAACAGAGATGTTCAGTATGTTTTTGCTCACTTCCATGAGGGAATGGCTTGTCGTTTCTTGATATAAGGGGGTGGACAGCTTTGAATAAGAAAATAACTTCTCGCTTCTACATCTTCTCTCTACACTGCCTCTGCTCTTGCTCGCAGAGCTGCCCGATCACCTAGTGCTCACTTTTCCAGCAGCTTCAGTCCCTTTATTTGGACAAATAATCCCATTTATTAAACTGGTGTTTTCCACACTGCATAAGGTACTGAAACCCCTCACATTCTGGGGTTTTCTGCTAGGTAAGGGGAAAAAGGAGCAAAATTCCTCACAAAACTGAGCCTGTGTATTCTGAATTTTCATTCTGTGACACTATTCATAGAAAAGAAACAAAATGCTCTGGTACTATGGATGCAATTTTCCTGGCACATCTACGGGGAGGGCATCTTTAATGAAGTCCATATTGTTTCTCTTTTGTCCCTCCAAATTCATGCCGATAACCCAGGTTTAAATCTTCCTCTGATTTCGCAAACAAGTTCTAGCTTCAGCCTGGGAGGATGTGTGTCAAGTACTTTGGAGGCTCTGTGTGTATATGTCTGAATGGGTGTCCTGGGAGCTGTGGTTGGCCCTGACTGCCTTTGTCCCACAAAAAGGTAGCGCTTAGGGGAACATATTTCTCTGCTTTTCTTGCACGGCTGTGCATTAATGCCACTACTCAAGCTAAGAATAGAGAGTCTTCATCTTGATGGCTTTGAAACAGACCAGAACAGCAAATCTTACTAATGTGCAGGCCAGATCCTGCTCTCAGCTGCACAGACTTCTGTGCAACAATTCAGAAGTTAATGATGCACTAGGGACCCTGTGGTGTAGATGAAGCACCATAACAAAGAAATGTTTGTTGAGAAATCACTCTCTCAGCTCTCTCTGGTTCCTTTATCTCAGTGTAAGAGGTAATTTCAAATAAGGTCTCACAGGGATGTGCTGTGAGCCTGTCTCTACTGGATATTTTTACTGTTATGTCCAGTGGTGCTAACTGGAGAATGTATTTATATAACTTTGCTATGACCTTCTTGCCTGAAAGGACTGAAGGACTCCCCTGGAGTGAGGGCCTCGGTTAAAGATGATTTGGACTACCAGGGAAAATGAAATTCAGTGATGATGAAAGTGAAATTATATATTTAGGAACGTACAACTACACAAGTGGCACAAGTAATGCAAAATAAGAACCAGGGGTCACAGCAGGTCATGGGATAAATACAAGTCACAAGTATTCTACTGTGGCAGTTGTTCTCCCCACCTACTTGGTACAAGATGAGGGCAAATCAGGTTAATCTGTGTGACGGAGAACTTATGTTAGATGGGAAGAAAAATGTTGCCATGAAACTTGTGGCTAGTAGCCAAGGGAGGCCGCAGGATCCCTGCCACTGTGGGTTTAGGAATAGATTAGATGAAGAACTGTCGGGGAAGGCCACCATGTGCTTCATGCTGTCCCAACACTGATGGTGGCTGAGGTGACCTCCCAGCCCCCGCAGCATCAGCCACATCTGCCTTGCAGCTTCTCCAGCAAAGTCCTTTCCCCGTGTTTGAGCCAGCCGATGAGCCGAGCTGCGGAGATGGAGCACTGATGCGGTGACACTGCTCACACTGCTGCTTTGAGAAAATAATTCAAGAGGATTGGATTTTGAAGAATTCATGTACATTTTTAACAGCTCTCTCTCAGCAAAAAAACCCAGATTAATTCAGAAAGTTGTCAAGTAACACAGAGGCCATATATTGTAAAGTCTATATAATCCAGACACTTGATTCTTAAAAAATGAAAACAGTACTTGAAATGACAGGTCAGGAAAATCTTGTTTTTCTGAGTCTCTGTTGGATTTCTTGTCTCCCTGCTTCTTCCACACAAAGGACCCCCTCCCCTACCCCCATATTCGTTCCTTGCTTCATTTGCTGTATTGAGAAGAAGGTAAAAACAGTGTGGTCAAAGAAACAGCAAAAAAACTCTAAAAAGAGGCAAAACTATTGGAAGAGGCAAAACTAAGTGTGACAGCACTGCAGCAAATAAGGAAACACCATATAAATTGGACATTATCCATGCAGTTTGCATTTGAGCATTGCCAAATAGATCTCAGTAAGTGCAGCCCAGCTCTGCTCCATTTACATATCTCCCTTTTCCAAAAGGAACAAAGGTAGTTGCTCTGACACTCAGGAGAGGAAACGGGAGAAAAAGAGATGGATTTAATGGTATGCTTTCTGTAATTTCTTTACTATTTTTGGTTTTACTCTCTGAGGGAGGCAGGGAATGAAAGGCTTTAAAGCTGCTGCCTGGCACTGCTGTGTAAAAGCTGGGGAAATGCACACCCTGTGTGTGCAGAGGGGTGGCAAGGACCTGTGCAGGGTATTCATCGTGCTCCTCCTTCACTTCTCTGCAGACTAAGCCTCAGAAGCCCCTTCCTCTACATTCTGCACTGCACTCATCATCTCCCTGTGTCCCTGAAAATGCCAAGCAATTACTGGGTCACTCTCCTTTCTTTTGAAAATCTAGATGTTTTAAACTTTGCTTTTCATAAACAGGTTGTTGGAAAAGTTGTCAGCCTCTGAGATGCAGTTAATCTTTGGACAAATATACTTTGAATGGTGCACTGTTGTCTAGCAACTATACGATAAACAGCCCTCCATTTGTCTCCTGTGGGTAATCACTGATTCCTTGGGGATTAAAGCTTAAGTAACACTCCAATCTAGGTGCATGCATCAGACCACAGCGTATTACAGGAGATTATGTCTCCCAGTATACAGCTTGCTTAACCATTTAGAAACACAACGGAAAACAGACAGCTGCAATGACAGGAAAATGAGCACTAGCCTGTCAAGTAATTAGTATTTTGAGTTAAGTTGTGGAACATTCCACTGGCAGGCCCAAAACAATTTCTGTCGTATGGAAGGGCGGGGTGTCAGATAAGCATCGCATCAGAACACCTCATCTAGGCTGAGCCTGAGTTATTTCAGATACGTCTGGATAGCTCTCTTGATGCAGACCACAGCCTCTGCATGACCTCCTGCATCTGCTGCCTCATGCCGCAGGTACGGAGTTTTACCTTCCAGTGGTGTGCAGGACTGTGCTCCAGCGAGGTTCTGCAACTCACTGGTGAGCACGGAGGCTCAGGACTGGTTGAACAGACTCTCTACGTGTTGTGAATACAATCCACTAGATGCATCTGCTTCTGCTGATCACCGTCTGCTTAAGGGACTGAAACGTGCTCTTGCTAAATCACTGCATTTAACACCTTCCCCAGCGAAGCTCCCCTGCCCTCAGTTGCTGATAGTCCCAGTGTAATGCTAGGGAATGAATGAGTGGGCTGGTCTGGGGCCTGCCTTGAGGAAAGGGCAGTCCTTTGGCTGGATTTAAAAGAAATCTAAATAATTTAACTAAATGGATAAAAATTACAGGCTCTATAGTTAGAGTAAGTCTCAGCATTTCTGGGATTAGAGTTTCAAATGTTGACCTCCCACACTGAAAGAAATACATGTCTGTGCGTGGGTAATGCTACATATCTTTTGGAGAATGGGCGTTTAACTGAAGGAATTATGTTTAAGACATTTAAGATTTACCTTAAGAATTCACATTTTAGAGACAGCAAGTTTGATAAAATCTGCAAAAACAAACTCTCGGTAGGGTTTCCCCACCTTCCCCTTGTGATGCTTTTTTAATGGCCTGTTTGTGACCCACAAGGAGCAACTGAAGTGCCCCCTTGTCCCTGCAACACTCAGGCTCTCCAGGCTTCAGATACAAAGTCAGGAGGCAGCAGAGGCAACACACTCTGTCTGTCCAAAACACTGTGTGCAGGAAAGGGTAAATTGTTGGGCCTGCCCTCTGCTTTCCCAGCCCGTCTGAGCTGGAGTGTCTCTTGCAGCTTCTGCAGCAGCAGATGCCTCCGTGCAGGCTCAAGTGGAGAAAGTACATGGAAAGCAGGGAACAGGCTCCCCAAAGGGAAAATCCTCCCCAGGGCCAAGCCAGTGTGAGGGCTGCAGTATGCCAGCTTTTGCTCCTAGCTGTGCCAAGAGGCATTTGAGGCTTACGGCCGGTGTTGGAGTGCTCAGCCAGTCAGTGGAGCAGTGCAAGGGGCACCCCAAATGCTGGGTTGAAATTTAACTTAGATACAAGTGCTTTCCATGTGCTGTGTGGGTGACCCTGGAAAGAGTCCATGAATATCAATGATATCCCAGAAAATGTGGGCTTAATTCAAATGCCCACGGGGTGCCCCTCTCTGAAACACCACCATTTCAGAAACTTTCATTCTTAAGCAGTTGTTGGCAACAAGAAAGGGCTGATCCTACTTCCCTAACAGTGGAATGTAGGCTTTAAGGTTTCAGGGTGTAATGACAGGGAGATTTTGTACCCTGCATCTTTTCCTAAGTGTTTGAAAGAAGCATATGTTAGACCCAAGGAGAAATACAGGTACGCTACGGAGCTCTGTCTGTCTCGGAGTAGGAGGAGTTGGCTTTCTTTGGGAGCTTCTACACAAACAGTGTGACCCCGCTGGGACTTGAGTTTTCAGTTCTTGCCTCCAGAGGATCTAACTACTGTTTTGTCCTTCACTTCCAAATCCCCAAAGCACTTTCCTAGGTGTCCTTGTCTTTTTTCTTCCTACTGCTCCTTCCTGAACGGGATGTATGTGTTAAAGTTAGTGTTTCTTGCACAACACATCCCAGGAAGTTTCAGTGATTATGGTGAGGTTACACACTGAATGGAGCAATAATTAGCAGAGAAATGACAGTATTATCATTACACACAGCCCCCTCCCCGCCCCCCTTTTTTTTTAAAAAATCCTTTCCAAATCAGCTTAAATCCCTCCTCCCCCTGCACTGATTTCAGTAGTCTCTGGAACAAACTCAAACAGAGCATGGACAAAGTCTTGGTCCTGTTGAATTTAATGCCAAAACTCCCATTGTACTGAATTTTGAACAGTGACAAATTCACTTTTGAATGAAAGAGGACAAATAATTTGAAGCCTCTTGGGGCTAATGAAAATCTGTCAATTGCTGTCAGCTGGATTTGCATCAGTGTAAGATAAAATAACACATATTTTGGTAAGACAGAGACAAAACCCCTTCTAATATGGTGTGAAAGTAGTTACATGTCTAGTACTAGAGAAATTTCCATCACATAATGAAAATTAAAGTTTAAAAAATTATTACTTCTGCAAAGGTGACGTCATGGACTGTGTCAGCATTTGAGATGTGGTCATTTTAAAAGTCAACAACCTTGGCAATGTCCTTTGGAGATTATTGTTTGTTAACAGTGTACGTTAGGAATCAAGCAATCACAGAGAGTGCAATTAAGTGCATAATCAGAGATATTTTTGACATCTGTCTACTTATAGGCTCCATGGCATTTTTTGCATCTCTCCCCCTTGTGTCTTCAATTAATTTATCATGACCATCTGTGTTGTATTTTTTGCTGCTCAGCTTGCCTTACTACATCTGTTTCTTGGCTGAGTATTTCATGACACTTCATCATTTTCACTCAGAGCTAAAAGTACAGAATTTGCATTTACTCAGTTAAGTTGCTCGGTTAAGATAATCAACAATCAAACAGACCACTACACTGCTGTTAAACGACTCTTCAGTGGTGAACAGAAAGGCAAGAAGGAAGCAACAGCAGTTTAAAAACTGCAGCTCAGGTTTTCTGGTGCTGCACAGACTTAAAATCATCAGGGGTTCTACCATCTCCTCTGCTGCTCACTGTGGATCCCCAGCTTAGAGGATACTTCAGAGAGAAGGGGAGATGTCATGGCAGGAAGGGTGTTTATTGTGCTCTGGGTAGTCTCTGTGAGCATAAATGGTTTTTAGGGGCACAGCTAACTACAGTCACTGCATGGGGGTTAAGGATGCTCGGAAGTACACAAGGAGCCGTGCAGGCCCAGCCTCCCTTCGCTGACTACAGTCTGTCAGAAGGAATCAACAGTGGAAGCTGGCTGCACTGAGTGGGCAGTGCAAGCAGCAGAGAAGAAACATTTGTAGGTTTTTATTTCCTAGTGCCACTGAGGTTAAAGGTATAGTGCTCCTAGTAGGCAACTCATTCCATCTTCCCACAGTGATGCAAACATTTTCTATTGCTTTCCTAGAGCCCTTTGAAATGTTTACCTTGGGGGCTCATCCACAAGAAATATTTGGCCATGATACAAATATTTTCTCTGAAGTCACTGCTTATGCCCGATTTTCTGTCCTTAAATTTCTTCCTTTGCTCTAGTTAATATTAATTTTAAGCAATCTTTTCCCACTCCTGGCATTTTAACACCCTGTGATTCTCTTTTCTATGGCTTCAGGATTCTAGGTTTTAATAAACCATAGAGGGAACGAGAGCAAAAATCCAGCATCAGAGCCTACTCAGATGCGGTAAGGGGCCTGTCACTCAGGAGCTTGTAGAAGGTGACAGTAGAAAGGCTGTTCACTTTAGTCACAGCTCTCCCTGTAATAACTCTATGGTAAGTTATCCAGGAGTCCTGGACAAAGTACAACCCCCTCTGAATAGTTCTAACTTTTCCTGAGAAAGACCTGTATACCACGCCCATCATCCAGCTCTGCTCTGCAACACCATATCCAAGCAGCTGTCCTTTACTGACCAAGGACACTCCTTTCTGAGCTGATTGTTTTAACCTCCTGGGCCAGTGCTCTCTGACAGCGCACCTCCAGCAGCTGAGGTATCAAACCCAAGCGCTTAAGCCTTTGTGGGCACAGCCAACAACCCAACGACCCAGCCATAGCGTGTGGAGGGAGAAGGGGGACAGGGAGAGGGGAGAGAAAGAGATGTGTGCTGGAAGAGATATGGCAACATTGCCAGTTATTCTTAAATGAGCCTCTGCCTTGCAAAGCCTGGGGACTGCTGCTCGAGACTGAAGGAACTTTCTCCTGTTTTTGCTCTTCTGTGAGCACTAGTTAATAGTGCACTTCTGTGTGGGTGGGCTAACTGGTTTTGAAGTAAATAGCATGAAGATCTTTCCAGTAAGTGAAAAACTGTTTTGCTGAGGGAAAACAAGCACTAAAAAAAAAAAAAAAAAAAAAAAAAAAGCAAATAGCTCTGAAAGTGGCACTTTTCTAAGCAAGATTGTAAGTCTATGAAAAGGCAATGTTCCCTCTGTGAGCCCCACTATATTAACTGGTACACTTCAGCAACTCAGCCAAAAAACAGCAGGCCAAATACAACCCCACCATATTATATTTGCTTTTTGTCAGCGATTGAGTGAGATTATTTTCTTGTGGTTGGACCAACGCAGAAGACAGCGGCAATATGATTGTTACTGGTTGGAGAAGTCCATCCTCAGCGCCAGTGTCAGAGGTCCATGCCTTTGACACCAAAATATGAAGGCTCTGCAGGCAACATCTGCATCATTAGCAGTGTGCTCAGGTGAGAAACAGCAGTCCCAAGTGGACTGCACCACACACTGTTCAAATGCACTACAAATTGCAGTATGGTGAAACTTGATTGCCATGGCGTGTCCTGGAAAATGTACCAATGAATAAATCTTCCCTCCATCCATGCTGCCGGAGCATTGCTACCAAGCAACTGATGATCTGAGTGCTGACTGATCTGGTAAGTCATGTCAGTACAGCAGTAAAAGAATCCTTGGTTTCAGCTGCTAAATAAGGTATAGGAGAGATGAATGATTTTTCAGTTGTGAGGCTTATACGTCTGAAAAAAGTGTTCCCAAAGATATTCCCCAGTCATCAGTGTCTCTGATTCATGGCAAGAACTTCCAGGAATTTGCTGCATTGAAAACATAACCTGGAAAATATACCTGAAAACTAAGCATTTTCAAGGGGGTTTTGTTCTGCATTAGTCAGAGCTGATGACTTTTGAAATAGGTTTTAATGTATGAAAATATAATGGTCTTTATTCACGTAAAATGACTTTTTACTTAAACTCAACAATTCCATTTAGAGCAGAGCGTACCCAGAATGTTATAAACCTCTACAAACTGGGCTGGCACTGAAGCTCAGGACAGACAAGTAATCCTCCACAGATAATTAGCACATAAAAATGCTTTTAATCTCTTTGTTAGTCCAGTTGTGGTTTTTGATCTAATAATAAACTGAACTTTAAACCCCCCCCATCCTCATACATTTTAATTTAGACTGCACTGGCCATCTTTTAATCTGTAATTTTTTATCTGGGCTGTTTTGGTTTATGTGTGTGCTGCACACATATACATGGTCTGAAACACCACTGTCCTCTTGCTGTGTGAGTGCTGCATAAATACCGAGATGTCAGAATTTGGGCCATAATTTATGAAAGCTTTTCAGCGGGGACACGATTGACTTCACACATATGCTTAGGTTGCACGTGTCCTTGAGTGTTGTCACCTGTCCATGTGCTCCCTTTCCCCGAGGCTGTAGCTCTGCAACCCTCTGACACAGCCTGGCTCTCCTTGAAGTTGGTGGGGGTTTGGCCAATGATACTGGGGATGGTTTTGTGCATTTTTGCACTGTGGGAAGAGGCTGAGTGAGGAACTGTGGGCTCACAGAGGACATTCTGGCCGTGCATGACTGGGACCATCTAGTTCAGCCACCCTGCAATGAGCAGGGACATCTTCAGGTAGGACAGGCTGCTCAGAGCACTGCCCTACCTGCCCTTGGATGTTTCCAGGGCTGGGACATCCACCTCCTCACTGGGCAACCTGGGCCAGTGTTTCACCGCCCTAATTGTAAAAACCTTCCTCCTCTTCTCCTCCCCCACGCCCTTTCAGCTCCCGTGCCGACCCCTCATCCTTCCAAACCCAGTGAAACCCTTGTGGCTTCTGTGGCCGAAGACTGTTCTGTTCTGTTCCCAAAGGACTTGGCGAGAAATGAATTAATAGATCCAGTTTCTGCGCCGTTATTTGTCGGTGCAAATTCAATCTACAGCAGCGAGTCCCCGCGGGGGGCAGACGCCGTGCCGGTGCCGGTGCCGGTGCCGGTGCCGGTGCCGGTGGGATGCCCGGGCGGAGCTCACGCCCCTGGACCGAACGGGCGTCTCGTGGTCGCCATGGGAACGGCGGCGCGGGCGGGGCGCGGAGGGCGGCGGCTGCGGAGCGGCGGCTCCGCTCAACTTCGGCGGAGCGGCGGCGGCGAGAGGCGCTGCCCCGGCTGGGCGCCGGCGGCGGGACGGGAGCGGGCACCGCGGTGAGGAGGAGGAGGAGCTGGGGACACTGCCAGCGGCGGTGGCGGCGGGCGGGGTGCCTGGCGGGGCGGAGGTGGTGTCCTGCAGAGGGGACCGCTGTCTTTGCGGCCAAGAGCCCGGGGCTGGGGTGTCCCCGCTCCCCACCGCCCGGCCCGAGCGGCTCCCGGCAGGGCGCGGGGTGCGGCCGCCTCCGCCGGGGCAGCGCCGGGACAGCCCCGAGGCACCGAGCCGGGGGGGCACGGCCAGGGGGCGACGGGAGCGAACCCCGCCGTGCCGCCTTCAGAAAGTCCCATTGCCCTCAAGTACCTGAATTTCTTTAAAGAGCCGGCTCAGCTGTAGGCTAGAAAACCCGACAAAAGTTTTCGTGTTTTGGAGGGACTTTTAAACAGGTGCCGAAGTCTGGCTGAGCCGAGAGGTGCCGGCTCTTTGCCGGGAGGCTGTGTCTGTGGAGGTACTGGACCAAGCCCTAATCGCTCAAAAGCACTGTCGTAAACCCAGCTGTTATATCTCGTCACCAGGGCTAATCCATACCCTAGTGTGGGTTTAAGCCTGCTGTGCCAGTTTAGAGGGCTTGACTTCAAGCCACGTCCTCCTGCTGGTACCCTCTCGGCTCGCCCTGGGTCCGTCTGTCCGCACAAGCAGCGGGAGCGCTGGTGCCGAAGGTGAGGCGGGATGGGTGGGCAGGGAAGCGAAGGGAAGGGGACCGGGGCGCTCCGACAGCTCCCTCAGGCTGGGCTCGGGCACGGCTGCCTGGATCATGGATAAGAGCTGGGTAACTGGTTACATAAGGAGAGGCAGTCGAGGAGGAAAGCATGGTTTATGCTGCCTTATGCTTATGCCATTTTAAAAACCTCTCCTGCTCTACTAAGCGTCTGCAGCATGGAAGTCCAGTGTTTAGTAACCCCAGCGAGATACCACGAAGGTCAGTCAGACGACTTTGGAGTTATGGCAGCGTAACTAAGGATAGAACACACTGTACATCTCCGACTGCTGATACATTAATTAAAACCTGTGTCAGGACAGCGCTGTTCGCTGCTCACAGTGACTGCTCTCTCTGTGCCCGCAGGTGGGACATGCAGCTATTACAGGGTGGAAAGCATGAGCTTTCCCAGAGCTCTGCCAGGTGCTGCCAATGCTATGTGTGATCTCGACCAAGACAAGCTTAAGTTTTCAAAATGTAACTGTAGCATTCTTCTTTTGGTTGCTAATTTTAAAACAATGTGTATTTTTAAACAGCTCCTGTCACAATGATCAAACTTTAACGCTGGTCCTAGTATTCTAGTGTACAGAGAAAGTCCTAGTATTCTGCAGTGTACAGAGAAAACTCTCACTATAGGAGTAGTTCTGCAGTGAATCAAGGCAGAGTGAGATTTTGGGGTTCTTCGGTCAATATTCTTTCTGGTAGATGCTGTAACTAAGGTTTAGTCCTGAACAGAAATGTACAGGTGTCTGTTAAAATGCATTCTTACCTTATGATGCTATGAGTTACTGCTTTCCCAGAAGAATCAGTCCTCAGCCTGGGTGGAGAATGCACATCTCACCTGCCTGTTTTCACACCACTTAGTCTGGTCTTTGCCACAATATATGAATAAAAAAAAAATTCAGAGGACCTGATGACAGGTGGATATGCCTTTGGGTCAGAGTTTCAATCTCTTTATATAATTCTGTAGATATGAGTATCTGCAGTGGATGACAGTATTAGAAACTCCAATCTGTGACATTACTGCCCCTTTAATAACATTGTGTAGTTATTAGGAGAATAGAGAAAGATGAGCTGGGGATCTCTCAGAGTTTTAATGCTGAAAGCCTTTTGTACTGGAGCCTTCCATTAGGTGCTATTGCAGCTTTATTGCAGAGTACTTTTTTCTGGTGGTTTGAATCATTTTAATAACAGAAAAGCTATGGGTCTTCTGAACTCTCATTTACACAGCTGAATGAACGGTGAAGAATACTTTACATCCCTCTGTCCTGACTGGAAACCTGGCTTTGTAGTCTGCAGAGATCAAAGCAAGGTATAGAATTGAAGGCATGTTTGATCCACCATGGCAAGATCTGAACAATATATAGGAGTTTTAATAACAAGTCAGGCAAACAGAGCCATTCAGTGTGCTTTAACTTCCCGTCTTCTGTAGGTCTAGGTAACAGTTTAGTGTAAGTTGTATGACAGAGTGCTTTTATGGCTGCTACTAGAAACATTGTTTCAAGCATGAGTGAGAATTTGGCATGAAAATACTCCTGTTTTTCAACAAGTGAACTCATTTGCTTTGATAAGTAGATAAACTGTAAAATACTGCTCTGCTTCATGAGCAGATTTGAGTAGAACCCACCCTTTTGCTTCTGCAGATAACACAAAGATTAACTTCTGTAGAGAGTCCCAGGCATTAGGAGAGCTCCAGGCTACTGGGCCCTTCCTTCACCCTTTCTTTAAAATCTGTGGACTGGATCTTCATCTGGAGTTAATCAACAGAACTCTCGTTTATTTCAATGAGGCAAATCTGTTTTACATTAGTGCAGCTTTGCTGTAGATCATGAAGCTGTACCTGTTAGATCAGCTACCTTTCCTCATTGTGTTTTGGCTAGTGACTGAAAAACACTTTTCTCATTCATACCTGAACTTGGGGCCCAGTTTACACTGGATTCTTGTCTCCTTACCCCTCTTACAATCAAAATGCAGATGTAAAATGCACCAGATAGACTTGTTTTCTAGAAAACTGAAGCTCTAAGAATGTGTTACAAACAACACAAATGCTGGGGAGGTGAGAGCAGTTAGTGTGTTCTCAATTTTAAAGACTTTCATTTTAAAAAAAAAAATCTTGGGAGGGCTACCAGCTGTAGAAAATGTGACATATTCACACATATCATCACTGTTGTGGTATTTCCGGAAGGCCACTCAACCTTTCTTTTGGTAGAAATGGTACCACTTTTGTTTCTTTTTTGTCCTGCAGCACCTTTGGTTTGCTCTGACTGCCCTCCTGTCACGTTTACCTAGCGGTGATTTTTAGTCATGCACCTTCACTAAAGGCTTAAGTGACTCGTAACTCTCTGTGGCAATGACAGCAGACAAAGAGCCAGTCCAATTCTATAATGCTGACAATGCCAAGCCTGCTGGAGAAAAGTGAACACGGAGATGGGGCTGCATGCTGAACAGCAGCACGGCTGTCACCCGTTTTTGGGAGCGCTTGTCAGCCGGGAGCAGAGCCGGGCAGCAGCAGGAGCTGTCAGCCCGGGGCAGGCAGGTCGGACTGTGAGCACAGCCCTGCTAGGGACAGACAGGCATTGCCTGGCATGCAGGGGCCTGCTGGGTGCCACCGTGCCCTGTCACAGCTGCCTCCTTCCTGGACACTGCTGTGAGGTGCTTTTTGCTGTCCTTAAACACCTGCAACCACAAAGACTTGACAATAAGGTTGCATTTAAAGCATTCGCTTCATCCCCTTGTTATTCAAAGCTCCTTGCTACTTGTAACAGGGTCATATACCTGGACACATTTTAACCACCATGATTTTCAATTTTTTTAGCCCAGAAATAGCTTGTGTCCATCACAACAGGGGAATCAGTGTGCTTATAAAGCAAAACACAGGTTCTCTGTTGTGGTCTATAAACAGACCCCTGAATGTCCTCCAAAGTTCTCTCTTTATTCTTCAGGTCAGAATGAGGAATGCTGCTGTGTTAATATCATGGTATTTGCATTGCTTTTAAATCTCTTGATTGAAAAGCTCTACCTACTGCTTTTTCAGCACTAATTGCCTCATAGCGTCTCAGGCTGAGGTTATAATAATTTCCACTGAGATTACAATCACATGGCAAGTAGCTGTAAACACCTTAGCCTTCCATGTCACTGAACAAGAGAGGAGACAGATAGGAAGTAGGGTTCTTTGGGTCCTGGTAAGGTAAAATTCTCTATATGGAGAGAACAATGGCAAGTAACTAAAAACCAAAAAAATTTCATAGAATATCCTGAGTTGGAAGGGACCCACAAGGATCATCGATGTCTAGCTCCTGTACCTGCACAGGACATCCCCAAGTGTCACATCATGTGCCCAAGGGCATTGTCCAAACCCTCCTGGAGCTCTGTCAGGCTTGGTGCTGTGACCACTTCCCTGGGGAGCCTGTTCCAGTGTCCGACCACCCTCTGGAGGAAGAACCTTTTCCTGGTATCCAACCTAAACCTCCCCTGACACAGCTTCAGGCCACTCCCTCAGGTCCTGTCACTGGTCATCACAGGGATCAGTGCCTGCCCCTCTGCTTCTCCCAGTGAGAAAGGTGTAGACTGCAGTGAGGTCTCCCTCAGTTTCCTCTTCTCCAGGCTGAACAAACCAGAAAGTGGTGGAGAACAGAGAACAGGGATTCTTTTACAAAGCTATGGTGGACTATATAAATAAAATTGAGAAGGTGTTGGCAGCAGTTTCTTAATTAGAACTTGCTAAGATTCTTTGGAACAAAATTAAAATATCTTCATCACAAGAGACATAGATTTTGAGGTTCATCTTTGATGCTGTTGCTACTTAATGCTACTTCATGCAGATAGAGCCAGCATAGCCGTGACCACAATTTCTGCCTGAGCAGCTGATTAAACATTGCATCAGTTAGTACAGAATTCAGAGATGGGTGTAGCCAAACCAATTTTAATCTACCTGTGAGTTCCAGTCCAAGCAGATACTAGATACCCTTTGCTATCTGAAGGACACTGGACTTTCCTGGACAACATAATCCAAACTTTACTGAAGACATAAATAATTTTAAATTAAGTTTAATATGTTCCGTAGTTTCACATTATCTCTTTTCCCTGTGACTTTGTGCCTCTTAAAAAGTACAATTATGGGGACAATTGGGAGATTTGAGCCACTTATTTTAGAAATAAATTTCCTTGTTTGTGACCCTGTGATCCGGTATGTGTGGAAAAAGGCTAAGTGAGTATCTTGCATGAGCAAATTCTGCTCTCTGACTGTAGCTGTAAGGAACTACCACCCACAAGAAGGTAGGGAAGGCATTTCCCAGCTCTTCAGCCCAGTTTGTTGGTGTGCTTTGATGGCATGATGGTGGATTTCCTGGAAATCTATCTACAGCTCAGTGACAACACTTCTGTTGACATCACTGGATTATGGATTAGGCTCCTGTCACCTAACCCCTTTAAGGCTTCTCCTTCTGCTCCTACACAATCACCACACTCCTAAGGCTCTTGAGAGTCACACAGGATTGTCAGCAGCACTCCTGGACTGTGAAGGCAAAGGCAAATCACAGGAGACTTGTCAAACTAAGAACATACCTTTATAGAGAGTCCTATTCTACTCTCATTTTTTTCAGAATGCACATTTCCCACCCTCTGCATACTTCTCTCCTGTCCTGGAGGGCATTACAAGCTCGGTACCAGGAGAAGGATCAATGGAAAGGATTTTTTTATTCTCAGAAGTTCATTTTCTATACGCTAAACAGGCCCTGCTGATTGCCTCATGGTTTACCAGAAAGCGGCCCTGCTGTAACAAGTCTTAGCAAGTGGTGATCCAGCCTGCAAGAGCCTGGAGGAGACTGTGTCTGTCAGGTTGTATGAACAGCCTCCAGTTGGCCGAAGACCAGCCAGAGAGCAGGCCAAGGAAACATACTCCCTTTGCTGGTGAAAGAGCTAGGAAGGGCTGAAATCCTGTTTAAAGAAGGTGAAAAAACAGATAAGGCATATGAATGTTGGTATTTCTGATGATTCTTTGGTGCATTCTTTGGAACAAGATGAGGAAATCACATGGGGAAACATGGGAGAAGGTAAAAACGTGGAAGATGAGGTGAAATTGTTTAGAACATGCCCTGAAAAAAGAATGGAGACAGCAGTAAAGTAAATGAGGAGAAAAATGCAGGAATTGCTGACAGTGTAGAGAACAAAAAGGAGTTCTGAAGAAAGGCAAAAGAACAGGACACATTTACATGAAAAACTCTCAGACTGACTTACTAACAATTGCTAAAATTTGAAGCAACTCCTCAGAGGCTATGAGAGAGAGAGAGAGAAAGCAAGGTATTCCAGACTTTAGCATAGCTAAGGTAAATGTGGGCTTACAACTCTGTGAAGTGGTTGGTCACACTTGCAACCAACAGTGTGAGAGGAAGGCTTGTGTTCTAGACAAAGGTCTAGGGTCAATGACACCAAAGTCTTGAAACCCAGATCTGTTTCTGGAGTGGAACTTACATAAACCCCTCAGAAATTTTGCTTGAATGACACCAGAGTAGTTCATCAACTGGATTGTGTCAGCTCCCAGGATAGCCTCTTAGAAGGAATTAGAAAATGGACTAATTGTGCAACAGAAAGATCTGTATTCAGCTGGGGCAATGTCTCTTTTTTAAAATAATTGTAATGTGAATGCTTGCGAAGTGTAAATTTGTCCTTTTCCCCAGTAAGAAGGTCAGGCTGTAACTTTCGCCTTCCTTTAGTTGTCCACATCTTGCCAACAGTCCTTTGAGTTTTTCCACATGGGAAAGCCATTTTTAGTCAGTTAATGATTAGCCTGCCTGTGAACTTTAAATTAAAACCAGCAGCCACAATTAATGGAGCCCACAGTATCTTCTGCAGGCTGCAAAGAGCGGTAGTGGGAAGAGTGGTGGCTTGTTGAGCCTGCTAAACAGAGATGGCCAATTGCCAGCTCTCAAAAAGAGGAGATGATGGATGAGAGATGGGGAAGGAAACAATCTCATACAAACAAGGCTCCCTTAGGAACAGCCAGCACAAGCTGGCAGCGTGCATGAAACGCTTGCATGGGATTTTCCTTCATTTGAAAACAGGCCATTTCAGCTGCAGGTGAGGTGCCTGCCTTCCTTTATATTCTTCGCTGTGGAAGCAGATTTTTTATGGCAGTCAAGTGGAAGCCCCATTTGGGGTCAGTAGTATCCAGGTTCCCATACCAAAAGCGAATCTGCCTGTTACTAGAGCTTTCTGATAGCTCTGGGACTGGGCAAGGCTCAGGTTCAGCAGGCCTTGGTATCAGCAGACAAGGTATCCAAAATATTTTCTGTTTATTCTCTGTAATATTAGTGCTAGTAAAATGGCTCTCATGCAGAATGCCTTGCTTTGAGGGAGACCTGTGGAACTAAAAACCATAAAGGCAGTAAGAACAGTCCAGGATCATGCAAAACCCAAGTCTCCAGGTTCGCTTTCCCACTCTGACCACTAAATTCCCCTCTTGCTCCTCTTCTAATGAAACAGCTGGTGAGCTAGGAATAGTTGAAAGGGCATTCCTCTGCTTCACAGTTGTAATGCTTTATACTGATTTACCCCTAATGCCACTGAAGTCAGCAGAGTTAAACCAGTGTGAGACCAGGTCATAGCCAGGATAAGCACAAATTAAAATACAGAAGGGCATGTTCACCTTCATCAGATAAAGGCACAAATGGAAATAATAATGGCTTATCTGGTCAGGTACCTGGAACAGCTTACAAAAATTACTCTGTCATCACAGAAGCTGAAAAAAGACCAGGAGACTTTAAATTATTTACAACAGCCTGTGGTCTGTTATGCTCCTCACTTTTGTTAGTGATACACAAGGGGTGGTCAGACCAAGGAAAAGGTCTTCATCCTTAATAATGTGTAACAGTGAGTGGAGGCCACCATGTAGCCAGATCCAGGTACATGCTGGAGTGGCAGGATCACGGACTTGAAGCTGTCAGCACATCAGCTCCAGCCTGAGTTTGTTCCCGTGTCTCGGACGAGTAGCAGCAGACGCCGGAGCTCTGCGTGGTGGTGTGGGAGCTGTTAGCTGGAGTCACCCTGGCGATAAACACAAATGGAATGGCTGCTCCTCCTACTCCAGAGCACAGAGATGAGACAGGAGCAGGATTACTTGCAGCAGCTGCTGACTGTGACTGCTGGAGCTGGAGCTATGCTCCAGGGCACAAGCAGTCACTACAGCGATCTCTCCTTACAAGCACTGTAAACCAGCCAAGGTGTTCCTGTTTATGCAGTCTTGGGGGAGGACCTGCAGCCTGACACACTGAGGTAGCTGCATCTGTGACCTGTAGAAGTTTTCAGCCCTTTTATGTCTGCCTTCTGAAGAAACTGGTATTGCTTGCTGGGAGAGGTGGAATACAGGACCAGAGAAATTAGTCCTTTGATGCAGTTTGGAAAACTTCCTGATTCTAGAAAAGCCTAAGCATTAGAGCCTGAAATAATTTCAAACATGGGACACTGTACAGACAATCCACGTTTTTGGAGCATTTTCCTGTAATGGTGTGATGTATTTACATAGTATGAACATGTTTGAAAGAGAACAGGCTACTTTATGAAAAGTGAATGATGCACGGAAGCATCTTTTCCGCACAGTCACGGCAGAATCCTGTTGATCATTTCTCATCTAGGGAGTCTGGGAGCTCATGGCTCTCAGCTCTAGTGGGAGTACTGTGTAGTTATGAACTTTTGGTGATTTTTACTGTCACTAGAGGCCCTAGACCCCAGTGTGGAAGTTTAAGTCAAAAGCATATTTTTCTCCATTTCGTGCCTGTCTGTCCCGCAGTAGCGAGGATTTGCTCAGGCTGTGCAGAATCAGACTCTTTAATCCCTTGCCCTCATGTTAACTTTTGACGCCATGTCCTGATTGGGCTGCTGCCAGGAGTAGCCTTTCTGTAATCCCAGCTGCAATCATTATTTGTGCCACCTCTTCTCCCCAGGGGCTAATGGAAGGGAGCAACAAGGCACGTAAGTGCACTGTGTGAAGAAACAGATGCTGTTTTGCTCCTGTTCAGCTCCCCAGTGCCTGTTTTGGATTCCATTGTGTTTAAATACAAGTACAATAGGTAATAACTTGGTTCCATGCATTGTCCTCCTGAAGGGACAACATGAAGGGATTGGCTGGGTGGGGAGTTAATCCCATCTTTTTCTGAGCCGATTGATGCAATTTGTTCTGTCTTCTCAGTGCTGGATAACTCCCCAGCAGTAGAAACCTCTCACTTAGAAGTAACAACAGTTTAAACCTTGGTGTGCTTCTGCTTCCCTCTCAGAGGAGCCTCAGTTCCCTTGGCACTGGTGGTGGTGCTGAAGGAGTGCTCCAGCAGCAAAGCTCAGTCAGACTTCAGTTTCTAGAAGGTGGTGTAGCGTCTACTGCAGCAACACGTTTGCTGCATAATGGTTAAAGCTCTGCCTGGCTGTGTAGCTCATGCTCCTGTGAGTGCTGCCCAGGCAGGGGCGAGCTCTGTTGCTGATGTTACAGCAGCAGCAGCAGCAAACCTACCCAGGTGTATTTGGTTTGTATGGCAAGGTTTTGGTAGTGGTGGGGGGCTACAGCAGTGGCTCCTGTGAGAAGCTACCAGAAGCTTCCCCCATGTCCAACAAAGCCAATGCCAGATGGCTCTAACATGGACCCACTGCTGGCCAAGGCTGAGCCCATCAGTCCTGGTGGTAGCTCCTCTGGGATAACAGATTTAAGAAAGGGAAAAAACAGAGTAACAGCAGCTGGGAGATAGGAGTGAGGATATGGGAAAGTAATAGCTCTAAATACCCCAAGGTCAGTGCAGAAGGACGGGGGAAGAGGTGCCTCAGACACTGGAGCAGAGATCCCCCTGCAGCCCATGGTGAAGGCCATGGTGAGGCAGCTGTGCCCCTGCTGCTCCCATGGAGGTCCACAGGGGAACAGAGATCCACCTGCAGCCCATGGCAGATCCCATGACAGAGCAGCTGGATGCCCAAAAGAGGCTGTGACTCCACAGTCACAGTGTTGGGGCCAGTGTTGGAGCTGGCTCCTGGCAGGACCTGTGGCCACATGGAGAGAGGAACCCATGCTGGGGCAGGTTTGCTGGCAGGACTTGTGACCCATGGGGCACCCACCCTGGAGCAGCCTGTTCCTGAAGGACTGCACCCCTTGTGAGACCCAGGCTGGAGCAGTTCATGAAGAACTGTAGCCCATGGAAGGACCCACATTGGAGAAGTTCATGGAGGACTGTCTCCTGTGGGAGGGACCCCATGTTGGTGCAGAGGAAGGATGTGAGGAGTCCTGCCCCAGAGGAGGAAGGAGCTGCAGAAACCATGTGTGGTGAACTGACCACAACCCCCATTCCCCATCCCTGTGTGCTGCTGGGTGGGAGGAGATAGAGAATTCGGAAGTAAAGCAGAACCCAGGAAGAAAAAAGGAGTGGGGGGAAGGTGTTTTAAGATTTGGTTTTATTTCTCATTATCTAACTGTGATTTGATTAGTAATAAACTAATATACCCAAGTCGAGTCTGTTTTGCCCCTGACAGCAATTGCTGAGTGATCTCTCTCTGTCCTTATCTCAAACCATGAGCCTTTCAATACATTTTCTCTCTCCTGTCCAGCTGGGGAAGGGAATGATACAGCAGCTTTGGTGGGCACTTGGTGGGCACCAGCTTCAACCCACCGCACCAGGTCACTTATCCTGCCTCCTCCCTAAGGATCTCCTGGCTAGAATGTAGCTCCCAGCAATCGTTTGACTCTGTGCACTGAGTTTTTACAAGTAGGGTTGCTGCAAGGTTGTGCCCTCCCATGAGGGTTCAGCCAGGCAAGCTAGAGCCCTGTGTGTGGGCAGGAGAATGCTTCCCCAGCCTAGCCTGGAGGGAGCAAGGTATCCTCGTAACCTGACTTAAGGTGTAAGGACTGTGACTCATTTTAATTACATGGTGAGTGGAAGTTAAGAGAGACGGTGCCTCTTCATCCTTTGTCTTGCCCTCTGAGCAAGCTGGCTGCTACGAGTGAGATTCTCAAAGTGCCCAGCACCAATTATTTCCAAGTGGTTATCCAGTAGCAATTTTCACAACAGACTGGAGGGGTGTGGGTGGAAAAATGTTCTCAGCTGAGGTGTACTGATGATGGCACTGTTCTTTTTCTCTCCCTCTCTGCCCTCAACCGGCTCCCAGAGAAGACACACAGAGCATTATGTCATTGGCATCCTGGTTCAGGTGGAATGAGCCCCCAAACCGCATTTCCCAGAGGAACCCCACAGAAATGGTGGTTGAAACGCTCATGATGGAGCTGAACTGGCAGATCAAGCAGGCAGAGAAGCATCAGCGAGAGCGGGAGAATGAATACCGCAAGATGAAGACTGGAGTGGACTACGGCTGGCTGGTCAGCTACCCAAAGCAGAGCTATGACATCAGCCCTGGAGAACGGCTGCAGCTGGAGGATATGTGCACCAAAATACATCCTTCCTACTGTGGGCCTGTCATACTCAGGTACAGTAAAAGATGGGATGGTACAGACCTTTCCTTTCCCCCTTTCCTCTTTACGATGTGAGAGGACGGAGTGAGAGTTGCTAGGACCAAGAGAACCAAAACTTGGCATCATGTATCATAAGTCATGTTGGGATAGGGTCTGTGAAAGAAGGGAAATCAAATGTTTTAAGTCAGTTTAACACGACATCATTTCCTTCAAGAAATTACTAAACGCTACTTCCCTCTGACATTGGCTTGAGTACTTTATGCTCCTGAGTAGCCAGAGCAGCTTTACCTTGCCTGATGAACAGTTACCATGTCAGTATTGTGATGGCTTTCTTTTGCTTCAGACTTCAGAATCTAGAGAAACTGAGGTTTAAAGGGACATCTAGAGGTGTGTACTTCCACCTCCTACTTGGAGTAGGGCCACCTTCAAAGTCAGATCAGGTTGCTTAGGGCCTTGTCCTGTCCGTTGCTGAATATCTCTGAGAGTGGAGATTCCACAGCCTCTGAACAACCTCCTTTCGTGTTTACCCCCACTCATTGGAGCCTTCATTCCTTGACTTAAACCTGAAGACAGTCCTTGCAGGAGATGTACAAGAGGGCCCTCAGCCCTCACTGCATATGCTGGCACCTGTTTTCCCTTGAACAAAGGAATCTATGGCTCCTGCGCTGCAACTGTAGAAGTGCTGTAAATAGCTGGTCCTCTCTCTTACAGTGGGTGTAGCCAGGAAACAATGCCAAAATTACCTCTCTAGCCGCCATCTTCCCTGGGGCTGAACCTTGGGAGCAATCTGGCACAGAGCCTTGGCTCTTGCAAAGGTTGCCATAGTGGCAGAAGCAGAGATTTGGGATCATTCAGTGACCAAGACCTCTCCAGTGAAAATCTGCTGGGAACAGCACCTGCCTTGTATTTGTATAACTCCAAGCTATGCTGTAAACAAGCCACTTCAAACCCTTGGGATTCAGAGCTATCATTACCATCCCCCAAGGCCACTGAGCAAGGCCTGTCTGGCAAACAGGTTATTTCCATGACAGCAGGCTTCAGTTGCTGGAGCTGGCAGGCCCCAAGGTTCATCCTCTTCAGGAAAGTATTAAGCTGAGCCATACACAACTTGCTGCTCTGCTTTTTTTTTTTTTTGGAACTGAGACAGATCATGCAAGATGTGTGATTTCAGTGCAGCTTGTAATGGTTGTTCAGGATTCAGCATACTGCCAGCAGTAGATAAATGTACTCAACAACGTTGGTGGACTCTGTGTGGGCATGATTGAAAAAGGCTAAAACCATCCTCTTAAAACTCCTCTTACAAATTGCTGTTGTAGGGTGCTGTCATAAATTGTATTACACTATGATTCAAGAAGTGGCATGTTTTACAGAGCTTGCATGGTTAGCAGAGCCACACTAAAAAAAAAAAAAAAGAGGATTTCATAACCTTGTTGGTTCAATTCTGTGATTGAGAAGGGACTATCACAGCCACAAAAATGGTGGAACTGGATTGGGTCAAAGGTCTGGCTGATCTGATGTGTGGTCTGTATGTGACAGAGTGGCAGTGGCACCAGTGTAAGGTGGAGAGCAAAGGACAAGGAAGCAAATCCAACAGTAGGGACAATTACACCACCTCAAATATAGCATCCAACTTACTGTGCCTTGCAACTGGGAGACTTTTGGAGCCACAAGTGGACCTTCTGTCCATAATTGGATGATGCGGTTTTTTTTCTTTCAGTTGTTTAAGTTGTGGAGGCTTTTCTCGTTTTGCACACATGTAAATTTTTAACATTTTGGCACTCTGTGGCAGATTTCCACTCCTGAACTTACAACTCTGTTATAAAAACTGTGTTTTGCTTGTCTTAAACTAATATGTCCTAGTTTTGTTCAATAACCCTTTCATTTTGTGTTGGAAATGTTAAGAGTTGACCCCTCTTCTTTCCTACTTTCTAACTGAGAGCTCTGTGATTCCATGGAATTTTCATTGCTGATGAGGAAACAAAGAAAAAGAATGAGGCTTGCCATGTTAGGAGGTGAAAATGGACAGGAGAAAGAAAAAAAGAGCATGCAATTTAACTGAAAGACAGCCAAAACTGGTTAAATTCTCTTCTCAGAAAGTGAGATAAGATTGAGATTTTAGTAACTACTCTGAAATTCCTCAAGATGAGTATAATAGGAATGCAATGAAACCTCCACATTTCCAGTGAAGTACTTTAATAACAAGATCATTGCAGTGCTGATGTTTCCTCTCAAGTACTCTGTGACTTCCTAGTATGTAGCAGCTTTCAGAAAAATCTTCCACCACAAAAAAAGCTTTCATCGGGAAATTCAAATGCAGAGTGTGTACCCTACCAAAGTCCTTGGTTCTGACTGAAATAGTAAGCTTTATGCTTTCCCTTCCATTTTAGATATTTGAAGAGCTGAGGTCCTTTTTGAAGTCCTTTTTGCACTCGACAAGCACGTAATTCTTAAATAACACAAGTAGCAGGCATCTTGCAAGACTGCAGAGTTTGTTTTGTTTGTGTCATGCAAGGTCTCCTTCTTTGTGAGACTCTGAGTTCAGAGTCAAAGCCAGAACAAAACATTTTTATATGAGTTGTCAGAGATGTCACTTCATTCTCTAAAGGTCTAAATGATTATCCAAATTGTCCTTTTCTGTGGCTACAGGCTCATCTACTGAGAGGCAAAGTTTCTCTAAATTTGACATGGAGGAGGCTGGAAAGGAGCACTTCAGAAATGAAAGGGGTTTTTTCAGATCCAGATTGCCTATTTTGTATTTTGGGTCTCTTGGAATTCTGGAAGGATTCAAATACACTGAAAATAGCATCAGATATCTGGAGACTCTGATTCACCTAATGCAAATAAAGCTATTGCATTCAGGAGTAACTTAGTTAAGTTACTGGGTTAGAGATGGCTGACTATTTAAAATTAAATCCTGGAGGCAGCTGAAGGAAATGACAGTGATTTTGGTGAGGCCTGTAGTACCTAACTGCCATGGTTAAACTGAACAAATAGAATAGCAGGTTGCCAATACAAAATGCTAGATATTTGCCATCTTTACTCAAGAGTTTTAGCCCTAGTCAGAGCTAGTTAAAATCTGTTTAATTTCTTTCAGTTTCAGCAAAAGTGAAACAGTTGGTTTCTGTCCTTCTGTGCCCAGAGGGAAACCAAAAAACTCCCTACTATGGAAATGTAAACCTGAATTTTGCTGATCTGAGTTATTATCAGTATCACAGGCTAAGGACTGTAATTTTCTAAGGATTGTGTATAGCTGAAGTGGCCTTCCAAGAAAGCTTGAATGTAAGATAAATGACTAAAATCAGAAATGGATTTATTTGCAATTACGAGCTTAAGTTTGAGGTAATGTGACTTGAGTGTTGCAATTAGTGTGAATGGTGTAACTCTTTGGGAGTCAAGGAGCCTTCTCTAACAAAGCTGTTCATAGCTTTACCCTATAACCAGAATTACTGCTTAAAATATAGATTCAGGAACCAGCAGCTAATTATTAGCACTAAGCAACCCCACATTTTCTTTCAATGACTAAATCTACTTAGAGCTCCCTGTTCACACGAGCACTCAGGAATACCCTGAACTATAAGCACATTGTTTAAGTCCATGGACTTCCATTGGATTTAACAGGTCTTTAAAGTTCAGGCTGTGCTTAGGGAACTTGCTGCACAGGGGACCTACAGAATAACACAGGCAGGTGACAGCACTTTGAAAAGCAATGCCAGTATGAGCCAAGCACGGCCGGATTCTTAAAATCTAACAGCCCCATAAAGCAACGTAAGGATCACAGTTTAAAGAACAAATTTGTTTGAAATGTGATTAAAACACTCCCTGGACTGGGGAATGTGCTCATCCCTTTGTATGCCTATGCATCCTCCCTAGGCTTCTGTGCTGGTTCAAGGTGAGTTTTGTTGGCAGTCACGTCTCAGACTGCATGACTTGCACGATGTCTTCCAGGATAGCTACCAGCAGTTCCATAGCTTGAGCCACAAATAAGGTAGATAAGTCTGCTTTTATGATGAGTAAGGAAACCCCGCTGAGGCATTTCCAGATGTGGTTGAGCAGTTGCCTGGTTTGAAACTATCCCATGCAAAAGCGTAAGCGTGTTAACCTGTGCTAGAAGACAGATGAGCCTTGTGCAATTTTGTGTTCTTAACTCCACTGTGTGGCTTAGTGTGGAGTTTGTTTCCCAAGATACAAGGCCATATTCCTTGATTCCAGTGGTTTTCTGTTTTTATGTACTGGGTGTTCTGTGCAGAGAGCAGACTGCTGGATCATCCAGAACATACACTGGTGTTCACTGATATCCAGGGAAGATGGCTTTGGCTATACATAGGTGCCTGCAGCAAAAACATCGTCTTTTTCTGATACACAGCTCTCCTGAGCTGGAGCTCAGCCCTGATAACCTGTCCATCTTCTGTGCTGAATTTAAGGCGTGCACACCTTTTGGACTTCCAACATGAGCTGTCCCTTACACAAACGTGCTGGTACTTAAGTTAGGTGGGCATTAATAAGGGGTGAAGTTAGTTCATCCTGTTAGGGGAGAGAAAAGGGTCGCCTTTCCCTTCTCCATCAGAATGAGGGTGGCTTTTCATTGTGTGACTCGCAGACAGTTTTTTGGATCACTTTCCCTTTGTTTCTTAGACCTGCTCAAATCCATACAAAGTAGTTTTGGTGTTCATCCTGAAAAGCTAGAGGTAAATCTTAACAGCAGTTTGCAAAACTAAGCTAAGAAGAGTGCGAACAGGCAGATAGCTGTGAAGGTGGAAAGTTACTCTGATTTCAGAAACTATTTCAGCTGGATTGGTTGGGAGTGTTATCAGCAACACAGGGCATTAGCATTAGAGCTCTCTGCTCAGGGGGTATGTTTGCTGCCATATCATCCATTTCCCCTCATGTTCCCAGAGCCAGGCACTGGCCCAGTAACAGCCTGGTACATGCTGCTCCCTGCTCTGGAGCCACCACCCAGCAGTATGACACACAACCTCTGAAAGTGGAGGCAGTGATGAGGCCTTTTGGGTGCACAATTGCCAATACAAAAGAGGAGGATGTACTGATATATATACGATATATATATAATATGACAGCGCCTCTCTTTAAAACACACATAGAGATAAAATAACAGAATGACGCATTTTAGTTCACTTCTGCAACAGAAATCCTTTGAAGCTACTTTCCCTGGTGTAATAATAAGAATGTTATGTAGACTTGGGTTTCTATGGACTCACCTGTCTATGCTTCAAATAGGATAAAGGGTAAAATGTACTTACTGTGAAAACTGTATTTTGGGCTCTTTGTTAATGCAACAGAAGTGCCTCCTCAGAAGGCAGAAAGGAAGTTTGCAATGTCCAGCAAATCCCTGTTCCTGCTGTTGTCTGCTAACCCTCAGCAAGAGATAGTCTCTTGCTCTTCCAGGCTCTGCACAATCGAGTTTAGCATGACTGTGTCAGTACTTAAATACCAGCACAAACTACAGCACCTCAGAGGTTTTTTGCACCCAAACGTTCAAAGTTTACATCTTTTTGGTGAGGGGGCGGAGGAGGGAGATCAAGAATTCATCCAAAGCAACTGAAACAGTTAAGGAACATTTTGGTGACTTTGGAAGGTTTTGTATCAAACTGCTCTGGCTTGACACTGGAAGGGACTGGTGCTTCTGCTGACAGAGAGTTCCCTCAGCAAACAACACCGGTGACTCCACAACTGAACACATAGCTGCCAGTACTTGCCGGAAGAGAAATATCTGGGATACAGCACGATGTCAAGATGTGTGTCCAATTTCAGGCCTCTACAGTCGGAGTCAAAATACATAAACGTACAGAAAGTCTTTCTGGTTTCTCTTTGGCTTTCTTTCTGTCCGTATTATCTTGGGTATCCTTTGGCACACCATTAAGCAGTGCAATTCCATATGTGCTAAATTCCTTATATTCCTAGGGCTTATCAAAAACCCAATAGGCAATATCTTATTCTATCAGCTGCTGCTGTATTAAGCTTATTTAAATACAGTCCTACTGTTTTCCATCCTTGTTAAGTTCAGTTGGAGAAAAATATCAAAACACTTACCTTATACACTTCAGCTTCCCTGCAGTACAAATACCTGGATTTTAGTGAAGTACTAAAGTTAGTTTAGCTCTGTGTCTGCTTGCAGGTATAATTTTCATGTTAAGAACTGATTATTTATTAGAAGAGCAGCCATATTACCATCTGTCACAAATGCATACTATTACAGAACAATCAGAATATCTACGTGACCAGTGTGTGAGCCTTGGGAGTGGAGCCCAGACTCTCCAGGCTGGGGACAATTCACCCAGCAAGGTGTCAGGAATGGCATGTTCTCTTCATTGCCCAGCCAGTGGCCCACTCAGTGGCTTCAAGAACACTATTCTACCCTGCATCTTATTTTCCTCATCTGCAAAATAAAGAGTGGTTATTCTTCACTTCCTTGGTATTAAGCTAGCCTAATAAATTTCAAAAAACTCGATTTTGAGCTCTTTGCTGAGAAGGCACTGAAGTAATTCAGAGTTATCTAATTAGATACAGCATCATTCTGCAAACCAGTATGTTTTCAGCTGAGCCAGTCCATTATCTAACAGAAATCCATAGGAAGATGAAATACCACTTCATGGAAACTTAAATATTGAAAGGCTACCAAACAAAGTGACTGGATTTTCCTTTGTCTAGAGGCCATTGAGTAATGCTATGGGGAACAAGAACTGGAAACAGGAAATCTAGTGGGGCTTTCCCTGGTCTACCTTGAGCTTCTGGTAAGCTGCAGTTCAGGGACTACCTTGAGCAAGGATGTGCATTTGGACAATCATGTTTAATCAGCAGTGATGGGGACATTTTCCACAAACTTGTCCAATAATTTTGTTTCTTAAGCTATTGATAGCGCTGGGTTCTGGTTTAATAGGTGTTGTGTGGAAAGAGCACTTCCTTCTGTTTCAAACTTGCCTTCTAGCTTTGTTTGGTTCTCATTTTTATTTCTTCTGCTTCTAAGAAACAGTGATTCATTGCTTCCTTACATTCCCTGGCTTGCCTGGGATTTGAGAGACCTTCGGCATATCTTCATGGCCCCTCATTGTTGTTGTTCCTTTCAGTCCAGGGAGTGCCATTTAGCAGGAAAGTGCAAGTTCCAAGCCTAGCACAGTGATTTGGCAGCAATCTGTAATTTGATGTTTTTAATCAAAGCTGTGCCTTGACTGTTTTTCCAGGTTCCGGCAAGTCGTTGCTGAGTACGAACCAGAAGCGCAGGAAGTATCCCAGCTCTTCCGCTCCGTCCTGCAGGAAGCTGCTGAGAAGATCAAAGAGGAGGAAGAGGCCAAGAGGCTTGCAAGGCAATGGAACACAAGGAACAGAACCAGCCTCTCCTTAACAACATTTAAATCTCGGTCCAGGATTTCCCCATTCATCAGTGACATCAAGACCATCTCTGAGGATGTGGAACGGGGCACCCAGCCCAACAGGAGGGTTTGGAGCATGCCAGAATTTCGGAACACCAAGGATTTCTGACTCTATACTGAATAAGGTTTTTAGACACTGATCTCTCAAAATCCCAGTTAACCCTTTTTTAACTCTATTGTTTCTTCTTTTTTCCATCTCTCTTTTCCTGCCTGTCTCTGTCTTGGAAGCTGTGTCCATAGTAACCACTGCTGATGCCTGCAGTCTGTGACACCATTTATTACCAAACATGGTGGCCTTTCCTTTAACTCAGTAGCTATTCAGTAACCTTAAGGGCAAGGCTCACTTACTATCTCATTTTTATTGCTGCTTTCTTGTGGAAAATGAATTCGTTTTGCTATGTCTGTCTTCTCCCTTTCCCCTCCAGCCTGGATGTAGTTATCTATAAAAAACTTTTGGCTCAAGCTACTGAGAGCTGCTGGCTGGACCAATCTTGCTGAAAGCAAGACAGCCACTTAAATGAGTGAAGCTTGCAGGATCAGTCTTGTGAGTTAAAGCTAGTATCTGATTTGGAACTGAACTTCCTTTTCCAACTAATAGCCTTCCTCAGTGCTACAACAAACTTCACAGGTAACCTCAGCACTGCTCTTGATCCGCTTTTTTGCTGACAGTTCACAATCCAACCTGAGTAGAAACAAACCCAAGCTTTTTGAGATTAAAGACCAATCAAGTTCCACAACAACCAGTTTATGCATGTTCAGGTTTCTTGGGTATTTTCTCTTTTGTGCAGGCAGAAACCCCTGAACCTTGCACCTGCAGAGTAGATAGAAATTTATCAACCTGCTGTGTAGATACACAGGTGGATACCTCAGTGCTGTCTCAAGTGCTGTTCTGGGGCCTCAGTGCTCTCTGTTGCTGAGGTAAGTGCTCCACCCCACACCCCAGAAATAAATCAGTGGGCTGAAATTAATGTTTATGGCCAAGCCTGAAAGAGTGCTGAAGTAGTGTATCCATGTAAAGGGAAGGGTGAAGGGACTCAGCGTGCATCTCCGGGGCTCTCTGTACAGTGGCAACAGTTGAGATCATCTGAACTTTTTGCTGCTCTGAGGGACTGAAGGGCGCTGGCAGATGAGGGTTCTGCTGAGACTTTGAAGAGACAGGAAAATGCCACTAAGGAAAAGCTGCTAAGGCCCTCACTCAGCATCTGTAGGGAGAGCTCTCACCAGCAAGGTAACAGTAGGGCACGCTGTGAAAGTCAAGTGTCCTGCAGAGAACCCAAGGGCTAGGATGCTTTGTGGTAACCAGCAGGAGACAGGGAATGAAGAGAGGGATTTGCCTGTATGACTGGCTTTTGGGGAATCATCCCAGTGGGGTATAGCCTCCTGGAGGACCCTGTAGCTTTGTTGTTCTTTTGTCCGTTTCCAGCTATTTTTCCCTGGGGATCTTTGCAACAGCATGTAGGTTCTACAGCCAAGATTAAAACCCTTTGAAGCTGTGCCAGCTCTGGGAAGAATTCCAGTACATGAAATCTATCCTAGACTAGAAATGTGCAGTTTCTTCCAGAGATGGAAGACGGCAGCATAAAACAAAGATCAAGATCAAACCCCTAAGAGCTCTCTGAGACTGTGGGATTCTGGCTCTTCCCCTCTCCCCTCTGGGCTATGTAAGATTGAAGGCAAGGCTTTCTCACTTGCACCAGGCTGCAGTTTCTATCCCTTGGTAAACATTGCTGCCAGCAACCCTCCTAGGGACAGAAAGCAGCTCACTTTTAATCAAAAAGTCAGGGCTTCCAAATACAGCATCCAGTTTGGGACAGGCTATTTCAACTCTAGGTCAATGAGGGAGAGTTTAAAGCCTTCCAACAATCAGCTTAGTGTTTTTCAGCCATATGTCCTTGTGAAGTAATGTGATTGCGTATATGAAGTAAAAACAAAGGCTTGACATACTTAGCATAGCCTTAGCTGCCTAGAAGATGTAGGGTCTCTAGCAAGGGGTCACCACAATTTACAGAAAAAAATTGTTTGGAATAGAGTCAGCTGTATTTTTTTTTTTATATTTGCAAGCCACTGTATGGTACTGAAGGCTGAGGAGTTCATGAATTTCATCCTGCAGCTCTGTATTCATTTTATTTGCACTTATGTTCTGTTTGACACCTTCAGTATTGACTGTATTGATGCAATGTTTGATGGACTGCTGGGAGACACAGGACATTCTGACACACTGCCACAAAGCTCTTTGTTACAGTACAGTGTCAGTAGTGTCAGCTCACTCTTTCTTAAGGAGAATCAGCAGTAACTTCCCTGCAGCAATGTACTAAGCCAAGGAAATCACTGAAGGGTGTTCGCACTATCACAGCAGCCTGTGATCGTGCTGTGCCCTTCATTAACAACTTCCAGCTGGCAGACACCATTCTTGTACAACAGCCAGCAAAGGAGATAGATCTGACCTTTGGTCAAAGCCCTGCATGTTATGGAGGCCAGCTGTGGCAGTGCTGCTGACAGCTGTTTTGCCTCAACTTACCTATCATTTCTAATTCCACAATAAAATGTAATCCAAACTCTTAAAACAGTATCACTCTCCCTCCACCACTTCTGTAGGTTACACTGGGCTCACAGTAGGATGCAATGATGGAGGGATATTCAGATACCAAGCGATGAGAGTTCTATTCTTACTCCACGCTATCTAGTACTCTTACAGGGGTAGAAGTAGTACTGTGTTTGCCTGTAGCCAGCTGCTTGGAGACTGACTGCAAGCTCCTGCGTTGTGCATGCAGCAGCAGGTACTGAAGCAGAGCTGGGAGGTGATCAGGATGCACGACTGCTGCACTGCTTGTGGTGCTGATTTTTCTTAGAAACGCTGTAGACTGAACCTTAAATGATCCTTTGGTCACAGCATGCAGCAACAACTACCCACTCATGTTTGCCTTGTCCTAATTCCACATTTGGTGTGGCTAAATTAGTGTCAGTTCAAATGAGGAGCATGAAACTCCTGACAGTCCCCACCTACTGTGGTACGGCCCGTGGCACTGGGCACACACAGCAGGCAAACCATATTGCTTCTGGCTAAAGCCAACCTAAATGATCCATTGCAAGTGGCTCACAGACCATAAATCTGGTCTGAAGTAAACTCTCATGAAACTTGTGTAGCGTGAAGATCAGGCCCTCACTGGTAACTGTCTGACTCTACAGCTCTGCTCCTCCTGGGCTGCACTGCTTGCTAGTGTAGAAAAACAACAACAAAAAAATTTTCTACATGGCCTTGATGAGACCCTCTGATCTGTTTTTAGCACCTCCTGAAAGCTAGTCCTGTGTCTTAATTCCTTAAGGAGAGTAAAACGTTAATGAGGAGCACATCATCACTAACAAACAGAAGTGAACCGAACAAGAATCATTCTATATCCTCAAACATTCTCTCAGAACTGAGCAAGGATTTTGGTGTCAGCTCAGAGCATCGCTGTTGCCCTGTTGCTGACAGTGTTGTGCTGTCCAAAGGACATTGTCACATCCAGAAAAAAGCAGTCCTAGACTTGCTATACCTTCTAATAACTAATGGCAGCAGCTCAGCTGCACTGCTCAGCTTCCAGGGGCTAGCACTCCTTAGAGGCACTCCTCTCCTGAGGGAGGCTGTGCAGCCCTGCTCCTGTGGCTTCTAGAGCTGAGCCTGGCCACAGGCTGTGTCAGCCAGAAAGGGTGTGCAGGCAGGAGCTGAGGTTCCTCACCCACATCAGCACAGAGTTCAGGCAGCTGTCATGCCATTGGGAATTGGAGTAAGCTCTGAGGGAAATACCTGTCTGCTGACACTGCACTGTTTATACATTTCATCATGGAACCTTGGAGAATTAAAGCAAAGCTGTGGAATATAAACCAATTTATTTGTACTTGTTGTCTTTAATTAAAGATCTCCCGAAATATAATCTGTCCATATCTAGCCAAACACAACAGCTGTTCCACTGCCCTACCATGTATGTATCAAAGGAGGAAGGCATGAATGGTAAAGGCACTTGATCTAAACAAAAAAACTTCCATCCTCTCTCTAGAGGCTACAAATGCAACTGCCCACCTCCTATCTTGCTACCTCTACAATCAGATCTCAAAATATAACGTGATAAATAACCAGGATTAAGCAATTGCAAAGGTCTGAAATTCTCTGAAGCTACATGGTCTGCAGATACAACCTTGAATTGAAGTCTTCATCAACGTGCTTGCAAGCACGTCTTACATTAACCAGTGTTACCACAAAATGAGATGATGTGAGAGACAAAATGGATGTTTTGTCTCCAGATAATTTTGAGTCACTCTGTTGATCCCATACCTGATCCTGTGTACTGGAACACTTTAATATCAGCAGATGACCCCAGATGGCTCAGGGCTTCTTGTGTTAAGCATCATATATACAAAGTATGCATATGTTTAACAAAAGGGAACCCTTTTTTTCCCCACATGAAGTATTACTGAAGCATGAATTGCATTGCGTAGCACATTTCTGCACATCTGACAGATGAGCAGTTCCAAAAGGGGACTGTGTGAGAGTACAGGGGGTTAGTGAACTACAGTGCTCTAGATGCAGCCTATAGCACAGGGCTTAAGCTACTCCTTGCCAGAAGCTGTGGACAAGCAAATCTGTGTTGTTGCTTACACTACTCCCCCACACATTGCTATAGGCTTCTCCCCGGAGGAAAACTACAGACAGTTTGACTGGATGGCCACTCTGATATTCCCATGTTCCGCTACACCTCCCTGCTAAAGGACATGGTACTGTAGTTTTGCCCAAAAAGCATTCTGAGAAGAAATGGACTGCATCAGTCACAGCCATTTTGGTTGTGCCCTGCAACAGAGGAAGGGCTATTAGGCCTCCTTCAGTTCCACCCACCTGTGCCAAGCAGAGACATCGTAATTTCAGTGCCTGCCTTTCCCTGGTACTGCTGTCCATGTATGAGCTGTCAGCACAAGGGACCTCTTGTTCCCTTTGCACGGTCAGACAAGCCATGTCTCAAGCTGGCTTACAGCAGAAAGATGCTTTGCTGGCCCTGAACACTGGGTCTTGGGCCCAGGTCTCCCAGTGACTACCATGTATTTTCAGTGCATTTGCTGCACAAAGATATTTTCAGACTAAGGGAAAACCCTTGCAGGATGAGATCTTAATAAACATGACAGAAAGGTGAGAAAGAGGCCTACAAGAATACACTGTATACACTGTCACTGTATACATCATAAAATGATAAATTGTTAGGGTCCTGGCTAGGATTATCCCCCAGATTATAGCATCTCACCTCTATATTTTAGTCACAGCCACATCTTGTCTCTACCAAATAAATGTAATCTGGCCCAGGAGCAGAGACACCAAAGTGGGGGAAAGAGCTTCTGTGGTTTTGACATCACTGTATCTGCTCCCAGAATGTAATTACTATTACATCTGTTTAGTGTTCACAATGCTGTATCCTCAGAGGCCTCTATCAGGTCACAGTCCATGTGCAGTACTTTTTCCAACCTGATTCTTTCCAGTGTCAGGTTGCCTAAAGCAACAGATTGCACTTAATTTGGTCTGAAGACTATTTAAATAACCAGATATGTTACGAAGCAGTGACAGTGAAATACTCCTTATGTTGGTGGTTTTCTTTCTATATTCTGGCACTGGGATTTAGGAGATGGAGAAGAGCAGAGTGCAGTTTCTGCACTCAGTTTCTGAACTCAGCAGCCCCAGGTAGGGTGGTGCACCTTCCAGGCCCCTACTGGCTCTCAGCAACTTGCTCCTGTTGCATTCAGCGACTGAGAAGTTAAAGGCTTCCTTCTGCGTTTGGCACACAGGCACCAGCAGAAGAGACTGTTGTCTGTCCTCAGCACAGCCAAGGGCAAGAAAGGAACAAAGACTGGATTAAATTCATAGGACAGCAGTAACACATGTTCCCCATAAACAACCATAATTAGGTATTTGCCGGCTAATTATAGGGTTTCAGAATAAGAAAGTGCAAAGCCAACGTCCAAAGATTAAAAAAAAAAAGAAAAAATTCTGTGACATTCCAGCTGGACAGCAATGCCACCTACCGGCAGATATTCTAACACCGACCAACCAGGAAACAGGCAGCAGCTTCCTAACCAGGCCTCTCCTGACAAATGGAGATTCCTCCCTCTCACACCACTGTTCTGTCACCCCGAGAGCAGCACACGAATGGAGAGCAAAGTGAACACAAGTGCTGTTCAGTGCCTGAGTGGAAGATGGCACCAGTGGGCAGCATGCTGGCATGGGAACAGCTGCCACCATAAACACTGTGCCTCTCAGGCTGGGTAGTAATGATGTTCTTCATGCTGCTCCAAAGGGCTCTCCAGAGGCTTCCTTAGACCCCTGAGCACAACGTCCTGCTCGTCCCTCAGATAACACTACATGAGTCATACTCCTGAAGCACAATTTAAGACTGAAATTGAACAGGCAGGGAAAAAAAGCCATCTGTCGTCAACAGGCAACTAAATCACAATCTCTGCACTGGACAGTAGTTTTGAGGACTATTTTGTCCAGAGATGGAACTAGGTAGCTGGGTGCTTGCCAATAATTTTAAGAAGCAGCTCCTCAGAAACTCATCACCCTACAGCTTCAAGTATAACTACGTGCAAACTGGAGGATTCTCAGGTGTGCCCAGGACCTCATTCCTTCAGGAAAACCCACTATGACATAAAATCCAGCCATTCCACGGAGTCCTCAAATGACTCCAAGTGGAGCTCCCAACCGTGAGTGTTGAACCAGAACTTTGGAAACTTGTTTCTAAATACACACAACAAAGACCGTGAGGAGCGTGTTTAACACATGAAAGGACATCAGAGCTCCACCAGCCATCAAGGCCCTTGCCCACACTGTGGGAGGTTCAGCAGGTGACCCCAGAGCAAATCACTCCAGCCCCTCTGACCTCTGCTCTTCCCCTGTGTGTAGAGCTCACTCAGTTTTTCCTGCTGCAGAGGATGACTGGGAAGTTCATACATTCCTGCAGCATGAAACCCCAAATACATCCAAACAGCGCAACTTGCCCGAGTTTAACCATACTGAACTGCTACCAAAATGGCAGGCCCTGCTCACGGGGATCTCATCGGGTGTCTCATGAGACACCTTAGGTCCATGGAGCCAGGTACTTCCGAGTCAAAGTGGCATTTATAAATATTTCCTCAGCTTTTCATCTCTGCCACGTTTTTGTGTGGGCAAAAGAGTGAAGTTCAAACCAGCTGTAAAGGAAATGAGTAACAAAGGATTGCACTGCCCACAAGCACTGGCTGGGAGAGGATACTTTAAACAGTGCCAAGAAAGAAGGGTATGGCAGCAGCAGCTCAGAGAATGTATCCTTCCCCTCCTTCCCACGACAGTGACTTCTGTTTCTGAAAATTCTGCTGCTAAAAAAAGTCAGTTGAGTTCTGCATGATTCTCAGAATGGCAAATGGTGCAGGAACACAGAAAGCGAGTGTGGTAGGGAAGACTGTCACACACACACACACATACACTCACACAAAAAGCAGGTTTTACATCTGAAAGACTTCCATTATTCAGCATTTTAGGAAGAACCCCAACTTGCCCAGCCAGGTAAGCTTCTGCAGCCCCTGCCTCATCACCTGACCTCTGCCCCACTCCATGACTTCTGATATCAGCAGCCTCCCTCCATCTCTACCTCACACTTTTTCCACTGCTCTATTGTTCCAGCCTTCACCTCTGCCCACGACATGCACTTTTTGGTAGACCTGGTAGCAAGTCTGTCAGCCATGTGTATATCAGGTTAATATCCCACACTGCTTCACAGTTCCCTCATGCAAATTTCTCAACCTGATTTTCACCGCATTCTTACTGTTGTAACCTTCTCATCTGGTTCAGTCTGTGGTGCAGCTGCCACAACAGGGATCTGAAGCAGTATTAAGAAGCTATGCTTTAGTGAAAAGGTCAGTAAAATGAACCTCTGCCCTGAGGTAAAGGCAATTATTCTGGCTGTAAGAGCCTGTGCTCACTGGGGAGGACTGCAATCTTGGCCTTTTCCTGACAGCAGCCTCAGATACTCAGTCCCAAGAAGATGCACAGGATCTCAGTGCTTGTGGGGAAAGATGGAGAAGGGAAGGATGCAACATGACTCAAACCTCTTTAGAAACCTGAGAATCTACATGGAGATGGGAAGGACAGAAAAGGAGGCTTATACAAGCAGCAACTGCTGGGAAGTTTCAGAGAGCACTTGTAACTGACTGGGCAGGAGAGAATAGAGCAGAATCACTGCCACAGAGTTTGAGCAGCTCAGCTTTCTAGAAGAAATGACAGCTTAGAAGTAAATGCTGGCACAGAAATAATTTAAAGCATCACCAAAGCATACCCAGCATGTAAAAAAAAAAACCCAGAAAATTTCTCTGTCCTGAACACACACCAAAAAAAAAGGTTAGTTTTTTTTTTAAAAAGAAATAGTTCAACTCATTTTTATACCATGAGATTCACCAACTACCAAAACCCTAAAAGAGCAACAGTCCACATCGTATTACTAAAGGCCCTTTGCCTTTTTCATACTAGTGTGGAACAGGGCAGGAGTTTTTATGATTTTGACCAAGGCAAAAAAAGTAAATGATTTAAACTAATTATGAACCTTCCAACCAAAGCAGCTCTTTACAACTGCGATCTCTGGGTTTCCTGTTCCTATTTTCTTTCCATCTTCCAAACTTCTACTCCCTACCCTGCACCAAGTTTTCAGAAATTATACTATCTTTACATAAAATATAACCTAGGGAATGGGAAGGATGTTAAGTGTCTTCTAACATTGTGTTTAGGATTAACCTTAGGCAAAGTCCAGAGACAAAAGCTGCCGATCTGGGCAAGATGCTTTGACATCACTAGCTAGAAAATACCAAAGTAGCATAAATCAAAGCATAATCCCCATGAAAAAAAAGGGGTTTTCTTGTTTGTTTGGTATTTTCCCCCTACTGACATTTCAGAACAGTGCTTTCAAAAAACCCCTTTCCATTGTCGGATTAAAAGTCAAGGAAACTCCATTTCTTACCTATGTTTTTTCAAGTTTTACGTTCATAAGGATGTAAGGAGTTGCTCTGCTGGATCAGGGCTTTAGGCTCTGCAACAACTACCAGAAAATTCTTCACAACAGAAGAAAACTAGGGAAAGGAGAGGATTCTAGCATCTTCGGAAGGTTTCACACATCAAAACAGTTTAAAAAATTATCCCCTGAGCAATGGTACAAATCTTCAGGTTTACTTCAAAACACCGTAGCAGACACAGGCACAGTTTTCCGTTTGCTCTTTAATGAACTCCCCCCACTCTGATTGCTGTACACTTGATGGTCTTGTCAAAGTCCCTCCTTCAGGCATTCCTAAACTGTAGCTCCTGAGGAGCACCTGCTTCACGAGCGATTCAAGTGGAACTCCCACAGCAGGGTTATGTACAGAGGGGCCTGCTGGGCAACCAAGAGCCAAGGTCTGGAAGGAAGAGCGCAGGCACTGAGCAAACTACCACAGCTGGCACACCCACAGGCTGTGCTGGGCTGCTGCTGCCTGTCCATACCTGTCTCATCTCACAGGGGACTGTCAACAGACCATGAGGTCACTGTCACTGCCTGCCTCAACACCATTCCACAGCCCTTTCTCCATCAGACTAAGGTATGTCCATGGTATGTGTCTTGCTGCACTTTGAACAGAGAAAGATTTGATATATGGCTCACAGGATCAGAAAAGCAGGCCAGAACTCCAGAGCTTTTGGTCTAGGAACTGCAACTCCAGATGTGGGGGGTAAACCATCTATTGTGAACTGAACAACTGATTCAGATAAACAAACAAAACCAGAGACCTTTCCTCCTTCTATTTTAGGATAAAAATAATTTGCTACCATTATTGCTCTAGAGTATTTTGCTGTTATACTTTCTAATGAGAGAGAGCAATAAACTGTCCAGAGAAACATCACATCTCAAATTCTGAAAGAAAATAACATTTAGTGAATGAACTTTCAAAAAAAGTCATTTATGTAAAAGGATGTTCTATTTACAAAGGTCAATTTGCTCTTTAGGATAAGCATAACCACTACCAGAAAAAAATATACATAAAAGAAACACCTCACCTTTCAAACAGATACTTACAAATACTCTGCTTAAACTACTAGAAAAATTAAGACATTTGAAATCAAGAGTGCATTCTGCATGCAGTTAGGATAGAAATTACATTACTGGACTTCAGTGTGTCATTTCTTATCATTGTGAACAACACACACTTGGGCTTTTCTGAAACACCACAGCCTGGCTATTACCTTAGCATCTCAAAAGGAGGACATGGATCTCCATTAACGAGTTACTAGCTACTCTTCGTTTTGCCATTAAAAAAGGACATGCCAATTTTCTTCTCAGTAGGAGGGTCTGGTCTTGTCCAACCTGGTGTCCTTTTCCCTGAGTTTCCCTTTAGTGTTTTGCTAGGATGATGGTTGGCTTGGTACGTCTACCGGTCCTTGGTGAGTGCTCTTCCCATTACAAGGCAGAGTTCAGAAATTCCAGGAGCTGTGCACGGTTCCGGTCTCTCTGGAGAGCAGACAAGCAGAGGCAGCGGTTGAACAGACCTGTACTGAGTGGAGCAAGGCCACAGATCCCTGTTTTCTGTGGGGTTTTCACATCCCAAAGCAAGTGCCATTGACACAGCTGGGTCTACCCAGCTACCAGTGAGGCGTGGGTGCCCAGGGGAAGTGCCAGGCAATGGGTACTGGGGAGACAAGCTGTCACTGTCACTATTCCTTGAGACACTTCCTAAGTGGCTCCCTGCAGAGGCTCCACTGGGTTGTCATTGTGCAGCTCACAGCCTGCCCAGGAGGGAATTCACAAGCACAACAGATGCTCCTCTCTGGTGTCTGAGGCAACTTTCACTGTACTCACAGCAAGTCTCGTGTTTTGGGAAGTATCTTTTTGTTTCTATGCATAAACAGCAGCTTGCAGCGTAACAGAACCCTGAATTTAGGTTCTTTCTTCACGTAAGAGATGGCCCAACCAGTCAATTCCAGTGTTTTTCATAAAAAATTTTTGAATCTTTAAATATTGTAAGGAGTGGATGTTGTTCAATTCAACAAGACCACAGACACCAATCAAAAAAGGACCAACATCAAATATTTAACATCAAATATCGTAACAAGCAGCTTACTGGAACAGAACTAGCAAACATTCAGCATAATTTAAGATACACTTCAGTGCCACAGAGAGAAGTTTTCAGTCAAATTTAACTCAGAATGCTCAGGACTGCTTTGGTAGCTGTAGAATGAACTGGTAGGGCTGAAGCAGAATCTGCCAAGCTGGGTACCTCATGGAAGTAACACTTCCTAATCAGTACCAGAGCCCTCTGCAGGTCACCCTAAGGTGTGGAAATTGTTGAAAAGAGTGAAGGTATTACTTCAGTGCTGAGTCCAAACATCCACAGCAATAGCACACACTATTCATGATACTTATTTCCCTGGGTATCTCAGCAAAAGCATTTGACGGCTTTGAGAAAATGCAGGAGCATGGGGTCCTAATACTACTACTAATTTTAAAATTCCTCTCTAAATAAAGGCTAGTCTTGCATGTGTTAGAAAAACACAGTAGAGTAGCAATTGCAACAACTGATCACGAGAGACTGAAAGAAGATGAGCACAATTAACACCAGTGTAAGAGAAAGCTACAAATTGGCTAATGATTAGATGCTGAAATTCTAAGGACCTGCACAAGCATCCTTTGGTTTATCTGCTCATGACTGAATATTCCAAGCCCCCTCATAACATAAAACCTGCCAAAAGAATGAATTAAAATTTCTCAGATGGCATGACAGCCACACTAAAAGCTACACTCAGTTTACAACTTGTAACTGCAAGACCCATTCTTCTACAAAAACTACTATTAGAAAAATATTAAAAGATACAGTATTTTTTCTTAGGAACATTCAGACTATTTAACTCTTACCTCTATATCTTCCTTAGTCTTCTTTATTTTCATCTTGATTTTCTTTCCAGTTATCATGCTGTAGTTTTCATTCTTCTTTTTGTTTTTGAAGAACTAAAATGAGATCACACATTAAAAAGACATAAGCTTTGTTCTGTAATACTACAAATCTTAAGAAAAATTACAGACAATAATCTTTTATACTTCCTAACTGTCCACAACAGAGAGAGGTTTCTATTGGTGGATGACCAAACTGGTGATCTTATAAACATTTTTATGATAGGCCAGATTAAATACGTAGATGAGAAATAAAACAGGGCTTCACACTTGGAACAAGCATACCTTCGAAAGCTGGACAGGTCCTGTTTTCTCTTTCCTTTTCTTCTTTTCTTTCTTTTTCTTCATTTTGTTCTCCTTTTTCCTTTTCTACAAGAATAAGACATATGCTCTTATGCTTACAGAGTAACAAGGGCAGAAACCCCCAAACCCACAAGGATCTCTCAAGGCCACTCAAGTCAAGACAGGCACTACTGCTTGCCTTTACCACTTGCTGGACAGGGAGCAGCTGAAGTACACAGAAAGTAATGCAGCAGGGGTAGCAACTCTTGGGATTCCAAGGAACAGAAAAGACCTAATTCCCCATTCTCTCTCTTTTAAAGTAACCCCAATACATAAAATCACTGAAAATGAAACAGAAAAATTACAACAGCAAGAATCTACTACTTGCTTCTGTCACTGACTGTAAAAAATTTCTTCTGTTGAATTCTGTAAAGTTATCAAGATTCCTCACTTCTCTTTTCTTTAGAGACTACTCCAAACTCAAGCTAGACCAGCAATGATTGGCAAAAGTAACTTTTAAATTATTTCTCTTTTTCTATAAAGTCAAGTGCCCATTTATCAGTTCAGCTACCACAACCCTAAAAGCATGATTTAGATTTACACAGACACAGACAAAAGTATTGTCTTACATGATATTTAAGGTTACTGAAACATAAAGAACTATTTTCTGTTTGTTAACTACTTACTTCTCTTTGTAAACTTTTACCTTTTTGTTGTGTTTTTCTTTTTTCTTCTTCTTTGATTTAGACTTAGGAGAATCTAAAATTAGGGAAAAAAGTAAACAACAAAATCAAACCCTGTAAATTTAGCATTCTGAAAAGGCATCTGTGTTACAGATAAGACATACAGAAATGTGAAACATAGGAAGAAAATGCTTTAATTCAGCTATATATGTTGACACAGCTTGAACTAACCCTGAGAAAGAAAACACATTGTTACTGCCACTTACTGGACTAACATGGAAAGCGAAAATACCTGATTTACTGATTCTGCAGATGTGCTGGCTTCATGTGAGCCCTCAAAGTTAAATGCTTGAAATGTTAAGACCAAAGTAGGATTAAATCAAATCCCACAACTCTGGTCTAGATAGACCAGTGAAATAAGAAAAGATCTGTGTTTCGAAAATGTAATGAATAGAGGGGCTTTATATATATAGCATACTGTTACCAAGTTACATTTATTTGATTGGCAGTTTCTCTTTTGAAGGAATTTAAATTAACACAAGAACATTGCAAACTGTGTGTGAAGTGGCACCTTTGCACACAACAGGAAAGGGTTATGAGAGAAACACCCTGAACAAGCAGCACTGGTATTCTGCACTGTCACTTTGTGGTGGTTTCACCACATTTAAAAAAAGCCGTAAATGCCCTCAGGCGTGCTGTCAAAACTGGAAAACATCATGTGCAAGTGGAGGTAGCTTACCTCTACTACTACTGGAAGAAGATGACCTTGACGATGAGCGTGATGAGGAGGAAGAGGTGGATGTACTGCTAGAAGATGATGTGGATGAAACAGATGAGGATCTGCTTCTGCTGCGCTTTCGTTTCCTTTTTTCCTTTCCTTAGGGCAACACAAGGCAACAGTGAGAAGCCTGCTCGTACCCATGGCCTACAGAAACGACTCCTAGCAGAATTTAAACACAATAAACCCCTGTTTTGAAGGGTTGGTTGTGTTTTTCCCCACTCTTCCGGTGTGCCATGGTCTATTGCCATCAGCAAGTGACCAAACCCGCTAAGCGACACAGAGGGCGACACACAAACAAACACCACAGAACAGCAACAGATCACAGCTCCTACCTCGGGCCTTCAGCCCTTCTTCTGAGGGTGCACACAGCGGCCTACTTTTTTCATCCTTCCTGTTATCCATATCTAGTCAGAGGCAAAAGTACATTCAATAACATCATTTCCAAAAGACTTCGGGAGCGGGGGAAAAAATGGGCAGTGCAGAAGCAGAGGAAACCTGCGAGCACGCCTGAGGGCAGTGCCATGGAATCACAGGGTGGGTCAGGCTGGAAGGGACCACAGAGGGTCACTTGGTCCAACCTCCCCGCTCCAGCAGGGTCACCCCGGAGCACACGGCACAGGACCGCATGTCCCTTCTACGACACTGCGCCACACTGCGTGGGGAGAGCACCTTCAGGCTCATCCCCGTGCTCCAGGAACCGGAGGCCAGACCCGCGTTTGGGTGCCGCCAGCGCACACGCCAGGGGGGTTTTATCCGCACACTTACGTGTCGGGCTGTCGGTGGATCGCGGATCCCGCCCAGGGCCCGCCCACAGCCCTCAGCGGCCGGAGGGCCCCGCGCCCCGGCCCGGCCCACCCTTCCCCGGCCGGCCCAGCGCCCCCGACCCACCCGCGCTGGGGCCGCGGCCGCCCCGGCTCCGCCGCCCCTCGCCCGGCGCCGCCAGCGACCCGGAAGGGCTGGGGCCGCCCGCCGCCGCTTCCTGCCCTCCCTCACGGCAGCCGCAGGCACACGGGTGGGAACGCGGCGGCCGCACCGTCTTCCGACACCACCTGGGGCTTTGCCCTGCCGAGTGGCCCCTGCCCCGCTGTGAAGTACCGTGTTCCCAAGCACTCACAGGTCATGGGATACTGGGACAGTTCCTGTTCCTGCTCTGAACCGAAGCAAATCCAAGCCCTGCTGAGCGCAAACCCGCCCCAAGCAGGAATTATCAGCGCAGTGCATCCTCAAGACCTCGAGGATATTCATCTGATCTAGTTTAGGATTTACGGAACTTGCATGTGGGCTGCTCTACGCTATTTAAGTGCAAACCAAAATACCCATGAAGCACAATGATTCTTAATCTAAAGCAGTGTTGGTTTGCTTTTTACTTTTTTTTTTAATTAGTGTAAACAAATACCAGTACTCCACATCCTTAAAAGTCTGCTTAAATCCAGCCAAAAGGAATATAGGCTACAGTCACTTCAGAAGGATGATAAAATTATTTATTCTTACATTAGTTTATGTACACAGTAAAGACATTCAGCTAGAAAAATGCCTCTATTGTAGTAAGAGATATTCAAACAACTACGAACTATCAATAAATACATTAGAAACATACTGTATGCTGATGTAGAAATACCCTACGGTCTTCTGGTTACTTACCCGGTACAATATTATTGAAAAGTTTTTTGGTATTCTTCATGCAACATCAAAATTCTTCCTGACAATTCATGCTATACAACATTTTTTTTCTTTATTAGGAATGAGATGAAATTTAAAACCCTGTTTACAAGTAGTAAAAAAAGCACTGAAAATTTTAACATAAACCTCTCAACTTCTGTACTAAAAAGAATGAATTTAAAGAAGGTTGTCTTTAAAAAAATTAATTTTCTCAACTAATTCTTTATAAAACAGGCAGTATTTCAAAAGGGATGTTTCCATCGCCCAGGATGAATTTGTGCTTCAAAATTTTAAAAGGAACATTCATGGCAAAAACCTAAACCCAACCAGTAGGTAGAGGAGAGACTGCAGTATGAACTGCCTAAAACCAAACATGCTTTCAAAATCTGTCTAGGAAAACACTAAACACTTATCCACATCACTGTGCCATCACCTACTCTAACACTTAGAAATGGAGTTTTAATAATACTTAGCTCTTTTCATGCTCAAACTTCTTCACAAAAATTCAAATAGCCCTAACACTTCTGCAAGTATTATTATCCCGATTTTACACTTGGGGTGGTGGAGGCGGAGAGGGCTGGGAATTTGCCAGGATACAGACCACACCCATCCCTTTCATCTTGCCTCCCTTGCTTGTCCGAGTTCTTTCTCACTTTCTGTATTTTATACCCAATGTACCAGAGAGTCCCAGGATACACGGGTGGTACATTCCCATCAGTTATTAGGGGTTATTATGCAAGTTGTGTCACTTTGAAAGTTACATGACAAATATTAAAGTAATAATCGACATGAAATCCAGGCTCAGGGTTGATGTCACAAAATGCCACACCACTGTCAAAACAAGCCTGCTCTTTCTGCAACCAAGTGTTATGCCTAATTCATTCTGTTTTACAGCTGAAATGACTCTTGATGTCAATGGTGGTGGTACACAAGAATAAAATTTGTTCCTCACAATCTGTCCCCGGGAACATGGAAAGCCCCTATGGTGGCTCAGTACGTCTTGACATTGTAAACCAAAAAGGAACTTCTAGATCAAAACAAAGATTTCACATGTGCTAACCCACCATGAGGTACAGAATACTAAGGTATCTTCCCCTCCACCCCTGAGTTAGAAAATACATGTGTCTGAATTATGTCCTGAAAACCATGTAATGTAAAGGGAAAGTAAATGTCTAGCAATAAGATTGTAGATACAAAATAAAGTATTTTGCCTTCATCTTAGTATCAATCCTTGAATTATTTAGGTTGATATCAACAGGAAGGGCATTTTTCACTTTGCCACATTTGCCCTGTTGAATTTTCTATCTTACACCTTTCAGTCTATGCCCTGTTTTGATTTTTATTCTGCCTAGTTTACTCTCACTCTAAACCCAGCTTAGTTTCTTGCTATCTCTTGATAAGCTTTGAAGCAACGGATAATGCCATGGTGTTTCCCTACCTGACCTGTAAGAGACGAGAGATGCACAATTCTGCCACTTGTAATAACAAAATGACTGAGTATGCAAAATTACACCCCTCTTACAGGCACCCAAAGGGCTTTAAAAAGGCACATGTATGCTGTGTCACTTGTTCCTCAGTGCCTGATCTTGGTGGTTTTTAGTGCGTCTCCAACAAACCCTGTGCAATGCACACATTGCCTTGCAGTATGGAAGGAACTTGGAATAAAAATTAGGATCTTCAGACATCACAGTCAGCAGGTGCGTCATCCTTTAACAAACACTAGAGCTGCACTGATTGTGAAAATTGGGTTCTTACAGCAACCTCACTCCCTAAATCCATTTCCCTGCTTCTTCCCCAAACTTCTAGGAGAGAGGAGAAGTGCATGATACGTGAGCTATTCCCCAGGCTCTTCCTGCCTTTTGTAGAGCTGGTAGGCCAGAAAACATCAGTTTTGCACAGATGTGGAAGCAAAAGAACAGGAGTTTTGCCCCTCTTCCAGCAGTGCAGCCGAGAGCTGGCAGGCTGGCCAAATGACCTGCCTCTGGCCATGTCCTGAGAGGTGAGAAGCACCTGCAGCTTTTGGCTTCAGATGGGGACTGTGGATGTTTACCACCAATGGAAACCAGTCCCAAGGCACTAGGCAGGAATGGAAAGGACACAAGAAAGCTATTGTGACCTGGGGGTACCCTGTACAGCTGAAAAAATAGGCTAAAAAAGTAAGAGGCATTGGCTCCTTCCTCTGGGCTTTCTGGAAAAACACAGTTAAAACAAATAAAAAGATGCAAGATACTTGGCAAATGTTTTCCCTGCCTAACTGAAGCCATTCTCCCTGCTTCAAAAACCCAGGAGATGGAGGGATCAAGACACACTGATTCGAATTTGCTAATGTGAAATGTTTCCACTGCAGACAGATGAAATGCACTTGTACATTTGGGCATGGCTTCACCTCTGTGTGAGGGAGAGGAGCCCACAGGCCTGCCTGGACTCCAGGGAGTTTACTGGAGGAGTTTCATCTCCAAATGCCAGTCTGGTGATGGGAGCCAAGCATTCCCCCCAGCCTGGACTGAACCAATCTGGATCGAATGCATGTCTGCATCAAACTGGACTTTTAGCTGCCTTAAAAATGCAGTCTTGAAAAAAAGGGTAGAAAAGGAAAGGCCCATGCTTTAGCAATTAATTATCTGTCGTGTAGTCCAAAGCGGTGAAACATTCTCAGTAGCTTGACTGGTGGCAATTCACTATTGCAGGGCTGGTGTTCACCACAAAAGCAGTTCCTCATGGTTACAGCAGTCACACTAATCGGGCACGCTTTTCACAATTCCTCCAGATCAGTTAAATCCACAACCACTTTCAAAAAGAGAGTGTCATCTCTGATGTAGGTGTTCTTTGTGTTCTCCAGGACCGTGTGCGGCACGAAGCGCGGACAGCCAGAGGCGATATTCATTTCTCCATCCGGCCTTTTGAAACTGCTGCTGTTGGGGTCAGCTCTAAAGACTTCCACGATGTGATTTTTTTTCCCACTTTGGTCCAAAAGCATAAGTGTAACTTTCTGCTTGAAAGGCCACAGCAGCAGCGAGTCAAACTCGCCCCTCATGACCACAAAGTAGAGGGAGATGTGCGTTCCCTTTCCCGAGCCGTCCCCATTCAGGTAGGCTCTCGCACACAACCTGTACCCACAGCGGCTGGTGTAGAAGGGCTGGCTGGCTATGGACAGCACACGGCCTTCCACCGCCTCTTTCTTCTTCATCTTGTAGTCCGTGATTTTCCAGATTAATTTCCCATTGTAGCACGTGCCTTCCAGAAGCTTAAATCGTTCTTCGTTTTTATTGAGCTGTGCTTTGTGAATATTGATCTGGAGATCATGTTTGCTGGACTGATCTTCCAAAACAACTGAGAGAAGGGGGGAAAAAAAGAAGTAGAAAAAAGAAAGACATTTGGTAAAATAAAACTGTCAGAGCCCTGGATAAAACGAGCACCCAGACTCAGGCTGGCAAAACTGATCTACCCAAGCCTGAGTACAGGCTATGAACTACAGCTGTTAACTTGTTAAAACTGTAATTGCAGCTGGTAATTGAAGAAGAAAAGCTGGCAACTATAAATCACGAATGCTTGAATAGCACCATGGCCTCCATCACAGTGCATGAGCCAGACCAAGGCCAGCTCTGTGGCCCTGCAGTGCCACAGGAGTTCAGGAGACATTGTGCAGTAGGGAAAGGGGGGAGAACACAGCGCACACCATCACAGTTTGGTCTCACAACACAAGAAAGCCCTTTCTAGTGAAGAGCTGCAACTGACTGAGTGTAGCACCAGAGCCTCTACTTAGCCACCAGTAAATGAGCAAAACCCCCCTACCTGTGCAGGAAAGTGCCAACGTACCCAAGCGCTGGTCGTATGTCTCCATCAGGGCGATCTTCTGTTTCACATTTTCAATTGTGTCAAACAGGGGCCGCAGGTCTAATTTACTTTGCTGCTGGTTTGCCATCTGTATTAGCTGTTTCACTTGTGATTCCAGGCGTGCAGACTTATCCAGGTGACTGGCCAGAGCCTTCCCAGTTCATGCCATTGGAAGAGGGTGGGAAGTAGAGACAAGAGATATCTGTAAAACCAGCTATTTGCTTTGAATTAAGATAATGAAGTCTTTAGCATGTCAGCAGTATCAAGGATATGATGCATTGAAAGCGCTCTGCTGGCTTAGGAATTTATCCCAGTGCTCCTTCATGATTAATTCAGCACATTTACAGACTGAGAAGCCATCCCTCATTCAGACCAATTCACACTGCATCACTTCATTCAACTCATTATTCAAATTTACACCTGCACATTTGCCATGGGCATCTGACCATGAGGATTTGTACAGTGCTTTTTGCCCAGATCACGTATCCTAACTTCTGTATCAATTAAAATGAAACAGTAAAATTGCTACATATTGTAAAAAAATGAGAAGGTCTTGGGGAGATTTGTTATTGCTGTGCTATTAATGACAACTGTTACTGGAGAAACATATTTCAGAATGCAAGAAAGTAACTGGTAAAAAAGGTAAAATCAATGTCTCACCTGAGTGCTTACCATCAAGTTGCTATTGTTACCAAACAGTTGTGTATAGTGTCTGAATTCTTTCTCACACTTCTTAATGGCATCTGCTAACTGCTGGATTTTAATCTCTTTACATTCAAGGCTCTTATACAGGTCAGATATCTACAGATGGAAAAATCAGAGTATAAATGCTAAGGAACACCAAAACACACAATGAAGAAATTATAACATATGTGACTGTATAAGAGACAGTGGAGAGGTTTACAAAGCAAATCCTCTAAGCGAGATAGATAGAGCACTCCTTAATTCACTATTCGTGGATAAGCACTGGCAAGAACTGAACATAAGGTATCAGACTCTTGATTAGATCTGTGTGGCTACAGGTGCAAAGAGGCTCCTATCTCTCATTCCCATCGTGATGATCCATTCAGCTCTACAGTGGGATAATATATACTTACATGCACACGTGCATGTGTGTTTCTGTGTGTATGTATATGCATTTTTTTTCCTTTACTGAGGTCTAACCAGGAAAAGAGATGAGTCAGTGAGGGATACACATTTCAAAACCAAGTTATAGCACTTTGGGATGCTTATTTCTTGCATAAACACAAGCAAAGAGTAAGTCCACCATCAGCTTGGATGCATTCAGTTTAGCAGGACTGGGCCTACACCCAGTGTTACCTGCTGGGAGCCAAAGAAGTGATCATGAGCAGAAAGGTGCTTGCAGCTGGTTCTGCTGTCCTCCGTGCTGCCTCCACACAGATCAGGTGACCTGGGCAGCTAAAGGCTGCTTTTTGGAGCAAGTCTGCTTTGGCCAGTCAATGAAACTTTAAAATACTTTATCTCTAAACCTCATATCCAGTGTAAAGCAGAGACTGAAAGCAAATGAGGTGAGCGATGGCAAGGAGCCTCCCTGCTGTGGCTGGTGGAGAATGTACATGCCTGAGCACAGAGAGGCTCCCCTGTAATTGACTGACTTCACTAGAAGAGCTTATTCTGTCTTCTGAGGTGTGAAAAGACCATAAAAACAGTCTTTTAAAATGTAGCTGAGCTAAACCAGGCAACAAATGCAGAATCTCGTATCATCCTCTAACCAGTCAAGAACTGCTGAAGAGTGCTCATTAAATAGGACTTACCTGTTCTTCCAACCGGGAGTTCTTGTCTAAAATCTGCAGCATGTGTTCCCTCAGGGCACTGTTTTCATGTTCAGCAAGCTTCCCTCTTTTAACCTTAGTGAGGCAGAGGGGGGAAGTGAAAGAATAAAATAATAAGCAGATTTTTGAAGCTGTCAGTAAAAACTTCATTGATAAAAACATTCAAAATGTCTCCTTTATGCCTTGAAAGTGAGGGACAGGCAGTCCTGATTCTCTAGTACGGCATCTTAGCCAACAGCAGAAATGGTTGTGAAAGGACATAAATTGGTTATTTTAATTATTCTGATTGGTTTGGGAGACAAAGTCTAGTCGTGGTGCAAAGATCTGTAAAACCGTACCTTTACGTGACACCCGTACTGCTTATACGGGCAGTCCACTTCTGCCTCGGGACACACAGCGTGGTGCTTTTCAATCTGCATGTATTAACAAAGAGGTTTGTGATTTAAATAAATGCTTGGTAATTTGAAGCACTAATAAAATCTAAATGCCTGCACAAAGGGTGAATAAAGGCCACTGTCATGACACCACCAATCACCTAGACAGGAAAACGAGTATTCGGAATCAATAAGCAAGCCAGGTATTTTTCCATGCTGCAAAACACCAATGGCTTGCAGTGACAGAATAATCCACTTAGAAGATGGGAGATATATCCCTTTTAGGATCAAACAAAGGAAACACTTGGAGCAATGAAATTTTACTGGCACAGGCCAATGTGGTCTGCAACGTTGCTTTCAGTTTTCATATATGCATGTGACCTGCTGAATTGCAGTATCTGAAAAAAAATAATAGTACCTCTTTTTTCAGAATTATTTGTGAACAGTTTTGGAGACAAGGCACAGGATAATCAGGACAGTCATTTTTCTCGTGATTCTGAAGAAAAAGGAACAGAACAAGGCAATGATTTTCATTTTTGCAAAGTAGTATATACAGAGGAAGCTTTGCAAGAAGTAATCCCAAGCATACAAATGCAAGCCACATATCACCTTGTTGTTCATAAGAGAGCATCAATAATTGGTATTATTTAAAGCACATTTATTATACTTTCTCCTTCAGCTACTCAGCCAAATTTTGTTTCAGGTGTTAAGTGCCATTGCAATGCTGGAAACTTTTCACTCAGTAATATCAAGGGGAAACAGGTGCTATGGATTCCTGGGAATGCTTCATAATCTTACCTTTATGTTAATTAACACCACATATGTATTACAGTACTGGCACATCTCTTCTCGGAATTTACAGTGCTGGCTCAAGTGCTCTTTCAAGTCTTTGCGAAGAATTTGATCCCGACATCCATCATTAGTGCACTGCATGCTTTCAAACAAACACTGCTGGAGATGCTCCTGCAACACACACCAGCAGATTAAATGCCAAATGGCCGGTGTGACCTGGCACATTTCCTGGAATCAGCAATCACCTAAGCATTCAGAATATAAATGGACACTGTGATTTACTAAGGCTACATAAAGCAAATGATTATTATTAAAAAAAAAAAAACCACCCTAAGGCAAATCTGGAACAAGCTAACAGCTGTAACATTTGCTACTTACAATGTACAGCTTTGTCCTAATCTTTGTACTTAAACCACATTGCTACAAAAAACTCTGAAGACAATCACAGCAATTTAGCTGATCATAAATACACAGAGCTGTCATGAAAATCAAAGGCTTCAAAACTTGATCAAGCAAACCAACCTGATATCGTCCCAGAATTACTTTTGAATTGCAGTCAGGAAAGTTTTTGCAGAACACATGCAAGTTGAGAACTTCTCTTTTACAGCAGTTGTCTTTGAATACCTGTAAAGAAACCAAACCAGCCTTAATATGCAGTCACATGAGATGTTATAAATAATATAAAAGAACAAAACATCACTACAGATCTTCTGGGTGTTCAAGTGTAGACTCCATAATTGTGCATATGGCTCTTGATAATTCATGTTGAAAATTTGTATTAAAACTATAAATTAAACCATTTATGAAATTTGTCGTAAGCGTAGGGATTTTTTTCCCCCCATGTAGTTATTCCACAGATGCTGATCCATCCCACAGCCAGCAGGACTAGTAGCACAGGAGCTATATAACCACTGCCAGAGCCTGCCTGTATCTAGAAGAAAGCAGCTGGAGCTAGCAGGCCCCGAAGGCCAAACCAGCTCTGTGTATGCTCCACTATGTTCAAGCAGTGCTTTTGGGATGGAGGTGATGCTGAGATATCCTTTCTGTCACCTCTGGGAAGCAGCACCATTCTCAGCTGTTTATGTAGAAGCAAATGAAGCCCCCAGAGCAAACTCTCAGTCTTATTTAGAGATCTTCCTGCATTGTTGTCATCAAAATTTGCAAGTAGAAGGTGGCAAATGAAAAACAAAAATCCCGTGGAGAGTCTGATTATGACTTCCTATCAGGAGTAGGAGAGAGAGGAAGGAGACATTTGATTTCCCTGGAAAATTTCTGGCAGGACCAAGTATATAATATACTTTCAAGTCTTGGAATATAAATAAGGACAAATGAATCCATTAGAAAACAAAACAACCAAAACCAAAAATAGCTTGCAAAATAAAAAGGATGAACTTCTCTTTTTCTCTAAAAGTCACCCAAAAGTAAATTAAGTCTTCAGGGCTAATGAAACCTAATGGAGATAGTCAAGACAGCAAATTATAGCCAAGTGAAAATGGAGACAATCAGATAAACAAGATATCCCAGCAAGATAGGGCATTAAAAAAAGCAAGTCAATAAAATCTCCATAAAAAAACCAGACATCTGGTGACTTGGGAGGATTTAAAGCTTTGTGAAATTCTTCAACACTTTACGGGAAATACAGAAGACTAAAATGAAATAACTTTAGGACATGAGGTATAAAATGAAGTTTTAGCTAGACAGCCATAATTCCTTTCTGGGAGAGCATCACTGAGTACACTGCTTCCTTTAGCATCATTTCAGAGACAGAAAAACTGCTCTGCCCTGAGGACTAAAAGCCACCTTGTTCTCAGCTGTTTTGCCTTTCCCATGTAAATGCTGACTGCTGAAATAAGGCTATAGCCACTTACCTCATGCATTTTTATTGTTTCTTTGTCGACAGGACAGGTGGGTACTGCATTTAACTCTCTAGATCAAAAGAAGAGTCGTGTTAACCCACAGGAAATTCAATTTATTGTATGAAATTGGGCTATGCTATAATCTGACTGTGACAGAAGTCAGCAGTAGATACCATAAAACAAAGTCCTTTAAAAACACTTTCATCTGGCAACTACACAGCTAAATTCTGCCCACAGCTCAAAGAGGGCATAAAGAAGCAACCGTGAATATGTAACAGAAAGCAGAGTTTGTCCTAAGAGTGTTCAGTGGTAAAAACCACAAGATGTTTTTTAATTAAGAGGACTTTGTCACTCTCTAGCCATCTGCAGCTCACAAATGTCATATCTCAAAAAATCTTATTGTGTGCTTTAAACCCAGCCTTTGCCTAGAAGAAGCAGTGCCCTCTTTGCTACACCAGTAAAAGAAGATCTAATGGCTCCTTTCTTAAAAGGCTTCCAGAAATCCTGTGATAGGGTGCAGGAAAACATTCATTGAGGTAGTGCAAAAGGGAGGCAACCCAGAGACAAAGCAGCAAACATGAAGCATCTAAAATTCACAAAAGGTAATTAGTGACATCCATCCACATAAAGAGGCTCGTCTGCAGCCTTTCCAGGCAAAATCCTGCCCTCAGGTACACCAAACAGTCCATAATGTATTCCCAGATAGGTCTGGGGGTAAACTAATTTGTACCAAGCAGAGGGATGCCAGCAGCCTTGTGATCTGACTGCACTATCAGGTAATATTAACATCAGTTCTATAATTCTGCTAAATTCAGAGGAATTATGCAGAAGCAAATGAACACAGCCTAATCTAACCACCAGCACCAACATCGTGAGACATCAATGCAGCAAATTCCTCTGAAGAGCACAATGACAGGCAGACAGACCACAGCAGCCTCTCCCACAGCAGTGTATCAGCTTACATCAACAGTTCCTTTACGCTGACTTCTCTGCGGTTCACCAGCGCTGGGCAAGGTCTTTAGAGACACCTTTAAAACACTGAGCACGCAGTCACTGGGTTCAACAGAGTCCTTCCACTGACTCCTTCAGCCTCTTATTGGGTCGGTAATAGTATTATGGCACTCACTGCTCATTTATAGATGACATGGGCTGTTTTTTTTAGGAAAGGGAACAAGGGGAGCTTGCGGACACGGGCGGAGTCTGCTCTCACCTCAGAGCAAGAATGCACTGCTGGCAGAAGCGGTGGCCGCATCCCGTCTGGTGGGGGTTGTGCAGGACCAGGTGGCAGTAGGCGCACTTGTAGCGCTCCTCCAGGCTTTCCACAAACTTGTAGTCAGCATCGGGCTCGAAGTCCAGAGAGTTGGTGCTGGCGGAGTTCTGGCGCGTGAAGATGCCCGAGAGAGCAGCGGGTTCGTCACAGGCCATGGGAGCTGCACTGGGAAGTGAAGCAGACACGGGGAGAAGCTCTTCAAATACTCCCTGGCAGCCACTTGGCCTCGGCTACCGCTTGCAGCAGGCTGCTGCTGGCAGGAGGGCTCTCATCTGCAGAGGGGAGACAGGTTTCAGAGGGAAACGTGGTGCCAGCTATGGAAGAACAACAAAACCCTCACAGAACCACTAAATGAAGATTACACAACAAGCATCAAAGCACACTTCTTTGGAAAAGAGCTTCACAATCTGAAAATTATTCCACAGAATTGAGATTTTTATGGTTTGGTTGGGTTTGGATTTTTTTAAATTCTCTTGCAGCAGTTCTTAGTCTCAAATAACTACAAGAGTCACAGACACGGCTGGGGAAAGCAGAGGCCAAGTCTTGGCCCTAATGTTCACCAGGAAAGTCTCCACTCAAAGCAGAGCCCACCCACATGAATTTACAAATTCACTGCACTGGTTCCAGCAGGAGATGGCTTTGTGGTTCACAGCAAGGAGCATACAAAAAAAAAGGCAGTAGGGGGATTTTACCTTCAGTTTAGGTGTTACAGGAGTTGAAGCCTCTTAACTTGACATCTTTCTTTTTCCTCTTGATCATTCATTTATAGCATTATACTCTTATTTCACTTAGTTATGTGCAAGTTTTTGGCTATATTAATTATGTCTGAAAGAAGTGGTGGAAAAAAAGGAAAGAAAAGCAAGGTTGCAATCAGAAGTGTGACGTAAGTTTTTCTTTCAACCTACCATAACTCATACACAGCACAGGAATGCAACGTTAATTTTCCAGTAGGAAAAACCATCAACGTTTGTTCCAAGCCCTAAGTCACAAACCTTGAGATCTGCCACCAGTCCCTCAGCTGTTGTTTGCAGTTGGTTTTTTTGCAAGTAGCTCAAGGCCTAGAGCCACTCTGGTTGGCATTTCTTGCAGCTTTGTGCTCAGAAGACGTTTTCCTTACAGGATTGTACAAAAGTACAACACACCTGAGCTCCCAGATCGTTTAATGAGGGAAGTGCTTGGTTTTATAGTTGTGCTGGAGGATGCTATTTCTCCTCTGTTGCACCACCTGCCCTGTCAGTCACTGGAGTCACTCTTACTGGCATCAGCACCTCTCTGAGAGCTCTCACTCATCTCCTGTAAGGTCACCGAGGGCATTTGCTGCTTTTGGAGGGAAGCAGGGCCAGCACATCACCATTAACAACCTTGTGTCTGGCATGAAACAGTGTGCAGCACTGAGACTCCACCCTCCCTCCCTGCTGCAGTGGCCTCCTGGCCCACGAAAGCAGCAATTAGTGAGCTGCCACAGAGCAACTCGGGCTTCAGAGAGCAACATCCATTTTCCTTTCTGCTTTAACAATCCATACCGGGTGAGGAAATCCTGCGGACAGATAACGTGCCTGATTCAAAAACATGCCAGCACTAAACCAATTAAAACATATTCCACAGCCAACATTTAAGTGCTCCTGTAACTCAGCACCCTTGTTAGTGGCTGTACACAGTATTCACCTCCCCAGCTTGTGAGAGTCTCCCTGCCTTTCACCAGGCTGAATGTCTGACATACTCCAGCACAGCTGATCATCTAACATTGGTAGCCCTCAGGAATATGAGCCGTAATCGTATTCCAGCCATAAAGACTTATTATTCCAACAGGAGTTTGCAAGTTACCCTGTTTGATCCCTCCAAATGACAGCCTTCTGCTTCAAACCAGACATTGTTGTCCATTTGCTCCTTTCATTTTAAAACTGCTGACCTTTCTTTTCTGAAAATGGGGTTCCTGGTTCTCTGACACCTAATAAGGAGTAATTCTGTTTTCCTCACATCAACCGGAGATGCCAAAATGCAGCCTGAGGGATTACCAGTCTCACGTCTGGGCTGCCTCGGTAGCAGATGCCAGCAGCAGAGTGTGCCTGCTGCTTCTAAGGCAGATGGAGAGCTGTCACCGTTCATTTCCAGAGCATGGACCACCTACAGGATGAACTGCCTAAGAACTCTGCCGTCGGTCTGTGACAACCCTGAAACAAGTTTCCTTCCTCTCTCTTATTACTGCACTCTCTCCCATTTACTTGGCACCCAATTTCCCCAGTCCTATTATGCTCATGCACTTTCATCATCTGATGGTATGGTTCAGCAAGCTAATGTGTAAAAACATACTAAAATAAAACCAACGACAACAAAAAATTCTGTTTTACCCATTTTGCCTTTAGGGATCTTCCTTAACTCCAGAAACTCCAGCTGGGGTGAGATGTTTTAGGCAAAAATGTTATGGGACACATTAAAAAGAAACACAGTCAGCAGCCCAAAATCCCATCCAGAAACTCCTCCAGAGCTCTCACTGCTCATTAAATCAACCAAAATCACTCCCATTTCTTTCTGCAAGGAGCACTCTGCTGTGGTACACCACCTTCCAACTCTCTTGCTGAAATGAGAGCTTGTATCTCCTTAATCGCCCTCATAATGGACCCCACCCAGATCCCACTCCTAAAAATGGAGACTCTTGGCATCTCCATGAAAGCACCTCCTCCACCTCAGCCTCATTCAGGATGGTATTGCACAGCTGAGGACACCTCAGGGCACAGGAAAGAGCAGCGCAGGTGAAAGGGGATGCTGCCTGCTCAGAGGGCAGAGCGGGTGCCCAGAAGATCAGGGAGATCACTGCTGCTGCTGCCAGCCTTGCAGGAGCTTTGCTGCAGGGTTTGCAGCTGTTCTGCTGGAAGAAATGGGCTGCCCTGGGAGGGGGCCTGTGGATGGCAATGCTTTGCCCAAGCTGGAGAGGTGCCCGTGTGAATCAGCTGGGGAGACTCAGAGAAGCTGAGAAACAGCAGCCCTGTGCCAGCCCTACTGCCAGCCAGCGCTCGGTGGGATGCGATCCAAACCATCCCAGGCAGCGTGTAATTCCCATCCCAGCACTCTCCAATGACTCAGGGCAGGTTGCAGCAGCTTTGCTCCCACTTCTGGCTTTGCTCCACACATAGGCTCTCTGAACTGAAACCAAAGGGAAACTGTCAGGGGGAAAAAGTGCTTTTTTGTGACAGTGAGAGCACCCCAGGGTTATCTGAATCAATTTCCTGCTTACGCTGATGCCTGGCCAGCGTAGGTAGGGGCTGAGGTAGCTTTCACTTCTTCCTTCTCACAGCTTCCAGCAAGGGGAAGGTGTCCTGCCTTGGTGTATGGTGCAATTTTTCAGCACACGTGTAAACTGTAATGCTGGTTTAAAATAGCAGAGAGCGGCGGGCTCGTGCTGCATAATGATGCTCTTGTGGCAGACACAGTGCATGCTGTAAAGGGATTTTCACTGCAACTCCACTGCAACAGCACACAAGCAAAAATGCCCAATCTATGGAGACTGAAAATCTACACATTAAAAAAAAAAAAAGGATTTCCCTGTACTGAAATAAATAGAATTAATTCTGCCCACACATAAAAAAAAGGGGTATGAATCACTAGAGGCTAAGCCCAAGTCCTATAAACAGCTACCAATGGGTGGGAGCTCAAAGGCAGTGCAGTACAAAGAGCTCACTGCTGCACCTTCCCACCCCTTCAGCATCCCAGTCCTGCCTGCACCACTAGCTGCACAAGCAAAATGCTTCTGGAACAACTCTTTCTATGCAGATACTTTAACCTCACTGGAAATAATCCAAGTGGGAGAATTTTCATAACAAAAATAAATTTTATAAATTGTGAGCTATCCTGTTTCAACTACCACCATGCCAAACTGAGCCCAAACGTTTTCCAGTAAAATGTTCCACACTTAGCATCGCTTATTGTTCAGAAACTGAGCAGAACATAATAATAAGGAGAAACATCAGCACTGGCATGATTTACTAGAATATAAAATTGCATCAACATTTTAAAGCCATGTTCAAACAGCTCCTCTCCAGCACTGCTGCTCTCTAGCTACAGCACCAGCAGTCAGAATGACAGAGGCTGTGTGGAACCCTGATATCGCATTTAACTACTGTGGACAGATTAACTTCTTCTAGCCACAAAAACATACTTTCTGCACACAGGAAAAACCATTCCCTATGATGTGGTTGCTCTTTTAAAAGAGAATGTTTTTCCTGTTTTCTTTCACATGAAGCCAAGCCTCCCTGAAAGCTTAGCACTTTACCCCATGAGCTGTGAGTGCACCATTACAGACAAAACCTCCAGGACAGCAGAGCCAGGCACAGGCACTGGGTGCCACCATGTCTCAGACTGAGAAAGGAAAATATACAGGTTGTTATCACAGATTTGATCATCACACATGGACAAGAAGACAGGATCCTTGGTCCTGCCTCCCAGCAAATGGGGCTGAGAGCCTGGCTTCTGCCAGGTTCACTGCATGAGAGGAGGGTGACGCTTAGCCACCCTCCAGGACTGGGGTATTCCCAGTAAAAAGCACCTTGATTGCTTCCTCACTTATCAGCTTCCATGTCATACATACAGCAGGGCACAGAAAAAAGGTTATGCACCTACCTTTCTGTAGCTCTAGTTCAGGTCTATTTCTTTGCCCTAAGACACTTGTAGGGACAAGTCTTAGAAGATGCCCTGTCCCTCCCTCCACAATTATCTACCTTTTATGGTAGGTCAGAACTGTCTTAGTCACAGTGGGCAAAGTTTTGCCAAATTTAGAGGTCTAAGATCAAGTCACTTCATTGGGAGCTGACAGGCAGAAACAGGATGGAGGGAAACAGATCTTGCGTTAAAACAATCCTCTCCAAGCTACCTTATAAACAGATTAGCAGCCTCCAGTACTTTTGAATTAAAATAACAGAGTTGTATGATTTACTACTCTAAGCCCCTCCAAAAAACCACGATTTTGGGGACAAGAAATATATGCCCCAGCTCAACACACAGAGTGGAAGAGGTAACAGTTTGCTAAAAAATGACTAAAAGTATCTATACAGTTGGAGATACACATTTAAGATACAGCAAGTTACATGGAGTCATGTGAAAACAGGAGATGATGACATCTGACATCACTGGGGATCATCCTTGTCCCTTCCAGCCCAGGAAGAGTTAGAACATTTTGACTGCTGACAACAAAACACACCTGCAGAGTCCCCATGTGGGGGAAGGACCCCTGGCTGCATCGTGCGTGTCCCTCCAGCACAGAGGCTGAAGAGGGAAAAGGATCCCCTACTGCACCCACACAGACCCACTGCTGAACTCAGGGCCCACTCCCACTTCACCTGGCAGCAGGTGAACCTCAGGAGTTCTGCTGTTGTCCTGATCACTTAAAAGCTGCAGTGCAGTGACCAGCTGGTACCCAGGAGAGAGTATTTCTAACAGCAACAGTTTCCTACTGGATACGTGCCTGAGCCCCCCCAGGGGATGTTGCTGCAGAGGACAGCAGAATAAACATTTTCTTTTGTATATAGACACCACCATCCTATTGAAGTTCCAACTGTAATATTACCTCATCCTCGAGGCACAGTAAAACCTTACTAAGCAAGCATCAGTTTGCTCATCTCCATAGGCAAATTTTCACTAAGCAGAGTAAGGCAGTAGGGTTTCCTTTGCATAGAGGCACAGTCAAGCATTACAATAAATTCCCGTAAGACTAGACTTCATCAGGTTTTTTAAGACACAGATTACAACACAGATAGCATTTAAAAAAAAATTTAAAAATACACTCTTACCACTAATGAAGTGTGTCTAGTGCTGAAGCAGCTTTGATTTTACAGCCAGTTTACTTATTTGCTACATCTACTGTTTTCCCTGAAGGTTCTAAGAATAATTAATTAATTAATTCTGCATTATCAAGAAATCTATTTCTAATCAACACAATATTGTCACACCTTAAAATAACTGGAAAATAACCTTGTTGCCATCACTTCTGTGACAATCCCTGAATGTTTTATCACCTTCCCAAGCACCAACAGAAATCTCAGTAAGAAGGCTCTGCCATTCACCCCTATGACGCCGTGGCACCACTTTGCCAGTTCAGGGGGTGAATTTGGTTCCTGAGATGTTTTTGGATCTGCAGCCTTCCCCCAACCCCTGTGTGCCAACCCCCTGAATAGTCCTTCAGAAAAGAGAAATAATTCTGGCAAAGTTAAGCTCCTGCCAGCATTAACAAGACATATTTTGGTAAAGCCATACCTGCAAACTGTAGCTGGTCCTCAATGGGGAGAAAATGAGAGAGAGACAGAGAGATACAGTGCATCAGCATGAGCTTTGTGGTTAACACAGCAGTACAAGCATTTTAAAACAGCAAGGGAGTGGAAATCCCCCAGAGTAGCTTTGAAAAGATCATGTATAAAAATGTTTTAGAAGTGTTAGGATAAAAGGCAAGCCACTGAAAAGTATTTTGCCTTACTGCAATGATGTAGGGACTGCAGATTTTACCATCTGGAGCAACACAAGGTTACCAAGGACGTCTCTCACGGTTGGAATCCAAGATACAGAGTAGTTTTCACCTTCCACAAAACTGGTGAGTGATGTGATCAAAGAAAAAGTAGAAGGGCAGCAGGAAACACACAAGGACATAAGAAAAACCCAGGTCCAATCCTGTGCATCCCTCCACAGCAGCCCCGGCAAAGCCGGGTGAACCCACCCATTGCAGGAAGCGAAGTGGTCGCTCACGGAGGAAGCAGCACTGGCTCGGTCACATCAGCTCATGCCACAGGCTGCAGAGGCATGTCACATTTAAACAGGACTCTCAAACTGCAATAAAATCCATTTTAAGAAAATAAACATTTTATTTGGTTTTGTAATAACTTAAGTGGCCATAAACCCTAATGGTTTTGTAGTCTGAACTTAATTGTGCCCGCAGGATTCTTGGCAGCCTCCATCTCCCTCTTTCTGCATCAGCCTCCCTCCCCTGTCCAAAGTGTGCTGCCCTCGTGGCAGTACCTTAGGCTCCATCTCTACCCCCACTCTTTCTTTATCCTCCTCTGCCCTCTTCCTTTGCTTCTGGTCTCTTGTTTTCATTTTTTTTTCTGCCTTTCCTAAAGTAACATATCGTATTTTCTCTGAAAGCAATAATTATAAAGTCTCCTGTTATTTAAAAGTACTAATTTTCCAAAGAAAGTTTCTATTCTCTTTTGTACTTAATGCAACACGTACTCTCTTTCATCTTTTCCCTTTAACTGAACTTGCTCCCAGAGCATTTCTAACCTATTTCAATTTCCATCTCACCTCCCTGGAGGTATCTCAACCTACTGCATGTTTTCCTGAACCTTCCATGAAGCTCTGGAACAGACAAATCATTGCATCATGAAGTTAGTGGCAAAGGGAAAGACACCAATTTGCAGGCATGCTGCTTCTTTACGGGATCAATTAAATTGATTTGAGTTGCCTTTCTCATCACAGCCTAAGCTCACTTCTACAGGGTACGTGGAAGGAAAAGGAAACTTTTTAACCCAGAAGGTATCCTTTCATCCCTGCCATCAGCACCTGTCCCCAGGTTGCTTCCTGGTCAGGCTGTAGACTCTACACCACCTCTGACCAGGCTGACACCAGAACAGCATAACAGCTTCTCCACAGGCTTTCCTTGAGCCTGGCAGCTCTGGAGGAAGGAGCCTGGCAGCTCTGGAGGAAGGAGCAATCCATCCAGCTGGATTTGTCAGGAGCAAGCAGCTCTGCAGAAATTGTAGTGCTCTGCAAGCACAGCTCCAGGAAGCGCCATCTGCTTCTGGGAAGCTTTGGGGAAAACCCCAAATGGAGAAGTTGAGTGGGAGCAGGATCTTAATTTTAAACAGTTTGACTCTGCAGATGAGTAGAGAGCAGCAGGCCGGTGTTATTGTTTGTGATCAGCCCTTGACCTCCTCCAGCACCAAGCGCAGTGCTGAAACCCTGACCAAGTTTCAAGCAAACTCAAGGGGATGAACTTGAGTGAAAAGACAGGCAGCAACAGCATTTAGGAAACAGAATGAAGGGAAAGAAAGAGATAGAAAAACAAAATAAAGAAACAAAAGTTACTGAACAAAGAGTAACAGTAAGGGACAGAGAGCAAGACAACTAACAGGCTTTAATTTTTTATCTTTTAGTGTACTGAAGCCAAAGTGAGTCCTCGCTTATCCTAACAAATAATTGGCCATTACAAACTTTGCAGAACCAGGTCTTTGGGGCTTTCAAATTCACGTCTCTTTCTCTGCCCTGTGGGGACACACTGTTCAGGACTTCAGCTAATTTGACCATTCAGTCCGTTTGGCCATGAGTATCTACTTAAGGCACAAGAGATTCTTGGTTTTAATTTTCCACGCCCAGACCCTTTGACTCAGTCTTTTAATAAAGAACTTTACTATCATCTATACAGAAATCTATGAATCAACTCAATGGTTATTCATCTGAATTACTAGGAGGAGCTCAAATTTTTTTTAACACATACATGTGTCTGATGACACAGACACACATTTTTCTAGCCACAGCTGTCACTGAAAATATAACTGCTAATGTAAAAACCCAGATGCTATTGGGGACCCCATGACCTTGCTGTTGGGAAAGTGGTGACAGCAAAGATTGTCACCATTTTCTTTTCTTTAAAAAAAAAAAAAAAAAATCAACAGGAGAAAGGATGTGTTCTTAAAAAGTCCCTCCCATGAGGACAGGCTGGAGATCTACAGAAGTAAGAACCGTGAGCGGTGCTTTCCCATGGCCCCTTCTCCAAAAAGAGTGGGCAGTGGAAAGCTGCGCTGCTCTTCCTGAGCATGCTGCCACAGCCAGGCAGCCACAGCATTTTTTTGTTTCTTTCATAGGGCCACAGTCCAGTTCCAAGCACATGGATACAGCAGACAAGACTGTGAACCATATGATCATATGGTCTGACCATTTCATGTCTCATAGCGACTTTTTTGGAGAAAAAACTGCTTTGCAGATGGTTCCTAACCTTGAGGTTTGCGTAGTTACTAGGTGGCTTTGCATAATACTAATAAGTAACTTTTATATTTTGATACAATCTTCTGCAAAGTAAGTTCACAGCAACATACTTACTCTTACAGAATCCCTATATGCAAACGTCAGTACACACAAAAACTTGCTTTATCAGTCCCGCTCCGAGACACAAACGTGCTTAACTACAGAGCACTCTGGGCAATCCCATATCAAAACCACCGTGGTTTAGGTGCAGACAGGTTCTCACACACTTGTGTATTTGTTGCAATATCGAGCAGGGGAAACTGGAAACTTTTGCAGCATTTTTATTAACAATGCAGCATGACTCAAGTTTCCTCACTTTCCCGAGCCCAGCCACACACCAGGGTAAAGAGATTAGCTTCTTTCCTGGGCTGAGGGAAGAGAGTGGAACAACTGCACATTGGTACTGATAAGGGACTGGTGACTAACAGTGTGATCATTAACCCTTCACAGTGTGGTGCCAAGAAACTTGGACTGAAAAGCCCCAGAAAGCAAGAGAAGAGGTTCTGAAACCCTCACCTCAGAGCCCCCTGAGGTTCTGAAATCCTCACCCCAAGAGCACACAGGCTGTAAGGTGTCCCAGGCGGCTAGCTGGGGTCCTGCAGCAGCACCCTCAGGCTGCCACACTGCTCTGGGCAGGCAATGCTCCCAAGAACAGAATGTCTGCAAGACAACAGAAACTACCTGAATTCCTGCAGCCACAACTGCCTCCACAGGATCAGGAGACCAAGAAAAGTTACAACTCACAAAGACTGCCTGAAAAGCCAGGAAAAGGAACACCTCTCCCTAGCCAGATGATTCCTGATGATAAATGATGTCTATTTATGCAAAATCATCAAAGGGTCGGACAAAGAACTGAAGAAGACAGAGGGCTGTAGGATAACTTAAAGATGGGCACGAATAAAGTCCAGGAGATTAAGCACCCTACAAGTGTGCACCTGCCCACTGAAGGGATTTTGCAAAGTGACCCGAGCAATACGAGGTACAGAATGAAGAGCTCCCGACTTGTCCCATAGCTTTAACAGCTGTGTAAGAACTGCTCCTGCCTTAGGGAGCCTGTGTGGTGAAATAAAGAACTGTCTGGTGTCTGCCCTCTGAAATTCCTTTGGTCCAAGTCTACAACAGCAGCTTTCTAGCTTTAAAATCTTGTCCCCTCCTGGCTGTGATCCCTTACACCCTCTCTAAACCCCATAAATACCCTGTGAGCGCCACAAGCTTTTCTTTCTGCCTTCATGAAGTTACTCTGAGTCTTACCTTTCAGCAGCTTACACCTCTTCAGTTTCTAACCCTAAAGTTTCCTGCCAGGTACTCACAGATGTGCCCCATTGCTGCAGACCATCTTCCTGCACAGGCTGAACTCTCAGCCTCTCCTCTGATATCCGAGCTGTGGATGATGACCAGCCCAGGGGTAGCACGATGACCCCAAGCTTCCCCCACAGCCCTTCTTCTGCACAGCCCCTCTGTTCGAGCCTGACACAACCAGACCCTGTTCCTCTCAGCTCCATAATGTTAATCTCTCTCTCAGGCTTTAAGTGTTAGATCTTCACAATACCTCACCAACTTCTCCTGCTTCATGTCTCTGTATGACACAGTATTTCTTGTTCCCTAACACAAATGAAACTGTCATCCATCACCAGCATCCTCTGGTTTTCACAGAATCAAGGGTTTGGGTTGGAAGAGACCTTGAAGATCATCTTGTTCCAAGAATCTGGCCACGGGCGGGGACACTGTCCACTAAACCAGGTTGTTCAAAGCCCCATCCAGCCTTGAACAGTTCCAGGAATGGGAAAAACACTTCCAGGAATGGGGAAAACACTCATTTTCAAACACTTACTTCTCTCAAAATGTAATATTTTACTCATTTATCCACCCTGCGTGCTGCCACAGCAATCATTTTTTTAAGCCACAGCTACAACCACATCACCTCTCACCACCCCTCCACTTTCCCACTGCACCAAAACCTCTTCACTTTCAAAACCTGTTCTAGTCTCCCTCCACTTGCCCCTGCATCGCCTCCAATGACATAAAGGTTTCCTCTCTGTCCAAGCAATGATAACAGGCTCCACTGCCTCCCTGTTATGTATTTGAGCAAGTGTGTGCTGGGAGGGCAGATTTTTTTTTTTTTTTTGAGAGATATTAGCAGGCTGTTCTACTTCAAATATCTTCTTCAAGATCTCCTTTGCCAAGCAGCTGGGAACAACTGGCTTCTGACTATCACGGCGATCCAGAGGGTCACACCACCTCCTATTGCTCCGGCATGCAGGCACGTCCCTCCCTCCTGACTTGAACTCCCTTCAGCCAAGGGCTGTGGTTTTGCCTTCTGCTCGCACAGAGGGGTCCTCAACCACAGCAAACACTTCTCTGCACAACAGAAATAAGATAATCAAGGCTAACAGCAAAGGAAGTTGTCCTGGGTGGTTTTAGGCTGAGTGCAGCACATCACCTCTACCTTAGCTCACACCTCTCACTTAGCTGAAAAGCAATAATACAACACAGTCCTCGGACAAAAGACGATGAAGTGAAAAACCACCCAGGCCAATTCTCATGCACAAGGGCATCCCAGAGCACCCCAATTTTACCTTCATCACTAAACCCGCATGCTCTGTGTGCAATCAGCAGGGGAGGTTTAAAAATACAACTGTGTTTCTGCTGCCAGCCTGGAGATGTGCCTGACCTGAAAACACCCAGCTATTTTTAGCACATCATTGCACTCCTTTCAGCCATCCCGTATTTATAAAGCGGAAGTTATGAGGAAAGTTGTTCTTGGCTGGCACCGGGAAGGCACAGCCAAGCTAACAATAGGCAAAGCAATTCAAGAAGTGCCTACAATAGGAGCTCTTCATTTTTCCTTCTAAATATGAAGAGTGTTGAAAATGTTTGGTTAAACCCTGCTGCCTCAAGATGCTCCCAGAGCGCTGTTAATCAAGCAAAATCAGAAGACTCCCTGCACACGCACGGAGGGGAAATTCCCTCCCCCCAGCAGCGTTCAGCTGACACCAGCGGGAATGCTTGTTACAGTCCCTGCAGTCTGAAAAGATCAGAGCTGCAAAGACATTCTTCATTCATCCGAGCAGTCCCGGCTTTTTCTCCTTCCCAGCCCCCAAAATTTCGGCCCTGCCAACCTCTGCACCGGGCCTACCTTTCCCTCCGGCATCCCCGGGGGGCGGCGGCCGTGGCGCATCCCGGGCAGGGCTGGGCTGAGCCCGGCTCCACGGGGGGAACCCTGGCGCCAGGGGCGAGGGCTCCGCCGCACCTCGCACAACTCCCGGGGCGCCAACTTCGGCTTTGCCACCCGGGCCTCCTCTCTAAGCGGAAAAGAACCCCGCGCAGACTTCCCTCTGCACCGCGGGGCTGGGAGAGGGACTTCAGGGAGGTGTCGCCCCCCGCCAGCCCGGCCAGCACCCACCGCTGCCGCCCGCGGGCCCGCC